>CAOKZL010001409.1:0-352576 GCA_948472985.1 Iguana delicatissima
ACTTGACTCTTGAAGATAGAGACCTGAGAATTGACTTGAGACTTGGAATAAAAGACTTAAATATATCACTGCACCTTTCTACCAGTATGGGAACCAAAGCAACTTAGAAGAAGGCTAAAGCAAGTTAAAGCTAAAAGCTTGATAGTGAAAAATTAAAACAAAAACAGATTATCATATTCAAATGCCATGAAATTGTGAAAAATATAAAATCATTCAAAATATAACAATAAGGTTAAAAATAAAAATACTGCCTTCCAGCAATTAATAATTAATACCTGTTTAAATAAGAAGGTGTTTGCCTGCTGGCAAAAGGAGAGCAGGAGTCTCTTGTGAGGAGGAATTCCACTGCCTGGTAGCAGCCACCAAGAAGGCTTGTTCCCGTGTCCTTATCAGATGGGACTGTCATGGTGGTGGGACTGAAAGACAGCCATCTCACAAGGATCTTAAGGCTCTGGAAGGTTCATGTAGGGAGATACAGTCTTTTAGATAGTCTGGACCTAAGTACACAGCTCTATGGGCCAAAAATCTCTTGGTGCGCTATGCTATCATAACTATGCAATCCATGGTGTCAAAAAGTTTCCATAGTATAGGTGCTGGAGGAAGGAGGAAAAAGTTTCAAGCACAACAGCCATGATGGAAGTAAGGCATTGGTGAAGTAGGCTGATCAGAGCTGGCATGCTGCTGTGCAGTCCTGGACACAGTGCAGCCACTAGCATAGTAGGATCCCAACCATATTCTTTTGACTTTCTGTATCTGCCATTTAATTCTTTTTAGATTTACTTAGGTGGTTTCTGCATACTGACAAACACAAAAGTGGACTATTGTATGGCAAAAACCGCCATCTTTTCCTAATTTCAATGCATAAACGAAATGACTATGAACATGTAGTATGTCAGTTCCTTTTGATGAGTTTAATAGCTTAACAATTGCAGTTCAAGCAGTTAACTCTGTCTAGCTTATTAAAATTGCAACCTTTTCCATAGGGATCGTCTACGCACTACTACCAATGTCCTGGGAGACTCAATCGGCGCAGGGATTGTAGAACATTTATCACGGCATGAGTTGAGGAGCAAGGATGCTGAGATGGGTAATTCTGTGATAGAAGAGAATGAAATGAAGAAGCCTTACCAGCTGATCTCACAAGAGAATGAGAACGAAAAGCCCTTAGACAGTGAAACCAAGATGTAAAGTAGAAGACCCAATGCAAAGCGCCAGACTACATGGGAAGTGTACACTTTATCCAGTCCTTTCTGTATCTTGTCTGTTTGTCCTTCTCTTTTACTTGCTATACAAACAGAGCACTGAAAAGATTAGGGGTTGCCTAGACATGAGAGACATGGAGTTGTGTCAAACACAATGGCTCTTTGCCTCCTCCTCTTTGTAACACTAGGTAGGCACAATGCTATAATGTGTGATGTCATCTTTATGTGTGCCTTACCGTGTTCCCACAACTATTGAAGCAAGTCGGGGGCAACAGACATGACATCAAATCAGGTGTTGTGTTTGCCTAGATGTTATGCAGAAGAAAGAGAAATGAAATGGCAGCAACTACATTTCTTGCCATGTCTAGTTACCCCTTTTAGTGAAAAATAGTGTAAACTAGTAAAGACTCTAGTATATGATTGTGTCCCATTTAAAAAAGAAGAAAGAAAGAAATGGGCATCACACAATGTTGTGGTGAGATATACTTGAGAATAGACAATATTTTAATAAGAGTACCAGGAATGTTCAAGTGTACATCTTCCTTATTCCTGAAAATGTGATCGCATTTAATCAAAGCTGAAAAGCAACACAGAGGAGAAATCCTGAAAGGTTTTATTTGTTTAAATGACTCTTAAACCTTTTTAACACCACTAAGGCTGCAGTCCTATACAGCCTCTTTCCTGGGAGAATGCATCATATTCAATGAAATGGTTGCATATTCTCACTCAAAGTAGGTATGTATAAAATTGCAGTGTAAAACTGTTTTTAAACCTGATGCTATTCCCCAGAGAAGTGAGTAGCAAGTTTGGTTTCTCTCCTTTAAAATATCCTTATTTTATTGTTATACAAGCAGTAAAAGTAGGAATACTGATTAATTTTGAGGATGAAATACTCTCCACAACTCACTTTTATTACCAGCTAAGTACAAAGGACATACCTTGTTTTCATTTATACCCAATGGGATATTTTTGGATCAGGAAAAGCCTGTTAACTTCCTGGTACTGTGCACCTTCAAGTCCCATTGACTTCCTAGATCATGAACCTACAATTATCTCTGTGTATGTGTGACAATATGTTCCTCTTTGGACTACAATACTGCTATTTAACACAAGTACTGATAACCTATGCACAGAGTCTTTTCAGGATCAGAGATCTAATATATGTATATATATAAATATATACACATGCACTTTGGAAAAGGAATTGTATCTTCAACCCTTCACTGCTGTGAGGGCTATTAAAACTGTGGTTACCACATCAGTGTAGGCTTTTGAAATAGCTACTGAGCATCCATTTCCCTTTGGGAATTATCAAAGCACCTGCATAAGTTGGGACCCACCAAGTGTTGAATGTAGTACACCAGCCAGGTATCAGGAGCTGAAGAAATTACCTGCTTTTGCTCTCTGTCAGGGACTGGAAAGAATCAACAAGCATCACACAGACCAGAATGCACAGCTAGTGAGCTACGTTCAGCTTCTTCATGGGTTACAAATTGTGTAGGTTGGACTTAGGTTGGACTTAGACCTATATAGCTACAAAGTGAGTGAGTTTAAAAGACCATTTAATGTTCATTGCAAATTGGTATCCTAAATGGCACTTGAGTGTTTCTCCACACTGCTCACATGTTGTGGCTTCTCCCGTGAATCTTGTAAATTGTAGTTTAGTCAGAGTATTGAAAAGTGTATGAAGTATTCCTATCACTTTTCAAATATCCCTGTCACTTTCCCAGAGATATGGAGTTCCCTGGAAGAAAGAGGGTATTATACCAGTTTAAATTGATGTTGCAGATCCAACTGTTCAGTCTCTACTTCTGTAAAATGTCTATTACATTTGGCCAACTAAAGGTGAAGACAGCCATTCTAGAGTGTATTGAAAATATTTTTCTTTTTTTTTAAAGACACATTTTTTTCTATTTCCAGCCAACTGGTTTTCAGAGCAAAGACTGGACACGTCTGCATATAACATTAGAATATGATTTAGCACTATGTGCATGACCAGAAGAAGAAATAAACTTTTGCTTTAGCAGATTCCTAACTTGTTGTTATGTACAGAGCAGGAACTGTAGATTAAAATAAATTTTGGTTTGTAAAACAAACCAGAAAAAAAAATCCACAGTGTTTGTTGTTCACTTGTTGCACAATTGTTCACTTGTTGCACAACTGACGAGTGAGATTGAGGCCACGGCTTTGCACAGGCTTCTTTCTACTGAAGCACAGAGAGCTAAGTTATTGTTCAGCGTTAAATGAAAACTCAGCCACTGTGAGGTCAAGCCACTTATGCACAATTAAAATGTCTGTCTGTCTTCATCCTTGACAATTCAAACAGAAGACTCCTTTGAAAATCTCTGCTACCACCTAAACAAGAAATTATGGATAAAATGGTAGACAGCAGAACACACAGAGCATCTAGAAGAGTTCAATAACATTTCCACTGTCACATTTCAATTGCAATGTAGAGCAGGAAAAAGCTTTCAAGAAGGCTGATCTTCTAATTAATTTGGCCTATTTTTTCTCCGGATATTTTTTAAAAGGGAAATTGTTGCCACGTGAATTTTTAAAAAATATTTTTAGTTAAAAAAGGAAAAATTTTCCACTCTACTGCAACCTATCCATTCTAGCAAAACCTCCAGTATCAAGAGTGGGTGGATTAGTGCGTAATATATTAGAAGAATAAAACTAATGTGTTGTTCAATTTCTTTGTACTGGGGAAAGGAAGATATAAACAGCGGACTAGTAAATATTGAAAATATAAAAGAAGATTTTTAAAGAATATTGTAGATGTTCTTAAGGAAACAAGGCTGGACTAATTTTAAAAATTGGGGTGGGATCCAAATGCTATAGCCCAAATACTTTTGTTTCTCCCAGCTAAAGTAAACCCATTGAATCAATGGGATTTATGTATGTGTTGAATCATCAGCCAGCAGTTGTTTCAGTTCTAGTTGGGACTAGCCAATAGGAATGAGGCCATGATTTTGTTATTGAGGCTTTCAAGCTTATTCCCAGAAGAAGCACATTGATTAAAAGAAATGAAATAATAGTTTTTATATATTTTGCATACATTGTCATGAGAGTCAGACTGGGAAGTTTTATGGAACAGACCAGTTAGAGATGAGATGATTTGAGAATACAGATGCACAAACTAATTGTTTAGCCTACTGAGAAGGATTCAGAGTCTGAAAAAGTTACTTTTCTGAATATAGCTCCCAGCTGGAAGTTATAGTCTAAAAAGTAACTTTTCTAAGCTCCTGAGAAGTATTTCTGTAAGACAGACATTGTATTATAGTTGCCACTCTAATATTTCAAAGTTCACACTTATAACTTTTGTCCTTGAGACTTCATTCATTTGATCACAGATTTTAAAAAATCCTGAAAAACCCAAGGCCTGTGGTTCCAGTGCAGCAGACTCTCAGTAGGCTGAGATGTTCTGTGCTGATGTTTGTTTATACTGTTTCTTTTCAAAAATTGCTTCAAGTCGTCTAGCCTAGCCTAACACTGCATTCTTGCACTAACACTCCCTGGTGAAGCAATAAAAGGAAATATTGGTTTAGCAGCCACTTTAGAGAGAATTCTTATTTGGTAGGCAGTGTCCTCCCCGCACCCCCTGTAGCTACATTCCTCCTGATCCCCTTTTGCCATAAGTTCCACTCCTGTAGACACAGTGCCTTAAAATGGGGATTACTGGGTCATCTCCAAAATGTCCCTAGGGCAATTTAAAAAAACAATTATATACTGAGCATCACTGCAGTGCTGTAGAGTATTTTAAAAACAGATAACCAAAAATAGTGTTTCTGTCCTTCATAGTTATGGGTAAAGCCTTGGTAACACAAGGACTTCAGAGAGCTTGAAGAACAGTCTCAGAAGCTCTGCAGGTGCTCCAGTACATCCATAGAACCACTGGACATGCCAGTTGGGAGATTCTGGGACATACAGTCCCCAGAACTAATTTTTCTGAGCTCTGATTGCTTTAGATCACACCATCTGATTTTCCCAGGGTTTTAATACAGTAAATGAGGTGATCTTCTTCTGTATTAGCATAGTTTTTTGGATTAGAGACAAACCAGAGGTTTAGCTGATGCTGGATCATGAAGATCTTCTCTGCAACACAAGCATTCCATGTGCTTATGTGCACCATGGATGCAAACTGATGTGCGATTGTGATCATATCAGTGGCACAGGAGGAACATTTGAGTTTATTCTTGTCAAATAATTAAAGGGAATTAAAATTAAAGGGTTACAGTTTTTCTCATTCTTCCATTTCCTTTCCATGTTGCTTTTAATGACAGCCTCTCCAATTATTACATATTTCCACACTACTAAATAAGGTTTAATATGGACTAATCTATACCGCACCACATATACATACAGGATCACAGGCCTTGTGGGAAAAAATTACTTGTATAAAATATAAATCCCAGAATCCACGAAATCCCCAATTCAAAAAAGTAACATTTCCAAACTCTGGAGCCTTCCACCACCAGCATGTTATCAGAAGGCTGAGGTCATGAAAACAGAAGTTGAGATGGACTCCACTTCATGGCAAGTGATACTTTATTCCAAGGAGTGTGTAGGAATCTAACTGTGAGTGATTCCCCCATAGTCCAAAATTTCTAGTTTTTTGTGCAGGAAATTGCCAAACTGGAGGTAACATGAGAAAAAGCTATCCAATATATCATGTACCACCATGGATTTTCTGAAAAACATCTATTGCTGTGTCCACACTGCACAGTTACACCCATTCAATACCACTTCAACTGTCAGCGAACATCCTATGGAATCCTTGGATTTATAGTCTAGTGGGAGAATTCTCCACTAGAAAATTATAGTTCCTCTCCTGAACTTCAGCAAGGAGGTGTGAGTCCCACCATACTACCAAACTACAAATCCCAGGATGCCATAGGAGATAATCATGATAGCAAAGTGCAATATTTGTGTAGTGCAAATGTGCCCTGGGATCATCTGTTGAAAAGGGTGAGTTGTGAATAAGCCCTGCAGACTTGCACACTTAAAAATGTGAAGTGGAAATGTTTAATACTATTCTGAATGTATCAGAATACTGGATGTGGGCAGGTCCTCTTTTTGGAGTGATATGGCAAACTGTTTATTCCATCATTAGCAAATTTCATTTCCCTAGTTTCTCCTTGGTCGCTTCCTTATAGAAAGTGAAACACAGTTAACACAGTGCATTCAGGAATCGGGGATGCATCAAACAATGCAAAGTTCCTAAGCCATCTCTGACCGAATGCAGTAATGGATGCTCCTTTTTCTTTCATTTGTTTCTTATTTTGTGCTAACAGAAAGGAAATCTAGATGACAGGCAGGCGTCTTCTGATATGTAACTAGAGATATTTTTATAGAGATACTGTATTCAAGTATGTGTGTACAGAAGTTAATATTAGAGTATATGGAGTAACTTTTTAATTACGTTTTTGTTTTTGATTGGATATTGTTTCTGGAAATACGCCACAAAGATTTCATGTAAAAGATTGTCCTTCCATGACATCTGTGTAAGGAAAAATTATGTTAAAATATGTCAGCTTTTTTATTATTTTTTACACTAACTCTGTTTCTTACAGAATCAGGTACCATAGAACAATCTCTTTCCTGTGCCCTTTCTGGGCAGGCAGCTGGGTGCACCCAGCTGGCCTGAAAAATACTACTTTGTAGGTGTATTTTCAATAAAAAAAATATAGTTTTTACATTATTATTTTTGAACTGTGTAGTATTTTTCCTTTCTAATGATAACAGACTTTCAGCAATGGTGGGTTCAAAATGCATGCTAGCAAATATTTTTGAGTTTTCTACACACATTGATTCTAATCTGAGGCCATTTCTGCACTACACTGCTATGTGCTATTATTCCACTTTCAACATCCTGTGGAATTCTGGGGTTGTAGTTTCCTGAGGCCAAAGAGCTCTCTGACTGAGAATTCTAAAGGCCCCTCCCTAAACTGCAAACTCCAGGATTCTACAGGGTGTTGAAAGTGGAATAATAGCACATAGCAGTGTAGTGCAGAAATGGCCTCAGATTAGAATCAATGTGTGAAAATGTAGTGTGGAAATGGCTGTAGTGATTTCTGCTCTGGCGTAAGTTCCACTGGTTTCAGTGAAGCTAAGGGTAGGTGTAAATGTTACCCTTCTTACCTTGTCAGACACTGAAATCAGAAGTGAAATATATTGCTATTATGTATGCTGTTTGCTCTAAATGAATCTCATGTTTAATTTATTCATTTGTTTGATTTATTTCTTTGTGTTCTTCCCTTTCAAATAATATTTATTTGTCTTCCTGTCTTCCTCCCAAGATGGGATCCGAGGCAGCTAAGAGAAAGTTAAGGCAAGATTAAATTAGAATCTTGTTTTACAAAAAAAAGTAAAAGAATAAAATAAAAATTATAATTATAGAAATTATAATTATAAATACAAATATAAATTATATATACAACAATGTAATATGTAGTATGAATTGGTATTAGTATTATCATCATCATCTTTTTCTGCTTTTTCCAATTGGGGACTCAAGGCAGCTTACAAAAGTCAAAACAGATACAACTTTCATATAATTCATATCATACAAAAATTAAAAATAGAATTAAGAGAAGTTGAAGGTATAACCATTAAAAAGAACACAGTGAATAAACTGTACTGAACATTCTGAAAGGTCCTTTCCCCTTAAGCCAATGGTTCTCAACCTGTGGGTCCCCAGATGTTTGTGGACTTCAGCTCCCAGAAGCCCCAGCCACTATGGTCAATGCTCAGGGCTTCTGGGAGCTGAAGTCCAAAAAACATCTGGGGACCCACAGGTTGAGAACCACTGCCTTAAGCAATCAAGCATCAAATGCCTATGAAAAGGTCTCTACCTCTCCACAAAGGGACAGTAAAGAGACCACTAATCTAACCTCTGTAGGATGCGGGTTCCAGAGCTTGGAAACAGTCCCCAAGAAGGGCCTCTCCTGTGTTCTCACCAAAGTAGGGTTGGCAGGGTGAAAACTGCATGTGGATCTTATATCTTTAATGGTTGTGTAAAAGAGAGAATTTTGGCAAGTGTTGATTGTTAACTGGTTTCATGACAAGCAACACCCGTTGAAATTCCCTCTTGTACATCACCATTAAAAATACAGGAGCCAGAGGCAGTTTTGATTCACCCTACACCAGATATATTATTTATTCACATAGTTTATTTGCTTACTTATTTATATGGTACTATCACCATACGTGGTGCTTTACAAGTAAAAGAACAAAACAGTTCCCTATCCTTGGACTTACAATCTAATTAAGACATGACACAAGGAAAAGGGAATGTTGAAAGGGATTAATTCCAGTAGATCTTCTTCTCTACTTCTGAGGCTACAGCAGTGGCAGTTGGGATGTAGGGAGGGCCTTTTATCTGCTTCTGTACTTTACCTGTGGGGGTGATGGGAAAAAAAGAGAAGGGCCTCCCCAGAAGATCTCAGAACAAAGGCAGGTTCTTATGGGAGAATATGGTCCTTCAGGTAACCTGGACCTTGAGCAGTGTAGGGCTTTATAGCTAGTAACAAGCCCTTTGAATTGTGCTTGGCAACATGCTACCAGTCAATAGAATTGTTGCAAGAAGGCATAATAACAAATAACAATCAATGAAAAGTACAATTAAAACACAAACAACATCAAAGATAAAAACAGAATTAAATAAAAGGCACAATTCAAAATCCAATTTGAAAATACATCAACAAGGAAAATGCAGCATTCCGCTGGTAACAAGACCATACCTCAGCATCTAGTCAGCAGTCAAAATCTTGTCTTAAACTTTAAAAAAGTCTTTGTCTTTTGGTATGACAACAAGGAGTCGATCAGCTTAGTGTCCTTTGATAAGGAGTTCCAGAGTTGGTGAGCCATGTATAACATGGCATTTCCCATATTAAGAGTCAGACAGTGTCTTTTATATGTGTGTTTTACCACATTGTGGAAAATAAGTCATAGGTAGTAGTGCACTGAGACTTTGCTTTCTGTTTTTATGATGTCTACCCTTCACTAATAAGGCCCCCCTCCTGGAGTGCGTTAGTGACTTTCCCTCTTTATGTCAGTAATTTGACTGATAACCATAGAGGAGGAGAAAGAAAGCTAGATGATCTCTCCAAAAGAGACGACAGTGGCCACTGCTCAAACTGTCTGGCAGACAACTTTCTCTCAAGCTACATCTCATGTAAATTTTTTGTAAATATTATATTTCTTATGTCAGTTGGATAGAATACCACATACCACGGAATGCCAGAGACAAATTCCTGAAGTCAAAAGTTAGAAACTCAACACATCAACCACACATTAAACACAATACAAACAAGGAAAGACATACATTATATTTAATGTTTATATCAGTTTAAGAACACAGCTGTTAATTCATTTGCAGAGCCATCCTACATGTGTTCCCTCAGAATTAAGCTCCACTGTTTTTAAAAGGACGGTACCCAGGTAAGTGTCTATGGCACTATAGTCTCAATGCTATCTAGAGTATCCAGCACATCTTCATTCACAAAGATGAAAAAAAGATTGGGTATTCCAATCCAGTGCAGGAGATCTGAACCCAGGTGAAGACTTCTGCAAATACAAGTAACCTCGATATTGGTACATGAAAAGGACTGTTCTTTGTTTCTATCATATTTGGAAACTGAAGTTGAATATGTTTCCTAGGGAAAAGGGTTCTCCATGAAGTAATTCTCGGCATTATTTGCCAAACAAATGGGAACTAGAGATGTAAAAAAAATGATTGCTAATATTCACATCCTTGATGAGAAAAAGGCAACAAAATACTTAAGACTCCCCGATGAGGAAACAGGTAACAGCTTTGAGTATTCTCACTTCAAGACTCTTTTCAGGGGGAAAAAACCTCTTTTACAAAAATATATAGAATAGAATATATAGAATATATAGAAATATGTGGGTTTTGGTTTATTTTATGAAAAAAAAACCCACTGTTTTATGCATAAAAACAATTTTTTCTGCCCACTCTTTGCAAAGTGTGGCAGACAGAGAAAGTATCTGTGGTTTTTTACAGAGATTTTCTTGAAATGTGTCCTGAAGCAAAAATATTTGTCAAAAATTGCACAGAAACCCTCATATTCTCACACAGTAAGGCAAAAACTGATGACATGATTCATTCTTGCATGAGAGAACCAAATAGGCAAAGGTTTATTTCATCCACACTGTGAAACCACCCATGAGCAGATGTGTGGATGCCCACAGAAACTTCTTTCTGAACAAGTGCCAAATCTTGTTTTGTATCTGAAGAAGGATACAACATGTTTGGAGGAAGGTGGGACAGAGTGCTAAAGGATGATTACTAGCAATTTTACTTTGTACATCAAACTAAAATAAACTTAATTTTACCAACAGCAGTAGCTCCACATGATGTTTCAAGCTAGTTTCCTTTTCTTTCCTCTAAGTACAAAATATTTTTCCTTCACAGCAGTATGTCTTTTGACAAGAAAACAATATTCAGCGCTTGTCTAAATTATCCTTTGAATTCAGTGTGTGAATTTGGAAGAACAGTGATGGGCACTTTTTAAATGTGTTGCTCCCTACTGCATGGAAAGATTATTAAATTGTCTTAACATTTAAATCATTTGTGACAGGTGGAAACTCCCTGGCTGTTTTGTAATGGTTTTGGATACTGTTCAAAAAAAGATATCATATTCACATTCTGGCATGTTAACTGCAAACAAGTGACAATGTATTCACAGGAAACTATATTGAAATGTGCATAAACATACACTCATACATGCACACACACTTCTTCTTCTCGAAAAACAAGAAAAAGGAGGCAAATCTCATTCAAACTTTCCCAGGCCATTAGATCTCTCAGTGTGTCTAGGTTTTGGTTGCTGGTTGTCTGCAACACATATTTTATTAGAATTATGATCCACAGTTATAATCATGATTTTTTTTATATAGAATTTGTATCAAATTTTTCAAACTAGGCAGACTCCACGAGGTGTGAATAGTACAAACACTGTTAGCTACACTACTAACAAGTTCACTTTCTTGTTAGTAAGCAAAATTCATATGAGTGCTTTACATTTAGCTAGAAGCAAGTGTATCAGTAGTTGCTATTTGACTTACAGCAACCCTATGAATGAGAGACCTCTGAGCAAGATATTTTAAAAGAAATTGTTATTGAGTGCCCATTCTTCCATTCCAAAGGTTTATAAGTAGAAGATTCTCCAATACATAAATCCTGATATTCAGGTTGTGCTGAAAATATTTTTTTTAAGGAGCTGCAAACACATTTGCTGTATATAAAGAGCAGCAGTACCTTTGTATACATCAATATCTTAGATGATGATGATGATGATGATGATGATGATGATGATGATGATGATGATGATTCTCCTACCCAGCCAAGAAAATGTCTGAATTAAAAAGAAGAAAAATCCCTACAATTCTTATCAAAACTTAGAAAATTTGTTTTAAAAAATACAGCTGATCTGAGATCACAGAAAATATATATTTGGGAATTATTTTTACTTTTGATTTGCCATAATTTGCAGAGCCAGTATAGTGCAGCGATTTGAGTCTTTGACTATGGCCCTGGAGACCAGTGTTCAATACCTGCTGGGATCCCATAATTACCTTTCCTCCAGCTGAATCTACCTGCAGATTCTACTTGGACTGGCTGTGCAAACAAAACACATACTGTGGTCAGCACATTGCTAGATAAATGTATTCCAGAGACCCTTTCACATCATACAATTACAGCACTTTGATTGCACTTTAACCACCATCCTATGCAATCCCGGGATTTGTAATATGGTGAGGCACTAGAGCTTTCTGCTTGAGAATTCTAAATACCTCTTCCTAAATGACAAACTCCAGGGTTCCATAGGATGAAATCATGGAAGTTAAAGTAGGCTCACCGCACTATGTGCAATGTGAGAGCGCTCCAGATTATCACATTATTTCCCTGTTGCTGTGTCTCAGTCTTTTTAGGTAAGGATGACACATAGACAGGCACACACAGATTTTAGCAGCAATGAGTGGGTTTTCGCTTGTAAGCTTGAGTGTTAAAAATTGGGGTATAAATACCAACTATAACAAAGTAAGCATTGATTTAACTTTCCCATTAAAATCTACAGAATTTTAAGCATGAAATTCTACAAAAAACTGGGCTTAAGGCTCATTGTATTCAATGGGACTTGTCAGTGCTTGGAAGCAAAACCACCAAGGAACACGAGGTGCTGTAATCTACATTTCAGAGGAAAGCAGTAACAAACCACCTCTGAGCGTTCCTTGACTAAGAAAATGTTATAAAGTTCATAAGTGGACTGGTGATTTGAAGCCACATACACCCACAAGGATGTTACCAGATTTTCAAATAGCAATAAAGAATGGTTGGAATTCATGCAGGCAAAGAACAGGTGGTTAAACACCTTTTTTTTCCTTCCAGAAATTATTTCTTCTACTTCACTTAACATCATTTAGCAGTCCCCACCTCTTCTCTGAACAGAAATGCAGTTAAATTAAAGCAGGAGTGGGAAGAACTGGGAGAGAGAACATAACTGAAGCCATTTCAACACTAGACTATTATAGTGCTATTATTCCACTTTCAACATCCTATGGAATCCTGGGGTTTGCAGCTTAGGTAGGGCTGGCCAGCCCCTCTCAAAACTGCAAACCCCAGGATTCCATAGGATGTTGAAAGTGGAACAATAGCACTACCACAGTCTAATGCGGAAATGGCCTGAGTTTCCATGTACAACTACTGCCATAGGTTCATTACAATGGCCTGTTGTGTGCCTACTATTGGTGAAATGGAGTACATAAACATTTACTATCCTGTATTAAGAGACATGAGGAAGATCCAAACATGCAGTCACGGAACATATGTTTCCCCAGGTAAGTGTTGTTAACAAAAATCTTTTAAAAAATGTTTTCCAAAAATGCAATGTATGTTGGGCTTGACCTGGCTGTTGTTGTATTGTAAAAGTTTTGCCACAGCCAGCAGAAAGAACTATGGGTCACACCTGGAAGTACTCACCCTTACAGTAATGCGCAGCAGTCACAGCCAACTCCATCCAAGTCACATCCTGATAAGATACATTATGTTGCTTTCCCTCAGATTGCTCCGCATACGCAGAAAGGACCAATACATGTACAATCCTCCATTACTCAAATGGAGTTATTACATGGAATTGGATTGGCATTAATCCTGCTGCTTTTAAAGTCAGTGTCAAAGGGTGGTAAAACTTTAAACACACCTCAGTCATTCCTTAGAAATGGGGTTGGTGTCAGCATTTGGCCTGACTTGTGATAATGGAGGTTATCACAAAGTCAGGGGGCGGGTAAGTACAGCAGATACAACAAATACGATCGCTCTACCTGTTAAACAGTTAAACTCCTAAACAGTGCCCCTTTCCTGGAATAAAAGGGCTCAAGCAATTCTGCAGTGTTTCAATAGCGCTTTTATGTGAGAGCCGGGGTACATAATGAGCAACCTATTCAGAAACAAGAGTTTGTGTCTGTGTAACAGCATGTGGGAAGGATAAAGGAGAGGGCCCATTCATGTGGAAAAATCAATTATGGGCCCAGCAAAGTGCTTCTGTTCCTCTGTTTGAAGGGTTGTACTTTCAAAAAATTCCAGCTTGTGCTCCAATGTAGCTACAAATGCCTGGGAAATCCTACTTTATTCCTCTTGCGCTATACAACATCCCATCACGACAGGAAAGTACAACAGGTTTCTGCCAAACATCTGTTCAGCTCTCCCTTGGTTATTTTTTTTCTACCCGCAAGTTCCACAATATTCTCAGCAAGTTGCCCAATATCAACCGCACACAGCAGTTCATGTTAGCATCCATTTGCAGAATGGACAAGTTGTGCAAAAGCAATGAAGAAAAAGGAGAAAGATGTGTGTGTGTGCACATGAGGTTTAAGCTGAGTCTGTATGTTGCTGCTTTTTCCTGGGTATTTCAGCATTTGCAGAACAACTGTCCTTTACCACTGTTGAATCATGTACAGCTCCTGGGAGAAAGGTTTCCAAAAGAGAAGGTCATTTCTGTCCAGTCAAAAAGAACAGATGATCTCAATTTAGAATGAAAACTGTGCGTGCACATGTAATAGAAACAGAGAGGGGAAAAAAACCAGACTGACAAAGTTACCTAATATTTTGTAACTACGGACTAAATCCAGTGTTAGGCTAATTCTGCTGTACACTGTTACAGTGCTGTTATTCCACTTTCAACATCCTGTGGAATTCTGGGGTTTGTAGTTTAGGGAGAGGCCTTTAGAATTCTCAGACAAGAGAGCTCTTGGGCCTCAGTAAACTACAAACCCCAGAATTCCACAGGATATTGAAAGTGGAATAGTAGCATTGTAACACTGTAGTGCAGAAATGGCCTTAGTCCTATCTGGAATAGACCTATTGAAACAAAACAAATTTATTAATCACCACTTCTGTAAGTCCCATTGATTGCAGTGGGTCTGCTGTTGGAACTACAGTTTATCCTCATCATGGGAATCATTCGGCCCTCCTGTTCTTAGACTGCAAGTCCCACTATCCCTATCCAACATAGCCAACGATGAAACATGCTGGGTTTTGCAGTGCATCAACTTCAGGAGGGCCAGATGATTCCAATCTCTGATTCGCTCCTATATGCTTTATAAGACCACTTATGAAGTTCTATGATGTTTTTAACTATTGGTAGTTATAGAAACAGAACAAAAATATAAAAATAATACCTTTTACGGATATCATTCAATGTCTCTGCAACTCCTCCACAACTTTCTAGAGTAGATTTGGGGTATATGCAGAAGGCTTCATCTGGCAAGGAGAATCCATTCTGTCAGAGGTTTGTTTCCTTCTGGTGGCTAGAAAACACAGATGGGAAAAACCCTCTGTATAACATTGACATACTGGGATGCAGGGGAAAACTTGAGTTAATGTAAAAACAAGTAGTCACATAACCCTATGAATATTATAAAGTGCGAACATGTGCCTTGCAAATACTATCATACTTGATGAAGAATATCATAAGGCAATCAACATTTATTCATTTATTGGGCACCTGTTACCAGACTATTACTCACAAAGTGGGATGTGATGATTTAAATTACAAACAGAAACAAAACCAAACACGCCCACACATACAATTTTTCAAAACTATATCATAACAGTGCCAAACTCTGGTTGCCTTGTTGTGAAGAAGAAAGATGCATAACAAAGGATGTAATCCAGGAAAAAATAATAAACCATAACCAGTTTAGTGCAGTCTCTATATAAAGACTGGGCATCCAGTGGCACCTAGTGGCTTCCATGTCAGTGGAGTGAGGAATCCACTCTAGGTTTTATTCCAGCTTTAAAGGATCCCTTGCTACATGCTGAGCCCTCGCCCCTCCAAATAGATATAGCACCTCCACCGCTGATTTATTTATCCATACATATATATCCTACCCTTTCTCGCAAGACTGAGAATGGAATACAGTTAAAACAGTATTATTGTTGTTATTGTTGTTGTTGTTGTTATCTCATGCTGATACTGTTGTTTTTGTGAGTCTTCTGACTTATGGCAACCCAAAGTTGAACCTATCATGGGTTTTTTTTCTGGGGCTGAGTACGTGTGATATACCCAAAGTCACCCAATGGGGAACTGAACCCTCATTTCCAGGGTTGTAGTCCAAAGCTCAAACCAGCACACCACACTGGATCTCATTATTACTACTACTATTCTTTAATTATATCTATAGCTTGCCTTTCTGCTGGGATGGGATCCTAGGCAATTAAATGTGCGTGTTTGTGTGTTTATGAAGTATAGAAAAGATCAATATGAAAGTGGAATTAAACTACCAACATATTAATATTCACTTTAACATTCAGACTAAAACCCAGAGTGGATTCAACATCCCACCAACCAGCCACCAGCAGCCACCAGGGGTAACTGTGGTCACTCAGTTGATGTCGGACTGCAACTCCCATGATCCCCAACCATTAGCTAGGACTGATGGGATTTGTGAGCCAAGGGCATTTGGAGTGGTCCTGTTGCCCACTAGAGTGTTGGACTTAGACTGATGAGATACAGATTCAGAAATCCCAGTTCAGCCATGAAGCTTACTGATTGACCATGGACCACTCATTCTCTCTCAGGCTTACTTATTTCACAGATTCACTGTGAGGACAAGGGATTAGAAGTAACAGTCATTACTATATTTTAATGCAAGTTAAGCTAGCAAAAAAGTATACTTCTAGCTAGCCTGCACATCTGTCCATGTTATTCTATCGCTGTACTGTGATGGCCTCAAAGAAAAGAAGCAACTGTCTTACAATATCTTCATTGTCCTGGTTGGTCACCACGGCCATTTCTGCACTATACTTTTATAGTGCTATATTCCACTTTCAACATCCTATGGAATCCAGGGGCTGCAGTTTAGGGATGGGCCTTAAAGGTCCCTCCCTAAACAGCAAACCCCAGGATTCCATAGGATGTTGAAGGTGGAATAATAGCACTATAAGAGTGTAGTGAGGAAATAGCCCATGATTCATCAGAGGGGCCCCAGCAAGTGGTCCTTTACAAATTTGCTCCACATGTACAAACTACTATCTCTTACTAAAAGTAAACTTGGTTTCCAGTATGCCCTTAACTGAAAAGGGAAAGAATTTCCTTAAAACACACAAACAAACAAGGAAAACAAGAATTCACTAGTAATGAGCAGCTTGGCACTATACATATATGTGACAAGACCTGGGCCGCTAGGCACTATGCTCGTGTAAATGTCGTTCCACAAGGGGTTGTACTTTCTCAGATGTTGCATGAGTGCAACCAATTATTCCTCAAACACGTATACAGCCCTCTCTCTCATTTTTGGCTTGGTAAGTAGGAAGCTGATTAACCATGTTCAGTGAGTGAATGCAAGGCTGTAGCAGCATTCATTGCAGAACCAGTTGTGCAACTGTGAGATCCACTGTGACTATGCTGGTGTATATTTATACTATGCTAAAAGTATATAGGCCAAAACTTGGAAAAGGGAAGGTTGCCTTCCATTCATCTATGAAACTGGGACAATAACTTTCAAATGCACTAGTTATAAAGCCAGTTTATTTGACCCTTGCTCCTGCTTTTCTCTCTTTCGCAGAGTTCTGTAAATACAATTTCTTCCTTCTTCCAACTTCCCTCTGACCCACTTACTAACCAGTGACATTTCCCATTGGAGCATTTATTTGATCTATATCCTATCTTTCTCCCAGAAATGGAGCTCAAAGGTTAAAAACAGGTATAAAACCAGTGTGGTGTAGTGATCTTAGCACTGGACTACAACCCTGGAGACCAGGGCCATTTCCACACTAGACTGTTATAGCACTATTATTCCACTTGCAACATCCTATGGAATCCTGGGGTTTGGAGTTTTGGGAGGGGCCACCTGGCCCCTCCCGAAACTGCAAACCCCAGTATTCTATAGGATGTTGCAAGTGGAATAATAGCACTATAACAGTCTAGTGCAGAAATGGCCCAGGACTCAGTTCCCTCCTTGGCCATGGAAATCTTCTGGTGACCTTTGGTGTATCAGACACTTGCAGCCCCAGAAAATCTCATTATAGCAGCTTAGGGTTGCTATAAGTTGGAAACAATTGGAAGGTGTTACTGCAGTCTCGGCCTATCCAGAGATAGCACCCGATATCACTTTGATATCAAACAATTCGGCTCTCCCCTGCCACCCTGCTCCACATGTTTGCGAAGCCACCGGACAAGCACGCAAACAGGCACGGCCGATAATTGCTGGATATTCCATTCCCCACTCAGGCAGACCAGACACAGCCGGTTCGTCGCTTCAGGGACCTCTCCGGCAAACACCTCATTACATATGCGCAATACTAACAAAGGCTTCCTGCCCCGAGCAGGCTACTGGACAAAGGTTGTGCTGTCCACTGGTAAGCATTTGCATACTGGTCACACTACTGTTAATTTGGCTCTGATTCCATCATGCAAAGTGTGACCTTTCCGAGACATTGTCTTACACCCAAAACTCATTGTTTTCCCCGAGTAAGGCATGGCCTACAGTCCCAATTCACCCTATAAAAACCCCTGATTCCGAAACCTTCCTCAGATGGCTCCCGAGTTTCATCTCGTCTTGCTGCTGCTTTGCTTGGTGAGCTCCCCTCAGCTAATCGAGCTGAGCTTCTTCTCTGCACCCCTGGCTTCTCTCCCGAGGTCCAGGACGATGAGACAGGTATTGTATCACCCATTTTCCCTGAAATTCTCTATCCTTAATTCAACCTCTAATCTCTTAGTTAGCTGTGTGACTGTGGTGTCTTTGCTATTTGTTTGTATGCAATAAATCATCATTTGATTATTTTAAACCTGTCTGGCTGCTTGACTGACCTGACCCTGTAGATGCTGGGTTGCAAGATCCTGCTAAGTTACCCTGCCTCTTGCTAGCTTAAGTGAGTGCTCCAGCTAATTTTCCCCAAAATTGTGTTTTATTGTTTGGTTATTTAGGTGTCCCTCCCGGGACCCCCAGTAAACAGGGTAACAAAGGCCCACAATAACAACAGTAGATGAAAACAGAGACCTAAATATCCTGGAGGCACCAGATCACATCTGATCTTGGAAGCTAAGTGGGTCAGGCCTGGTTAGTACTTGGCTGAATGACCCCCAAGTAACACCAGGTGTTATATTTCATAGGAAGGCAATGGCAAACCACCCCTGAGTATTCCTAGCCTATGAAACCCTCTAAAATTAATGGAATCACCATAAGGAGACAGGTGACTTGAAGGCACACACGCATGGATAAAAAGAAGTACAGATAAAAATAGTCAAGAATTTATCATACAAAACACACTTAGACTGAAGGTGTATCTAGACTACACAATTACAATACTTTGATAGTACTTTAAGTGCTATTGCTTCATCTGATGGAATCTTGTGATTTGTAGTTTCGTGAGGTGATTTAGGATTGTCTACCAGATAATTCTTATGGTGTTTCCTTGAGAATTCTGAGTTCCTCAGCAAACTATGACTCCTAGGATTCATAAGAAACAGCCATGTAAGTTAAAGTGGAATCAAACTTCAATAATTATGTAATATGCATACACCTAAAGTGTAGTATTAAAACACTCTTAAATAAAAACTCAAAACACCACCTTGAGTCCCATCTCAGAAGAAAGGTGGGGTATAAATTCAATAAATAAAATAAATATTTAAAAAAAACATTTAAAGTCACACTTTTAAAATAAGTACAACACCAATCTGTTAAAAGCCCATTTCACTGCAGCTAGTCAGTTTCTAAAAGTCTGCCTAAATAGGAAGATCTTTGCCTACCAGCAGAAGGACAACAAGGAAGGAGACAGCCTAGCTTTCCTTGGGAGGGAATAGCAACTAAGAAAGTCCTTGGCTTCATACACACCCTTCTGTAGTCTTATGGAAGCATTGTCTTCCTGTAATTAATTTATATCTAATATATAAAAGTCAAAGTTTGTGAGTTTACGAGTTGGTCTGTGTCAGGCAGGTGAAGACCTCATATGATTGGCTGCCTGTGAAGATTCTACAGAATCCTAGGGTTTGCAGTTTAGGGAGGGGCCTTTAGAATTCTCAACCAGAGAGCTCTTGGACCTCAGGCCGGTTGCTATGGAGATGAGGCCTAGCAGCAAGAAGGAAGAGGACAGTGTATTTCCTCAGAAACTGAATCTCTGTATGCTGACAACTTTGAATGCAGATTGGATTGGGGACTATGGGGAAAAGTTACAGGTACTGGACAACACACTTTGGGGAATTAGGGACATAGGAGCTCAAACCTGTGTATTTCAACCGTATCTAATTCATAAAGCAAGGTAAGCAATGCCAGGTAAATACGCCAGTACAGCTATGAAAATGCAGAAACCTCACTTTCTTTATTGCTCATGTTTCCAGGGTTGCAGCCCAATGCTTAAAAAGCTACACCATGCAGGCTCATTTCTCAACCCAGTCTACCACAAAAGGTTGAGGATAAAATGAGGATGAGCCATATTTACTTCCTCTTAAGTTCTCTGGAACATAAAAATACAAAACATCCAGTAACCATTACTGCCAACAGACACAGTCTAAACCAGTGGTTCTCAACCTGTGGGTCCCCAGATGTTTGTGGACTTCAGCTCCCAGAAGCCCTGAGCATTGACCATAGTGGCTGGGGCTTCTGGGAGCTGAAGTCCACGAACATCTGGGGACCCACAGGTTGAGAACCACTGGTCTAAACAGAAGCAAATGGTGCATATTTTGAAAGAAGTAGGGTTTGTATGGCATCCGCTGAAGTGCTCAGTGAAAGCTTATGCCTTAATAAATATTTTTAGTGTCATGTTCAGGTTGGCAATGGGTTCCTGCCACAAGGTAACCAGCACCTGGGAGAGCTCTAAGTGCACGTCTTGCTCCAACAAGGTCTGAAGTTCAACTGAGGTATTTCATGCCCTTTAGCCTAAACTACTCCTCCCAGACTCCACCCCCTCCCACAGAGGTGAAAGCCCTCAAAGAACAAGCCTTTGGCTGAAAGCCCAGCACTCCTTCCTCTCCCCAGGAACTCACACTGTACACAGGGCTGGCACTGGATGCAGCTGTACTGTCGCAGTGTCAGAACTAGGAGGCTTGAGATTGCCAAGGTGTACCCAAGGTGTCATGACTCTTGGGTACAGAGACCTTGGGCCTTTCAGGCTCTGGGTTTTCAGGTTCTCCAGTGGTGCTTGGGCCTGGTGTCTCCACCACTGGCACCACTGATTCCTCAGCCTCTGATTCTGTGGTCAAACAAGTGGTACATTCCTGGGTCATGAGAGTTTATAAGGTGCCACAAAACTCTTTGTTCTTCTTTGCAGATTTTTATATGGTTGTGCCCATGCTAGATATAGGTCAGATCCCACTAGGGAAAGTTAATTAATGTAATACAAGTTGGCCCTCCACATTCACTAGGGTTTAGGGGCATAGGACCCTCGCAGAAGTGGAAAAATCACAAATACAAAAATGTGGGTGTTGTGGGATGGGGGCTGAGACATAGTGGGGAGAATAGGCCCCCCAGGTCCAAACCAGATCAGGGAAAGGAGGTGGGTCAGTGTGGTAGCCCTGTACCTCCCCTCCCTCTTGCCCATCTCCTTTCTTGTGTATGTGAAAGCATCAGGAGAAGATTTGTGGTGCTGAGAAACTGGATTGCAAGCCATCATTAGCAGACCAGGCAGTGGCTGGTGGAGGAGGACCAGAAGCTGGACCAAACATAGGTTCAAAGCCTGATCAGAGCCACCAAGAGGGAAGGTTCCCCTGGAAAAGAAGTGCCTCAGGTGGGATGGGCAGGGGAATGAAGAAACTCGCAAATAATCAAATCTGTGAGAGTCAAACCTGCAAAAGTGGAGGGCCAACTATATTTGGACATAAAATTATTGCTATAATTACTACAATTAATTCATTACATAACTTGTGCAGAATTTCTGGGTTGCTATTCAGATTATTTGGATGAACTCGGTGGCATAGTTGCAGGAAGAAATAATTATCGCTAAACTGAGGCACATGGATGTTTTCTAATTGACTACTAATGGAGAATCCACATAAGGTTGACTTAAAAGCCATACAGAAACCATTTATCCTGTACAGTCAACACAGTCCCAGTTCTGTGCTGAACATTTTATGTTTCATCCCTGAATGTGGATTTCATTCTACTGTTGTTCTGTACACCTGAAAAGACAAATAAAACAAGATGGCGAAGGTTCCCTGAAATTTTGTGAAAAACATTTGTGCAGGATGAGCTCAGACCTCTTCCGTTCAGTGAGAGAACAGGTGCCACACACGTTTCCTTCATCCTTCTATGCCATTTTGCATTTATCTTCAACTTTGGCCTCTGAGTCTCTTCTAACCCTGTCTCTGCCAAGCTTCGTAGTTATTTCTCGAGGGAAATGAATGGAGGAGCTCAGCAGAAAAAGACCACCCATTACGCTGCCATTTATGAGCTAAAGCCAGGATGTAAAAAACCGTGACTCCAGAAAAAAAAGGCTATGACACGAAACCACTGTAGCTCCTGTAAAGAGGTCAGGGGTAGGGATGGGGGAGAAAAACTATTCAGACCAAGCCAGGCTTTCAATTTTTCCCCCTTTTCATAGCCTTCAGCTTTCCAGCCATCTGCTGGTCTTTGCAACAAGTCCCAGGCAAGTTTCCTGACATGCTGGTTTATACTGCCACCTCATGGCAAAACATGTAAACTTTGGTAAATCAAAAACTGAAGTAAAAAAAGAGCAAACTTCCATAACCTGTAGTAGGGGGTTTCTTTCAGTGCCAACAAAATGCCGAAAAAGGAAAACAGGTGAAAAGGAGAAAAGGGTTGTCCGGAACTCTTCATCAGGCTGAATGTTAAACAAAAGAGGAGATTTTAAAAAGCTGTCTGCTCTTGCTGAAGTTTGATCATTTCCACACTAGACTGTTAAAGTGCTATTATTCCACTTTCAACATCCTGTGGAATTCTAGGGTTTGTAGTTTACTGAGGCCAAAGAGCTCTCTGGCTGAGAATTCTAAAGGCCCCTCCCTAAACTGCAAACCCCAGGATTCCATAGCATGTTAAAAGTGGAACAATAGTGCTAGAACAGTCTAGTGCGGAAATGGCCCCACAGTTGGCCCTCCACATTTGTGGATTTAACTTTCACAGATTTGATTATTTGCAAGTTTCTTCAGTCCTTACCCTCCTACTTCAGGTGCTTTTTTCCAGAGGAAACTTCCCTCTTGGAGGCTCCAATCAGGCCACACAGCCCTTTAAAAACCTCCCTCTGGTCCTCCTCCTCCTCCTACACCAGCCACTACCTGGAGAGCTAAGGATGGCTCACAGCCCAATTTCTCAGCACTGCAAACCCTCTCCTGATGCCCCCACTTCCCTAAGGAAGGAGGTGGGTAAGAGAGAGGAAGTTTAGTGCCCCCGTGCTGACCCACACCCTTTCCCTGAGCTGATTTGGACCCAGAGTGCCTGTTCTCCCTCCATGCCTTGGCTCCCTTCACACACACACACACATACACACGCATATACATTTCGCAATATTTTATTTTATTTTATTTTATTTTCGTGATGATCCTGCACCCCTAGCCCTAGCAAATGTGAAGGGCGAACTGTAAATGAATAGTGCAGATATACACTGGCTGAGATCTTTCACAGATGAGTGTAGTGTAAAAGTTTAGCATATGGGACATCTCATCACCTCTCCCAAGATTTACCATTTTACTGTGATAACTGCCCCCCTCCAATCATGCTGTTGCTGCTGGAGCACTAGGAGGACTGGAGAAGCATCTGACTATGTTTCCATAGGCAAAATTAGTTGATTTGATTCTCTTAAGGACAACCCTTAGGTAAAATCTAGTGCCATAAATGCTACTATGAGTTGCAGAAATGAACCGTCAATCCATGTAGCAGAATTCCAGAGTCTATTAATTAGTAGCAGTAGTAGTAATTCCGTACCCATCTTAGCCAAATATTTCTTATGATATGATATACCACTGGATATGTTCTTATGATGATTGCTATTAACTATTTTCTCATATTAACAATTTGTATTTGTGATACTCTTTAACTTGCTTGCATGTTCATACCTGTACCTTTTCTGCATAGTCAATCTTTCTGTGTGAGATTACCTGACAATTTAACACCTTTTTTTTGTCATTTTATACGTATCAGCAAATGGTTGTTGCAGCCACTTAAATAACACTTCTCTTTTCTCTTATGTTATAAAGATGAAACAGTTACTGTAGGTATGGAAGCTAACTCTTTAATAACAGAGGATCAAGGAACAACTGGTGGCTTTTGAGATATATTGATTTTTGTTGTTGTTGTCTATTAGTGAATTTATTTTCAAGTAAGAAAATGGCTGCAGGAAGTGTCCTTGAACAGTTATGTCTCTTTCAATCCACCTAAAGGTATGTTGAAGAGGGAAGTGCTTTTAGAGACGGTATTTTTGCTTCCTCTTCATCTTGGCTCAAAAGTAAGTGCCGGGTTCCATATTTGGAAGCCAATCATTCATATATAGTCTATCATTTGGGAAGAAACTATTAATGATAAACCAGACTCATTTACAATATACAGAGTAATTAAAGAAGATATTATATTCTTTCTATTATAAGTGATAGTGACACTTTTACGTGAGGTCATAAAATGTTGACATCAGTGGCTGTGTGTGTATGTATGTGTGGTATGTTTACTTCTATTGGTATTAAATCAACAAATGGATAAGAAGTATCCATCTTTTTATTTGCGGTCATATGAAGTTCTGTTGTTTTCTTTTTTCTCTTTTGCTTCAATCCACGTTAATAATTAATATACAACAGCACCAATTTACATTTAAAACAGACAAAAACATTCGCCAGGCCATTTTAGACCTCTTAGATGGCTGGTCTAAATTTACACAGCCAGGGAACAGCAACCAGGTAAGCGTCTGTTCAACAGCAATCACGTTGTGAATAGTCCACCCATATTTCATGATGGCTTTCATCAAGTTGTGAGAAGTTTTCCACAAGGCAGTTGTTAAGATTAAAACATAGAAAAGGCAAAGTCAGTTGTCAACTTTAAGAGAATGGGAGCTGCGCTTTTCAACATAAGGAGATGTGACCTGCTTCAGGAATGCGTTTTAAAAGCTGAACTAGCTGAACTAGTTTGCATTAGTTTATCTTTAGCTCTTAGAGCAAAAAAGACCTGGTCTGTCTGTGGGCTCACAATTTGCAGATTCAACCCACCACAAGCAGGAGATCCCTGCTAATGGCATGGTGCAGGGAAGCAGCAGAGGGCGGCAGCAAGACCTGGCCACAAGGAGCACCACATGCTGTGCCTTCTTTGGGCTTCCCTACTGCCAGGGAGCACACCAGCCATAGTGCCTCTGCTCCTGACAAGAAACAAGTGAAATAGCAGGAAGCATAGTGGTTGGTGCAAATCTATGCTGCTCAACATTTCACAGTTCCTCATGGCTCTCTTCCGTCCATCTCAGCAATCCCCATCCCCCATTTAAACAGATTCACTTGTGGGGACACTCCTCCTACTCAAGGCAGCTGGGACTCACTGCCACAGAAGGCCATGAGAAGCATAAAGAAAGAGCCCCATCACTGCTGCATCCCCAGCAGCCACCCACTCCTGCTCTTGGCAGCATCATGCCCCAGCCCTTCCTGGTGAAGACCAAGGAGGGTCACAGCTAACACCGACTCCGACCCCCCAGCAGCAAGTACAGCCTCAGTATGGAGAGCATCATGTCTCAGATCACACAGATAAAAGCCCAAAGCTGTCCACACTTGCACATCTCATTGCATTCTTCTCTTTCTTTAGCTGGTGGCACAGACAAGGCTGAAGACAGATGCAAGGATCTGTGAAATGGTTTGTGGCATGGATTGGCACCAGTCACTGTGCTTCAATTCCCGCCATTTCATATGTCTCTTGACACAAGCAGAAGCACCATGGCTGGCCCGGACGCAGCAGGGTAGCATGAAAAAGGAATTCCTTGTGGTGCACCTGGTGCCTGGGACTTGCCACTGCTTCTGCTGTTGCTCTGCCTCATTCCTTTAATAGGGACTTGAGCATTCACATCTGTTCTCATCTGTTCAGGGTCCTGGAACAAAACATCCATGGATACTACAGGCCCATTCAACAGATATTGCACAGTACAGCTAACCTCCATATTGCAGCAGGAAAACCTGAGCAGCCATGCAAGCGTAGAGTGGATCCTCCCCCCCCCTCTCTCACACACACACACAGAGAGAGCGAGAGAGCGAGCACAGTATCCTGTATCTTCCTAACAGGTATGATCTGCTGGAGGCTGGTATTTGCATTTCAAGGAAAACCTGTATTAGCAATAGGAGTTTGGAGCTGGGGCTACTTAGGCCTCCCCAGAGCTCCTATTTACAGTATTTATTTACAATAAAAATGGTCATTAAGTGCTCCACCTAAATAACATCATATCTAGTTTGGGGGGGCCCAGAGTCTGAGGCTAAGATCTAGGCTAATAAGTTTCCCAGACTCTGTACACTAAGCTCTCACAGCCTTCTTCGAACACAACAAGGAAAAATGAACTCAAAGACACAGATAGTTACGCTGGTCTATGGAGGGAGATGACCACATTTATTTTGGAGTCAGCTAAAATGCCACAAAAATGTGCAGTCTTTCAAGTTATCTGGAACTCTTCATAATAAGATTGAAAAGATTAGAGGGGTGAAGAAGAAGCAGGAAACCCAACAGGTCAGCTGGACGTTGTAGCCATGAGGTCTGCTTTCAGACTGGGTCCCCCAGGATAGTAATTTCAGCCTGAATGTATTGCCCGGTGAAAGGCAGGAAGTAAGCAGCCTGGTATTTCCAAATGGAGCCATGTGTAAATCCCAGAAGTTTGGCTAATCCTTATGCTTGGCCAATGCTCTCCAACATTTCACAGGTAAAAACTGAGACAAATACGGCCAAGCAATATCAGAGTGTGGTCAAAATGGCAAAAATTATTAATGAGGAAGCTCACATACACTAAGGGAGGCTGCAGCAGTTGACTTTTGCCTCAGCCTAAAGGGAAGTGCAAGATGTCACCCCCTCCTCTCCTCTCCCACTCATGTAAATGGAGTATAAATTGCTGAAAATTTGCAGTAATGGAAGTAAACTGTATACCAAGGGGGAATGTGGGGGAGGAAATAAAAACTGGGACATTTTAAAAAGAGCTGGATGAGAGCTGATTAATCAGGACTGTCCTTGCCAAATCAGGGCAGTTGGAGGGTTCCTGCAGATTATCTCAGTGACCTAATTGATCCTAATCCCATCAAAAGCCCTGACCAAACCCTGACATTAAGAAGTATAGTTGATATAGGTATGAATTAGAAATAATAAAGTAGAAATAAAGTAGAAGCTGGGGGCTTAGGTCAGAGGAACGGAGAAAGATTTAAGAAGGGTAAAAAGGTCACGAGAACCAATGTATCACGTAGCTAGGATGTTGATCACGTAGCCAGGGTGTCGTTTATTGACTGGATGCGGTAATTGCAGATTGTAGATAAGCACTTTCCGGGGTCTGAGTGCGGGGGTAATTAGCTAGTAACAGCATGTGGTATTTGTGACCCCGGAGGGGCGGACCGAGACATGCCTGCGATCTTTGCCTGTGATCTTTGTGTATGCTGTGAGCTTTGTCTATAAAAGAACTGTGAAACTTGAATTCAGGGCTTTTGGTCTTTTGGAGACATCCAGCCAAAAGCCCGCGCGTAATAAATTACTCTTTTTCTTGCTCTGTGGTCTCTGTGTTCTCTGGGCTCCCGCAACATAGTCTGGAGGCAAAAGGCAAGGAACTAAGTCAAAGAAGGGCTATAACCCATCTCAGCATTAATTGTGAGTTCAGACAACCTTATTTTGTCAAAGTCGCTATGCTAGCAACTTAGTGTTGTTGGATTATGTCTCCAATCATCCTTCACTGTTGGCCATGTTGACTAGGACTAGTGGAAGCTAGAGTCTCTACAGAGTCTACACTCATGGTTTAAAGTGTTGGACTACAATTTGGGAGATCCAGGTTCAAGTCCCTGCTCAGTCACTATCTCTCAGTCTAGCAGTGAGAAGAGGAGGAGAAGAGCAATGTAAGTCACTTTGAACCCTTGGGAGGAAAGGTGGGATATAACTAACAGGCAAACAAAAACAGAAATTTTCACCTGATGTAGAGTTGCATTGTTCTGCAAAAATATATACACAGAGGCAAACAAAAGAAAAGTGAGGGCAGCGCCGCTCCACATCATAAAGACATTGTGTCTGCTATGAGAAACCTAGATGTCACCGCAGTCCAATATCTGTATAATATACAGCCCTGCCTTGGTACACGTATGTAGCTATAGGAAGAGGGCTGACCATGTCATTGTTCTCTCCCTTGCTCTCTGGCAATTCAGAAATGCCTATGTTGAGGGGACTGTGTGGCTTAAAAGTTAGGTTGGAGCAGGGGAGATGCTGTTGTTGTTGTTGTTGTTGTTATCTTTATTTCTATCCCGCTTTTTTCCCGAGAGGACTCAAAGAGGCTTACAAACATTAAAAAACATAATTAAAAACTGTAATATACAAAAGTTAAAACACAGATTAAACATCAGTAATAATTAAAACAGTGTTAAAATATATATTAAAACAAGAAACAAAATGCAATTAAATAGCAATTAAAATAACCAGCACCATTCTACATCCAGATTACACATTAAATGCCTGCTGGAATAGGAATGTCTTTAACTTTTTCCTGAAGGTAGGCAGGGAGGGTGCCAGTCTGACCTCTTTGGGCAGGGAGTTCCAAAGCCTGGGGGCAGCCACTGAGAAGGCCCTCTCCTGTGTTCCCACCAAAATGCCCCTGTGAGGATGGTGGGACAGAGAGAAAGGCCTCTCCAACAGATTTTAATGCCCGGGCTGGTTCATAGGAGAAGACACGGTCCTTCAGATAACCTGGACCTGAGCCGTGTAGAGCTTTCAAGGTCATCACCAGCACTTTGAAGATCATTGCAATCATAAAAGTAAATTGTGATGTCTCGTGTCAGATTTATATCATCATAGTTTCTCACCAGGATGTCTGACAATATTAATACTTGAGAACTGGGTTGCAAGTAAACTACTACTGCACATATATATATTTCAAAATGTGCCACAGACAATGTCACATTCCCTCTCCTACTACGGGAATCTGCTCTTATGATGAGACAGATCAGATTATCTTCTCCATGGGACTATTTAGTGGTGTGAAAAAAGCTGCATGCAAGTGGGAACAACCACAGAGTGAAATTGATCTGATGCTGTAAAATATGCGCCAGTTCTAGCAAACAAAGCAGCACTGCTTGCTAGTTATCAGCTGTTTCCACAGCTAAGTTGACACAAACTGTTCTGTATACCAATATTGCTATATCCTTTCTCCCTGCTTTCCTTGGCCATTCATAATACCATTCATAATGTCATTGCTGTGCATATTTCAAATAGAAAAAGGTAAATCCAAAAAATAAAAACTAGAGGGTTTATTTCTGGAACAACGCTTCCTGGGCTACAGTTCCTAGAATCTGACAATTACCATGCAGAAAGCAATGGGGGAATCTGAGAGTAGTTGTCCAAAAATAATTTTTCCAAAGATCTGTTTTTCTAATGACAGTGTATAACTAGGCTTGTAGGCATGGATAGTAGCCTATCTGATGCACACACCTTCCATCTGATTTCCACAGCACCAGGCAGCCAGCAAAGATGGGGGTTGATTTTGTTATCACTTGAGATCACTATGCATGGCTACTAGTCAGTGTTCAGCTTGGGAGGCTGGTCACAAGTGATATAGTCTTGGTGTATATGAATAATCAGAGAACAATAATTGCTGCAAACTTAGGAAAGCACATTAAACTATTCATACATTTTCTTCAAGACTTATCTGTAAGTATAATTTTCTAATGTTGTTATTAGTACTATTCAACATGATTGCTTGTGCCATGGGAATTCATCTTTCTTCCTTGCCACTACTGAGATTCACCTGTGTGTTTTTGCTCATTAAAATCTATATATCTTTTTCTATATCCATATCTGTATTACAAAAAAAGTTAAAAAGAAGAAAAAGGAAAAAAGATGTGTGAAGTACATAGGATATGAATGTGGACTGGGCATGTACATTAGCACAAACTGACTATATGTCCAAAGAGACGTTTTCTTGAAATTAATATCTGTGAAATACACATTGATGCCTTTATATTATTTTACCAAAGTGAATCCACAGAGCCAACAGATATTTGCAATTTATAATTTTATTTGAGTGCTCCCTTGTCTTGCTTCATTAATATATTTATTTTCATTTTCTTGTCCCAGTTTTACCTTTGGAAATATTCTCCACTGTTTGTAGAAATTACAGCCTAAAAAAGTGGTCACACTTCCTTGAAGTCACGCATTTTGCAAAGTATAACTCATCTTTGTTATAATTATGTGAATTTTACTGTCCCCTCATAAAATGCTGTTATGGCAAAAGATAAAGCGTTATTTTGTTTATAAATTTTCCTTCTTTGACCATCCTCTCTCAAAGGGATGACAAGCTCCCTTGTTATCAGTTTTTTTTAACTCTTCTTACATCAGTTTACCAGCTTAATCTGCACTCCTATTGACAGAAGGACATGATGGAAGAGGCTGCACTTCTGATGCAAGCAAGGGCTCAGGCCCTTAGTGGCTCCTTTGAGTGGATTCACTGCTGAGTTCTTTGCAGCCGAATCTGACCTGGTACTCTCCTCTGACACAGGATTGCACACACAGAAAAGGCACTTCCAGGGTCCTTTTGTTGGCTTTCATTTTTCAGCAACAAAGCCTGTTTTATACCATCCCTGCTGAGAGGCTTTAGCAGCAAGCCGACACACACAGGTGTTTTTCTGCCAGCTGTCTCCTCGCTAAGAAAAAGGTGTACACTTCCCCCCAGCGGCAGAGTACATGATACCCCGGCAGCAACAGCCCCCTCCAAACAGATAAAGAGAAATTGTTTCTAATGTCAGGTTACATAAAAAGCAAAAGGCAAAAATTCTGTTTGCAGCAGATTAAAAAGACTGGTTGTTCCTCTTACCTATCAGCCAAACAAAAGAAAAGTTTACTGCTCATAAAAATGCTCTTGTTTTTAAATGGCAAAAGGATATCCATTCTAGACACAGACACTCTGAAACTGAAATTATATTCTGCCTCTGCAGCATTGCTGCTTTTTAATGGCTATGTTTCTGTATCTTAAACAAGTGATGCTCACACTCCCCCGCCCCCAAGTGTTTTGGATTTCAACTCCTAGCAGCAGATAAGTCAGGGATCCTGAGAGGTGATTTTTAAAACATCAAAAGGGCCTTTGAACATTATTCCCGTATACCAGCATTTAAGAAGGAATGCTTTTTCTGGGAAGAAGATACACAGAAAAGGTTGGGAAAAGCTATCTGCTAAATACCTTGTGCTGCTCTTCAAGTCAGAGAAGTCCCTCAACCCAAACCTCTACAGTATCTTTATCTGCTACCAAAGACAATTTCGATACTGCTGCTTCTTCACAATCTTAATTAATATCAGAAGGGAATAGGTAATTCCAGGTCCAGACAGAAGTCTTATTAAATAAAAATAGTTCATTGGAGAGAAGCAGTAAGAAGAAATTTCATTAAAAGGTAACATATAGAAGTATTAAGCAGATGCCTTTCTTAATTGTTTGGCTAGAAAGGAAGTACCAAGAAGGCCTCTAAAATATGTGTGTTTCCAAAAGTTCTTTGTTCAAAATATTTCAGAGTCCAAAATGGCACTGACTGCATGGTCCTTAGGATATCGTCTAACCCATTATATATAATCTAGTAGAGGTTGCACAAGGATAGAAAAGAGAATGACCAATTCCAAGGTATCTTGTTGTCATCTTCATTTTGATATCTAGAACAGAACTGGACCAATTAGAAGTTTGTATATGCTGGGTAACATTGGGCACCCAGAATACCTCAGTTAAGTAACAAACATTAACATTTAACTTGGGATCAATCATGGGCCACTCAAACAGAATACACAAACATTTCCTAGAAGGAGATGCACAGGGAAAAGATATGACAGCCAACTCATTCTGGAAGACACACAAAATTAAACAAAGGAAATTAAATGAACAAACAATCCAGTTAACAAAGATTTAACTTGTTAGCTTCCCAAGTAGAGTTTTGCGATACTTTGAAAAAGCCCCATCAAAGTAACTCCAGTTTGCCACATCTAAATAATAATGCGGCTCCACTCTTCCACCACATTTTTCAACCATTCCTTTCAGCTTGGCTGTATTTCCTACCCCTACCCTTCCTATGATGTGACAGAAGAAGTTTGGGTATAGGTATAGTTTGGTATAGGTATAGATATAGTTTGGGTATGGGTATAGGTATAGACCATCTTGCCCCAACTTCCTTTTCAGATGCATTGGACTACAGCTCATATCATCCCCAGATACATGAGAATGCTATTAGGGGGTGTAGGAGTCATAATCTTAAACATCTGGGAAAGATAGTTTTGGAGGAAGCTGGTGTATAATGAAGGGGTTACGGAGAATACAGATCTGGAGAAGGAAGTGATAGGTAAGTAAAGCTGGACAATTTTTGCAGGCAGGAAATACTGTATTCCCTCTGGAAGTGTTTCCTCTCCTTGAATTCTCTGAACATGTCTCCTGAGGTTGTATTGTCATTTCCTAGTTCTTTTGTGTTTTGACCTAATCTTGGTGAAATATTTCTTCAAATGAATGAAGCAGATCTCTAGCTAATTCCAAATATACAAGTTACCCAGTTTGTAACTGGCCTAGAGACGTGGACCTTTTCATATCATGAAATTATAGCACTATGATTCTACTTTTATTACTATTGTTGCATTCTGTGTATTCTTGGAATTTGCAGTTTTGGGAGGGATATTTAGAATTCTCGGGTAGTGAGCTCTAGTGCCTCACCCATACTACACACCCCAGGATTCCAAAGGATGCAGCCATAGCAGTTAAACTGGAATCATGGTGCTACGGTTGTGAAATACGAAAGGCCTGTGATTAATTCCACATTGGAAAATGGTTGATTTTCTAATGGCTGGTGTCCACAAATGTTCTGAAAATGCATTATGCGTACCAAGGTCCATGCAAAGGTACAAACAAGAACAGGTACAATATTCTGTTTTGCTCTGTCTTTCACAAGATGACATTGGCTTCCCCTCACTTTTGAAATGCCTTTGTCAGACATTCAAATCCAGATTTGATGTAGTTTACATCACAATCCATGCTGTGAGCAGGTAGTCGGCTCCTTTTATGTTTAGCATCTGTTACATGTATCTTTCTTCAGTTAGATGTCTCATTATTTGTCTTTAAAAGAAGAATAGAGGGAATACGTTTTTTAAAGTGTTCAAAAACTTTTATCAGGAGGAGGAAGATGCAGTTCAAGATGGCACACATTCTAGTCTGTCAGAACCGTGCATGGGCTGCTTACTCTTAAAACATGCAAGAAGCAATTTACCATGAGTTTGATTCTGCAGAAAATATTGTGCAGTTAAATAAAACAGAGTAAATGCACTTCCCACCATTCATTTCACATACGATATACACTTTTATAAATCCTCAGGATGACATTTGTGTACAAAAGCCAGAAACACAGTGTGTGGACTTTTGTATTACCCACTCAAGAAGTAGCGAGACGTCTATCATTATAATTTCATCAGTTTAACAGAGCACACTGCATTAGATAAACTTATTGCTAAATACATAAGAAAAAAATGGGATTTTACTCAAATAAACAACTAACCAGATACTGAGGGATTTTGTACTTGCTTGATAATACCATGAGCACGTTTCTCTGGCTTTTTCCAAGCCTAAATTTCCAATGTTCTTCTTGAAGCTCTCCTCAGAACAAACTAGTCATTTCTTTACACCCTGGCTGTTAGTGTGACCAAACATTCTCCAAGCTTCTGTGCATTATAAAAATTTAGTTTTCACTGTCCTCTGGAGGAGGGCTGGGCAACTGCATAGGGCTAAGAGGCAATTTCTTCCCAAGGACCCTTTTATAGGCTTCATCTCCACCTAGCAATTTCAAATACCTCTAGCTTCCTCTGTTTTGAGATGGACTACACAGCAAAATTGAGGTAGTTGGAAGTACTACATGTTTCTGATGTGCTTGTGGGGGTGGGAGGTATTTACGTATGTTTCCATTCGTTTGTAGGACTTCCTGTGTGATTTTTCCTAAAAATAGAACCATTTTTTAAAAATAGAACTATTTTAAAAAAAAAATTGGGGTGGAGAATTTGAGGAGACATACAGAGGGTTTCAGGGACCACAAAAATGGAATCCAGATGTTGCATGGACTCTGTGGTCCAGACAAGGCCTATACTTGTTCTAAACCAGTGCTCCAAGTTCCACTGGACTCAAAAAATACCTCATGGGATCCTGGCCTATCTCCTGAAATCAAAGAACATTTCAGTTGGGCATCATGAAGTGAGGGAACTGTGTATCGCTATACAACTTACCCTTACCCTTTCTACTCTATGCCATTGTTGTGTGCCTTCAAGTCATTTCTGAGTTATGGCAACCCTAAGATGAATCCATCACAGGGTTTTCTGAGGGCTCAGAGTGTGTGATGTCCCCAAGGTCATCCAGTGTTGGAAAAATTACCAGCATTCTCTCTCCCCGCTCCATCTTGTTATTAGAAGAGATGGGCAATAGCAAGATAGGGCCTCCCTTTCTGTTGCATGCCAGATCTTCTCCATTTGCCTCTCTGTCTTTTATTGCATGATCATAAATACCTTTGGTGCTCAGATCATGTGACCCAGGATAGTTGCTTGGGTCATCGGTCTTATAAAAGTTAAGACCTCCCTCTCTCTAAAAGATCTCTCTCTCTCTCTCTCTTTGTTCTCAATGGCTGCTTTCCCTGAACTCTTCGCATGCTCCGAGTTTGAGTCCCATCAAGGAGGATGGTGAGTTAAACTGAAGAATCTCCTATTCACTAGATTAGACAGGTAGCAGGCTCTCTCAATACAGATGTAAATGAAGAGTCATTAGTAAAGTATTTAGTCTTTTATTCAAAGCTACCTGCGTCTGTGTTTATTCCAAGTACCAGTCTGAAGCCACAAGTCATTAGATAAAACTTCTACCGCTTCTCTGTGTGACTTTGCTAAATGAAGATTGGATCCTGACAGGTTCAGTCTCATTTTCCCCTACAAATTTGGGTCACGGGCCCAGAAGAGAAGTTCTTTGTTTGATGACCACGTGGCACCCGGCCGGCAGAGACTGACCGCTTGAACAATGGCTTCTAATCCACTGCTTACTATTGAAAAGTTAACTGGTAGCAATTACCGAAATTGGTCTTGGAATATGCAAATGCAATTAACTACAATGGGACTGTTTAAAGTTGTGAAAGGACAGCGGCCCACAGAAGATAGGGCAAAGCAGAAATTTGATGAAGATGATGAGAAAGCAACTGCTTATATCTGCTTAGCCATTGATCCAAGCATTGTTTATCACATCAGGGACCTGAAAAGTGCTAAAGAAATATGGGAAAAACTGAAGAGATTATTTGACTCTCCCAGTATTGCAAAACAAAGTGGTATTATAATCAGACTTACAAGAATGAAATTGTTAAATCCTAGATTTTTGAATGAACATATTAACACTTTCATGACTATGGTATCTGAATTGCAAAGTGCTGGAGAAAATCTTTCAGAACCTGTGAGACTGGGAATGTTTCTAGGAAGCTTGCCTGAATTTTTTGAGCCCATAATTGATGCTCTACAAATTAAGGGAGATGTAAATTTGGAAACTGCCATTGCTGAAGTTATAGAATATCAAAATAGGAAAAATTTGAGGGATTTTAAACCTGAAGCAAGAGCTGCTGAAAAAGAGTTCACTCAACTTGCTGAGCAGAATTTACACATCAAAGCGTCTTCTTCACAGAGGACAAATAGCCACAAAATTAACAAATCAAAGCCTAACCAACATCACCAACACAAACCCAGTGATAAAAGTGATTTTAACTCTAAGAAGAAATCTTCTGCAAATTTTAATGTTGGTCTAATTAATGAACAATTGCTCAAGCCTATGCAAAATCAAAAAGAAAATATAATTGTAATTGACAGCGGTGCTACTAGTCATTACTTTAGTCGGAGAGAAATGTTTGTAAATCTTGATACAAGCATACATTTTCCTGTTTATTTAGCAAATGGCCAATCAGTGGTTGCAAAAGAGAAAGGGACAGTTCTTTTGCAAACAAAACTTGGCGCCAACAGGATAGAGACTTTAAGAATTCATGATGCTTATTTTGTCCCAGATTTAAAAGTGTCTCTTTATAGTGTCAGAACAACTACAGCGAGAGGAAACAGAGTTATTTTCAAAAAGGAAACTTGTTTTGGTCTTCATGGCAAAAATTTAATTTTTCGAGGAATCCTAAATGGTGACTGTTACCAAATGCAAATTTTGGATTCATATGCAAATACTGTGATCCAGTGTAATCACAAAGACTGTTTAAATTTATGGCATCGCCGATTTGGGCACAGAAATGTACAATGCATTCAGAGACTGGCTAATCAAGAACTTGCTATAGACTTTAATTTTAAAATATGCTCTAACAATGAGAAATGCATAAAATGTCTAAGGGCAAAAGCTGTCAGAGCATCACATTCGTCAATTACTGAGAGACAATCCACCAAACCACTAGACCTTTTATATACTGATCTTTGTGGTCCATTCAGCCAAAAGTCTGCAGGTGGAAATTCTTACTTTATGACTATTATTGATGATTTCAGCAGATACACATACACTTACCTTCTCAAAGAGAAAAGTCAAGCTTTTGAGAAATTCAAGGAATACTTTAATCTTGTCTCTAATAGATTTGGCTACAAACCTAAAAGCCTACACTCTGACAATGGAAGTGAATTTGTTAATGCAGAGTTTGATGAGTTTTTTAAGGAACATGGAATTGAACATCAAACTACACAAGTTTACACTCCAGAACAGAATGGAGTGGCAGAACGAATGAACAGAACTCTCAAAGAGATGGCAGTCACAATGCTTTTAGAGGCTAACATGCCTAAACGCTATTGGTCTGAAGCTATTATGACTGCTACATATTTGTGCAACCGTCTGCCAATTAAATCCAGAGATGCAACTCCATTTCAGTTATGGAATGGGACTAAGCCCAAAGTGAATCATCTCAAAGTTTTTGGAAGTAAAGCATATACCTACATTCCCAAACAGAAAAGAGACAAACTTGACTGTAGAAGTGAAGAGGGAATTTTTGTTGGTTATGCTAGAAATGGTTACAGAATTCTAAATCCAGATGGGCGTACAATAAAAGTAACAAGTGCTGTTTATGTTGATGAAAGATCACAGCCCAAATCTAATCCAAACCAAGATGTCTATCCAGATCTGTTTGCAGTGGAAGGAGACTCCCACCAGCAACCAGAGTATGTGACACTGTACAATCCTCCAGATGTCTTGCATCCAGAAGGGGCTACAGATGTGGTGATCCAGCCAGAGGACGCGGAACCGGACGGCGCTCAAGGAGCAGACCCAGGTGTCCAAGTCCAGGTAAGAAGATCTGAACGCATCAACAGAGGCGTACCACCTGATAGACTGTCTTATCTAGCCACAGAGAAGAAGATTCCACAACCCTCTGACTGGCAAAAGATCAAGGGACTACCAAAGTCAGATTCTCAAAAGTGGGTGGAAGCTGCTGTTGAAGAGATGCAATCTTTATATAAAAATAAAACATGGACTTTGTCAGAATTGCCAAAAGGAAAAAGGGCAATTGGTTGTAAATGGGTCTTTACCACAAAGCAAGATGCAGAAGGGGAAATTCAGAGATATAAAGCCAGGTTAGTGGCAAAGGGATTCACACAACAATTTGGTGAAGATTACAACGAAATTTTTGCCCCTGTTGCCACACACACAACTGTGAGAACTCTCCTAGCTGTTGCAGCATCTAAGAAAATGCATGTCCAACATCTTGATGTTAAAACAGCTTTTCTTTATGGACAATTGGATGAGGAACTGTACATGGAACAGCCTCCAGGATTTCAAGTTCCTGGGAAAGAGCATCTTGTATGCAAATTGAACAAGAGCATTTATGGCTTGAAACAGGCTGCCAGAGCATGGAGTGAGAAGCTAAGCCAACTTCTTATCAAACAAGGCTTCACTCCAGGCACTGTTGACAAGTGTGTTTACAAAAGATTCAGAAACAATAAATGGACTTATATTGCATGTTATATTGATGATTTGATCCTGTGCAGTCAAGATAAAGCAGATAGTGAGGAGACAGTCAACAATCTCAAGAAAGAGATAGACATCAAGAATTTGGGAGACATCTCACACTATCGTGGAGTACAAATAGAAAGAAGCAGTGATGGAAGCTTCTATCTTAACCAGAAACAGAAGATAATAGATCTTCTGGACTGCCTTGGACTAAAGGATGCCAATATTGTGGCAACCCCAATGGAAGTGGGTTTCTTAAAGGACACTAAGAAATGTGAACCCTTGAAAAATGGAGACAAGTATAGGACTGCAGTTGGAAAGCTACTGTACATAGCTAATTTCACCAGACCTGATATTGCAAATGCTGTTGGTATCTTATGCAGAATGGTTAACTCTCCTACTGAAAGGGATCTCATTGCAGTGAAAAGAGTTGCCAGATATTTGAAAGGAACTGCAGATTACAAGCTGATGTTGCCAGCCTGTGATCAACCACGACTGGTTGCCTATGTGGATGCTGACTGGGCTGCAGACCTAGCAGAGAGAAAATCAACCAGCGGAAACCTGATCTTCTATGGTGGAGGAGCTATAAGCTGGTCAAGTAAGAAACAATCTACAATTGCAGATTCTTCCACAGGTGCTGAGTGTGTTTCTGCAAAAGCAGCATGTGATGAAATAAAGTGGCTGTATAACTTACTTCTGGACTTAGGCATAACAGAGCCCAAGCCAACCATTTTGATGCAAGATAACCAAAGCTGCATCAAACTTTCTGAAAGTGAGAAGCCACTCAAGAAGAACATTGACATTGCTTTCCATAAGGTGCAAGAGATGTGTCGCAATGGAATTGTTCAGCTAGAATACTGCAATACAGAAATGATGCTTGCTGATATTCTTACCAAGCCTCTACCAAGAGACCAGTTCCAGAGACTACGAGAAGGCATGAAGATCCTCGATGTTGGTCCAAGAGAATGAGAAGGGGACTGTTGGAAAAATTACCAGCATTCTCTCTCCCCGCTCCATCTTGTTATTAGAAGAGATGGGCAATAGCAAGATAGGGCCTCCCTTTCTGTTGCATGCCAGATCTTCTCCATTTGCCTCTCTGTCTTTTATTGCATGATCATAAATACCTTTGGTGCTCAGATCATGTGACCCAGGATAGTTGCTTGGGTCATTGGTCTTATAAAAGTTAAGACCTCCCTCTCTCTAAAAGATCTCTCTCTCTCTCTCTCTCTTTGTTCTCAATGGCTGCTTTCCCTGAACTCTTCGCATGCTCCGAGTTTGAGTCCCATCAAGGAGGATGGTGAGTTAAACTGAAGAATCTCCTATTCACTAGATTAGACAGGTAGCAGGCTCTCTCAATACAGATGTAAATGAAGAGTCATTAGTAAAGTATTTAGTCTTTTATTCAAAGCTACCTGCGTCTGTGTTTATTCCAAGTACCAGTCTGAAGCCACAAGTCATTAGATAAAACTTCTACCGCTTCTCTGTGTGACTTTGCTAAATGAAGATTGGATCCTGACAGGTTCAGTCTCATTTTCCCCTACATCCAGTGGGTTTCCATAGCCGAGTGAAGAAACTGAACCCTGGTCTGTAGGGTTGTAGTCCAATGCTCAAACCACCACACCAGTTCTGCTCTGTCTATAGCAACAATGAAAAAAGTTTGCACAAGTTAATTTCAAATGAACTAGAAAGATATGTAGATATATATAGATACAGATATAAACGTATACAGTCATCCCTCCACATTCGCTTGGGTTAAGTGCCCAGGATCTCCGTGAAAGTGGGGAAAAAGTAAATAACTCTAGGCTCTCCCAAACCATATTTAACACACAGAAAAAGTATGATCACCATATTCAACCCACCATGGATTCCTTTGAGGCATCAGGGTTCCTTCATAAGGCAGAAATGGGTGGCCAGTGCAGCCTACTGCCACCTCCACTGCTGCCCCACACCATTTTTAATAGCAGTTCGCAATTTCTCAGTCTTACAAGGTTTGTAGTCCCTATTAAAAATAGCATAGGGAGGCAGCAGAGGTGACAGCAAATAATCTGTGAATAATCAAATCCTGAAAAGTAAAACCCACAAATGTGGAGGCCTGACTGTATTTGGTTATCAAAATAAAGCACAATTCAACATTCAGTTTTTCCATAGGTCAAATACAGCAAAGAAATAGCAACAATAAATGTGGTCAAAGTATACTTCCATTTTGATCTCCAAACAGGGAAATGATGAATAAAATCATCTTTGGAAGCCACAGTCTGCAAGGGCTTCAGGAAGGGAGTCTGCAATTTCTGTATATTTATTTCACTGATAATGTTTAGCAGTTTATCCCTTCAAAATGCTTTACAAGCACCCAGGTTACTTCTATTTTGCTGTCCTGTAAATTTCAGAAAGGAGCAAAGAAAATACATAAGAGGCCAGTGCAGGTACTAGGTAAAGATGGCGGTGGTGACCCTCCAAACAGATACACAGATGATCACTTGCAAAAGATGTTGGAGAGATCACTTGCCTTGCACAACTGTACACAGAGTTCGTGAAGTGCATGGCAGAATTATCCAATCTGGAAATTCTCTGTTTCTATTATTTTATGAGTGGAAAATGTAAGCTGTAATGCAGCAACATCTGGTGAGGTGTAACATGTTCTTCATCTTTGCATTGTATAGAAAACAATGTAGACTTTCCATTCAATTCAAAAAACTACAATACTTTTATAATGGCAACCCTAATCCTTAGCCAGCTTCTTAAAATTAGACTAATCCTGGCATGCAATATCTTGTCAATTACCATTTGATCTATATAGTTATGCAAAGCTAAGCTTGTGGGATAATCCTAATTTTTAGATTGTTGTCCTCAGTTTACTTCACTTCCGTGATGTATTTAAGTCTTTTACTCCAAGTCTCAAGTTAAGTCTCAAGTCTCTACCTTCATGTCTCAAATCAAGTCTCAAGTCTGGAAGCCAACATTATACTCCAACCAAAATTTCAGAAGTAATGGATAGAGTGAAATAAATTCAGTTTTAACAATTTAAGCAGAGTTGGCTCTCCACATTTGCAATTTTGCCATTTTGCCGTCTGCAGCTTCAGCCATGGGGAATAGGATCCTATCTTACTTCCCATTACTGAAGATTCAAAAGCTTTAAAAGGAAGGAACCTTCCTCCTCAAGCCTCTTGCCTAACACGTTTGCTGTTCCCCTCTGAGAAACGCACCCTGTACTCTGGGGGTGGGTCTTGTCTTCTGCTCTTAGGAAAAGTTTTAGAAGAATATATATATATATATATATTCAGCAGAGACAGGCTGCTGGGAAGACCTCATACCTGTCTCAAGCCCACTGCCTAACCCATTAGCTGTTCCCCTCTGAGAAATGCACCCACACTTTGGGCTTGAGAGAGATTGTCATGTGACCAGTAGGCAAAAAGAGATGGAGGCATCATTCAAAGTCATAAGGTTTCTGGATGAATGCGTTATGTTAACTGAACCAAGGGCATCAAGTCAGCCATTAAAAATATACAAGTCTCGAGTCAAGTCAGTGCATCATTTATGGCCAAGTCGAGTCCAAATCGAGTCACTGAAGCGACTTAAGTCAGACTCTATCGACTCGAGTCTACATCACTGCTTCAGTTGCTGCAAACTGAATTCAAAGTACAAAGGCAGTTGGCACTCAGTTAATTCAGTGGAGAGGAGAGGGCAGAATCTTGCCTTTCTGTAGTCTCAAGCAAAAGTAAATTGCCTCCTAATTTGTGTGTTCATCTTTATTAATAACTTTTGCAATCTTGACCACACTCTGATGTTGCTTGGCCGAAAGTGCCTTTGTTTTTGTCTGTGAAATACTGAAATGTGTGGGATTTTTATTTTTACAATTTTTCGTTGGAGACATAATGCCTTACCAAACATTTTGTAGACCAAAGATCCATATTTCTTACTTTTTAGGCAGAACGTTTCCAGGCTTTCCACAACATTTCAGAGTATATTGGTCCATTCCCGCACTTTGCCCATATATTAACTGAAAAGGCACACATGCACACACACACACACACAAATACAGATTGCACATTATTGTGGAGAGACTCAGCCAGAAGTCTTCACTGGAAAACCTGTCTTGCTAATACTGAAAAAGGAACTGGTATGCAGGGGAAATGTTAATTGATTGAGAGGGTTTTATTTACCTGGTTCACTCTGCTTTTCAAGCAAATGCTTTCAATTTGCTAAAAAATCACTTTCAAGCTACCAACATGCACCACCAGAGGGCAATGGTTAATCTTCATTTTTAATCAAAATGATTGAGTTTAACGTCCCCATACATTTTTGAATTTCAATATTTCCCCAGTTCAGTTAATTGATAGTTTACCCTTATTTACAACTGAAGAGAGCAAGGGATCACCTTACCAGAAAAATGTAGGTATGTATAGTATAAAAGCCAGAGAATGAACACCAACACACACTAAGTTATGGCAAAGAATGCAGTACTACAACAATCCTCCTGATATCTGTTTGTATGGGAGTGTGTGCATGTGTGAGTGTGCCTTCCAGTTACCTGTCAACTTATGGCAACCCCATGAATTTCATAGGGTTTTCTTAGGCAAGGAATATTCAGATTTATTTTAAGTTCTTTTTAAATAAATTTTAAGATTTATTTATTTCACTTATTTATTTTCTTATTTATTTAGTTGCCTGTCCACTTATAGGGACCCCATGAATTTTATATTGATTTCTTAGGCAAGGAACACTCAGAAGTGGTTTTGCCAGTTCCTTTCTCTGAAATATAGCCTACAGCACCTGGTATTCATTGGCAGTCTCCCATCCAAATACAAGACCCTGCTAAGCTTCCAATATCGGATGGGATCTGGTACCTTTAGGGTATTTAGGCCAGCTCATTTAATTGATGCTGGATATTATTTGCTATATCCAAGTAGCATATATACATACCGCATTGCTTTTTTTTTTTTACCCTTTGTTCTTGTCCTTCAGTCAGCCAGCAGACTTTTTTTATTCTGATTGTCTTATAAAACTGAAAATTTTTAACAAAAGGGCTTTTAGAATGATTTAACTGCAGTGTTTTTAACTGTTTTTAATATATTTTAATGGCACGTTTCATTTTCATAATATTGCGAATATTTTATTTCCATTTTAAGTTTGATCCCTTATGTGTTTTAAGCTACATTGTTTTCAAGGGATCGTATTTTAAAGAGGTTGTAAACCATCCTGAATCCTATGCTGGGGGGGAAGGAGGATCTAAATTAAATAAATACAAATACTGTGCTTGTTTTAGTCTGTAGTCTCCTTTGAGCCCCAGGTACGGAGAATAGACAGATTATAAATAAAGATGATGATTTGTTATAGATGTTACTCCAGTTCTAGACATTAAATCTCAAAGGGGGGCATTTGAGTACCAATATCTATTGAAGGGATGGAGAAACCTGTTACCATTCATGTGGTGCTGCACTACACCTCCCATCAGCCCCAGTCAGCATGGCCAGTGGTCAAAGACTATGGGACATATCATACAGCAACATTGGACATGCTCCCATAGCATTCAGATAACTACTTTATTCCAGGCTAATGTATTCTTTACCTAGGCCAGTATTGTATACTTTGACTAGCAGTGGTCTCTTGAGGTCTTTGGCAAGGGACATTCAAAGGGATCTCTAATCTCTTTTATGAACTGGAGATCTGGAGTGCCAGTGATTGAACTTGGGATCCTGTGGATCCAAAGCATGTGCTCTGCCAACACACTATGCTCCCTTCTTAAATTAGATTTATGCCTCCAAACATCTGTTTTTATGCATCACTTTAAAAACAAATGAAAACTGGCATTGGCTGCTTTGTAACAAATCCCATTTCTATCTGGGTGGTAAATTAATATTGCTAAATATATTTTATTTGCAAGTATTCTGTATGAAGTATATCTCAGATTAAATCTATTCAGAAATTAAACATTCCATAACACATCCTTATATTTAAAAATCCAATTTATGATCCCTTCTATATAAAGCAAGCAAGTGGAAGAGGAGACCTCTGATGTGAACAGTACATTTGAGCTCAAACTATCTTAGTTATTTTTGTTTATTTATTCAAAGACTTACATTCTATTGTTTTAATGCATTCATATTACTTGCAGCAACAGATAACAACAGAAATGCAATTACCCGCAGTAAAACAATGAAAAAATCTAATAATACAAACAGGTTCAATCAACATAAGGAAAGGCTTGGTGGGTAAAAACCAAGAGAGAGCTCTAGAGAACCTTCACCATATAAAACTTCATCTTCAAAATAAAAAGGATCTGCATTAGCTCTTAGGGATCACATAGAAGAAGGAATCAGTCCCCTAGGATGTCCCAAACTTAAGCTGTTTAGGGTCATGCAAGAGTATACCTCTTTGTTTGTACGTTTACATCTAGGGCCATTTCTGCACTAGACTGTTATAGCACTATGATTCCACTTTCAACATCCTATGGAATCCTGGGGTTTGCCGTTTCAGGAGCCCCCCCCCCAAAAAACTGCAAACCCCAGGATTCCATAGGATGTTGAAAGTGGAATCATGGCAATATAACAGTCTAGTGCGGAAATGGCCAAGGATTCCCAGATCTCAGGGCATGGACCATATTCTTTTACCATGTGCCTCAAATTCATGTTTATTCCTTGCAGGAAAATCCCACTGAATTAAACAGAATTTAATTCTGCAGTTCTGCATACAGGATTGTAACCTTGTTCTTGCTGTTGTGCACCATTAAGTCGTTTCTTATAGTTACCCTAAGGAGAATTTAAGACAGAGCTTTCTTGGCAAGATTTATTCAGAGGGGTTTACCTTTGCCTTCCTCCGAGGCTGAGAGTGTTACTTGCCCAGTATCACCTGAGGGTTTCCATGGCTGAGCCGAGATTTCAACCATGGTGTCCTAGAGTCCTAGTCTAACACTGAAATTATGGTATCACTCTGGCTTTCAGTTACTCCCTATTGGCATATGGATAATCATAAATAGGGTTTTATTCTGTGTTGATTTTGCATTCTTAAAACAGGTAAATTATTTTGGTGATCCTTGGGTTAATTTTTTTAAAGTCTTTGATTCAGATATTTTCTTTATACTACCAGAAAAACACTAAGTCATCTAATTGTTGTTGACCTTATTTCCCCAGAAATGGAATTTCAGGATATTTTAGCCATATACCTCCATTTCTAGGCTAAGCCATCTTGCTATAGACTTTCTATAGGAATAGGAATTCATCTAGTTGTCAAAAAAAGAAATCAAGAAAGTCTTCATCCTCAGGAATTTAGCTAGAAAAAAGCCATATTTTAACACACGTAGTATTATGCATCTTCTGCTTGAAACATCTGGACTATCATGTCCATTGTGTTTCCTTTTTTTCAGTCATCCATTACTAATGCTGAAAATTAATAGATGAGGCTGAGAGAGTGTGGCTTGCCCATGGTCACCTAGTAAGTTTCCACGACCAAGCAGGGATTTGAACTCTGGTCTCCAGAGTCATACACTGCTATTATTCTACTTTGAACATCCTATGGAATTCTGGGGTTTGTAGTTTACTGAGGCCAAAGAGCTCTCTGGCTGAGAATTCTAAATGCCCCTCCCTAAACTACAAACCCCAGATTCCATAGATGTTGAAAGTGGAATAATAGCACTAGAACAGCGTAGTGTGGAAAGGCGCATAATCTAACACTCAAACCACTGCACCACTCTGGCTCTCACCTTGTAATCTTAATTATGTTTTATTAATTCTAAAAAGAACATAGGTTTTAATTAGTAAAAAAAATTGTTGAGAACAAATCTAGTTATTAAAATTAATGTTACAAAAATGGCTTTTTGATGTGTATTTTTCAGTCCCTTGACACACTGCATTCATTAAGATGGAGGAGTAGACCTACCTTCATTAATATGGGCAGCCACTAAGTACTGTAAACTAATTGTTTAAATTGTTTTAAGCAGTTGAGTTCTGATGGCTTATATTACTGGGGGGTGGGCAGGAGGGAAACTATGTTAAGTGCAAGAAGTAACCATATAAAAAACATTCCATTGCTATAAACATGATAAACATTTTAGGAGGCTGGAACCCCCGTGCAGAATGCCAAATAGAGATCCCCTATGAGACCATGTGACTATTCTAGAAGCAATGGAACAGAAATTATATAGCACAAAAATCTCCCTGTAGGAAAGCATTTCCAGACTAGCAGCTCCGAAGAGGCTGACAGCCCAACTGCCTGCATTTTTGCTCAGTTCCTCAAGTAGCACACAAAATGTTAATAATAACAGAAATACTGGGAGATTTGGGGAGGTGATTGTGGTAGCGGAGGAAGCAAGTGACCTCATTTTGCTTTTCAGTGCTGGGCTCTTTGGCCAGTTTGGAACAATTACACCAATGATAATCCAGTTCCAGCAGCACAAATGAGGCCTAAATACCCTAAAGGATCCAAGATCCTGTCTGATCTTGGAAGCTAAGCAGGGTCAGCCTTGGTTAGTGCTTGGATGGGAGACCAACAATGAATACCAGGACGCTATAGGCTGTATTTTAGAGGAAGGAACTGGAGAAAGCACTTCTGAGTATTCCTTACCTAAGAAAACCCTGTGAAACTCATAGGGTCGCTATAAGTTGACCAGCAACTTGAAAGCAGATACATACAAAGTAGCAATAATATTGATGTCAGTCTGAATAGTGTGAGGAGAACCTTTAATATTGAAGTGATTAAAACTGGAGGGTTTCCTTTGTCAGTACTAGAGGGCAGCCATGCTACACAATCATAGAAACGTGATACAACTTGAACTGCCATGACTCCATCATATGGCATCCCGGGATCTGCAGCTGGTGACAGGCATCTGTGCTAGACCGCCGTAATGTCCCCCCTGAACGACAGCATTAGGGCTGTCTAGCGGAGTTTAAATAGCTCACCCAAATATCCAAGATTTTGTAAGATGGACACCTGGCTGGGAAAACAGTATCAGATTGCTACAACTGTGCAGTATGGATATTACCATCTGGTATAGTACACATAGGACTGTCAACTTTTTTAGAAATTCCTGATCAAACGGTAGTTGGATATACAGTCAGCCTTCCACATTTCCTGGTTTCACTTTTGGAGATTTGATTATTCACGGATTGTTTGCTCTCACCTCTGCTGCCTCCCTATGCCATTTTCAATAGGAACTGCAAGCCTCCTGAGACTGAGAAACTGTGAACGAGGCTTGTAACTCCCTATTAAAAATGGTGTGGGGCTGCAGTGGAGGTGGCAGCAAGCCCCACCAGCCACCCACTTCTGCCTCGTGAAGGAACCCTGATGCCTCAGAGGAATCCACAGTGGGTTGAATATGGTGATCGTACTTTTTTGTGTGTTAAATATGGCTTGGGAGGGCCTAGAGTTATTCACGTTTTTTCCACTTTTACAGGGGTCCTGTGCCCCTAACCCTAGCAAATGTAGAGGGATGACTGTAAAGACATTGGGAATTACTATGTTTATCTCCATTCTCTGGCTTTACCTTGTGAACGCTGAAGATTAAGGCCCTTTCCATATGGGGTAATTAAAACGGGGCAGTGCGACCTCTAATGGAGGTCTTCCACACTGTAGAGTACGCTGGGTCGTATATAGTTTTGACGTTCCACACCTCAAACTGCTCAAAAGTGACCGGAAGTGGTGGCACCACGTGTTTTTTAAAAACCTTGAAAAATGTGGGTGGGTTTCCCCCGATGCACGCTATAGCATACGTGTTCATTTGTGTAGAAGCGCAGATACGCGCTGATTCGCGCACGAGATCCACGGAGGGCGGGCTGTGGGCGTGGACAGCTTCAGCGGTTGGCCCCGCCCCACAAAGAACAGGACGGCGCCATTTTTTGTTCCTCGGAAAGCGGTTAGGAGCTACAGCAAGAAAAAGGAAAAAAGAGTGCAGGTACGTAGTTTGGATCAAAATGAATATGTTTTTATCTTTATCAGTTTAAAATAAGTTTTGCATGTGCGCATGGAGCTGTTGGCAGTTCTGGAGGCTGGGGAATATGCGGTTGGGGGGCTTATATTTCAGGGGGGACTGCTGAATGCTTTCTCCTTCCTCATATCAGAACAAAAGACTGCCTGTTCTCTCGCCTGATCTGATAGCACGCCCGTATCCCTCTTAATTATTTTTAAAATAGCCTCCATGTGTTGGCTGGCATGCTGTATGGGACCTACAATATTTTCCTTTCCCTTTTTACTAATCAGTTTTTCATTTTTATTACAGTTTTATTTGGGGGGGGGTTTCAAAGTTTATTTTATTTATTTATTATATTTGTAGGTTGCCTTTCTCCTGGAATTGGAACCCAAGGTCTGGAGAGCCACTCAGTGTCCGCCTCTGCTGCTTATATACTTCAGACGAAATAGATTTCAACTTGTTTTGAAACCATAAATTTTTGGGGGGGGGGAGGAAGGCTCAAGAACCTAAATGCCAATAAAAAAAGATTTAAAAAAAACTTGTTTTGAAATCAGAGAGGGTTTATTGGGGGGGGGATCCCAAGCTGACATTCCTCCCCCATAAAAAAAACAATAAGCAAGAGATGGGGAAAATAGACCCTTGCAGTTGTCTTTGGACTGCAGCTCCCATCATCCCACATAGGAGTTGCTGGGAATTGTAGTCCCGAGACTGACAGGCTCTCCCCCTCATCTGACTTCAGACAGCACCTTAGGAGTCAGGGAGGGGGGATTCATATCCTTTCCAACACCTTGGTTTTGTCAGATGAAAATCCCCAGCATTCCCCTGCCAGCCGTGGATACTGGGCATTGCACTATAGCCCCATCTGGAGGGCCGCACACATCCCCACCCTTGCGGTGTCCGTGGGAATCATGCAACTGTTGGGATGTGGCTGGACTCCAACTCCCAGCATCCCTTACGACTGGCCAGCCGGTTGGGGACACTGGGTGTTGCAGTAAAGCCCCAATCTGGAGGGCTGCGGGTATCCACCCCTTGCAGCTTTCCCCCTTCTCACTTCACTGGGCTTCTCTCGCCAGGCTTTGCGGCCATGGCCGCCTCCACCGCTCCCAGGCGCTCCCTATTGGACGAGCTGCGCCGCTCCGGGCGCTCCATTGGTTGCCGCACCGCTCCGTCTTCGGAAGACCCGGGAGACATCATCGCCCTCTTCCCAAAAGCACGCCGGGAAGTGTAGTTCTGGGCGGGGCAGGCTTTGACAGCACCATGGAGGCATCCAGAGGAGCAGGGGAAGGATATGTGCCCCTCTGCAGGTATGGGTGCCCCTCTGGCAGACTGCAGCTCCCAGCAGCCCCAAACCAACTGCATAGGTCATGGAGAAGAATGCTGGGAGCTGCAGTCCAGCATCTGGAGAGAGTGGCATGTGGTCACCCCTGGACTGAATCCCGGCGGGGAGGGTGGGTGGGTGGGTGTAACGGCCTCTGTTGCAAGTGACCCAACCGCTTCCCTCCCCAGCTAAAACAAAGGTGTACGTCTCCATCCAAAAATTGATTAATGGCAAGGTGTGCCAACATTGCCTTCCTCTGAGGCTGAGAGAATGTGACTTGACCAAGGTCACTCAGTTGGTTTCCACGGCTGAGTGGGGATCTGAACTCTGGTCTTCTGTAGTCCAGCACTCAAACCCCTGTATTCACAGTATCTTTTGGAGCAATGGGACCCTGGCAACGTTGGTCATCCCCTCTTCTTCCATGGCAAAGCCAGCCGAAAACAGCAGAAAGAATGGGCGGGGAAAAACTCTCAAGCTAAAAATAACTCAAGGCTAAAAGGAGGGAGGGGCGGAGGGAGGGAGGCGTCGTGGGAGGACCTAGGTGGCTGTGCGTACGTGCGCACGTGAGCACGTACGTAATGACGCACGGAGCCAATTTTTTTTTAAAAAAAAAAACAGCCAATCACAGCCGAAGGGGGCAAGGTAAGGAGACTAACGGGAGTGGCCATGAGAAAATCGTGTGGATCTATTAACACACGCTAGACCGGTTCACGCTAGAGCCGTATGGAACTTCTTAAATTAAAGTCCGCGTTAGCACAGATACAGAAAAAAACGGCCATAAGTTACAGTTTGAATAAAGAAAAGCAAGTCAGTTGGCAGCTATACTCAAGATTCTTTGCGTCGTATTACAATAGTAAAAGCAAAAAGACGTTATGCTCAGTTAAAGCTTCAGTTAACCTTGGCAGGTAAAATGGCATTAAAATTTGTTCCTTTGACCCAGCTCATCTGCCACTAACGGCAGCCTAATATAGATAAATGAAGGACAGAGAATGGGCAACTGGTGAGTCTTGTGGTATTTGCTGAACTGCATCTATCTTCATTCCTCACTCTTGGTTAGGTTTAGTTAGGCTGGCTAAAACTGATAGGCATTGTAGTCCAAGAACATCTGAAACCCCCCAAGTTGCCTATTCCTGAAATAGGAGGTGAGGCTGCTGTCCCTTTAAAGATAGTGTAGAAGAGGAAATTTCAGAGGAAGAGGGTATTGTTAAACAAGCAACACCTGCTGAAATTCAGTCTCCTGTGCCATCATTAAAGGGACAGAACCCTGTCCCTGTATTTTATCTGCTAACTTTAGTAGGATGTCAAGTGGTCGTAGAACTGGGGTAGGAATAATGTGGGCTTCTTGTTGCTGTTAGACAACAGCTCTCATTATATGTAGCCAGCATAGCTCATGGTGAGGAATGGTGCGATTTATAGTCTCATTATAGATGGAGGGACACATGGTTACCACTCCTGTCCCAGAAGGCGTACCTGCTAAATTAACTCCTCAGGTTACCTTTAAAAGTACAGTAACCTGCATCAGAACAACAGGTGACAACCTCAGATATAACAAGCAAGCTAACCCCCACTGAAGTAGTTCTATGTGGCCTTAATCCAGTGTAAATTACCCTGGTATTGCACAAATAAAATATGAGATAAAACTTCAAAGACACTCTTCTAATCTGCTCCAAACATTAGATCTACTTTTTTATACATACATAGCACCTGTCACCTAGAATAGTCTGTTCACCTGGTGAGGGACATCCTGTAGTCTGTTGCCTGGGGAAACACACCTGACAGGTGCAGATGGTTCCCTAATCCTCTTTTTATTTTACCAAGGCAAGCAGGCACCTGACCTGCTGACTTCCTCTTCATCGCCATTGTGATAGCTCTTAATACATTTGACCCCTACCCAGCCCAAACTATTAACACTCCCTGCTCTGTCTTCTCACATTTGAGTACTTTGGAAAGAAAAGCAGTAGCCTGAGGGTGAGGCCACTCAGAGCCAGAAAGAATGAAGAAGGAGTGGATTATATACCTGAGCACCATTTTGTCAGCTCTGCCTTAGAGTCAACCTTGCAGGCAGCCATGTTTTGCTTGCTGTTTTCGTGTCCTAAGAAGACATACCTGAAAGTGTGAAGGCGAATGGGCATAGGGAAACACTAATTTCCTCCCAACCCACCTCTGTTTCTGAGTGGCTATTTGAATGAATTCCTAGAAAGAAGAAATGCATTACACAACCAATTCATAGAACCATTGAGTTGGAAAAGACCACAATGGCCATTGAATCCAACCCCCTGCCATGCAGGAACACACCATCAAAGCACCCCCAGCCTGTTTAAAAACCTCCAAAGAAGGTGACTCCACCACACTCCAAGACAGTATATTCCACTGTTGAACAGCTCTTACCATCAGAAAGTGCTGCCATTCTTTTCAGGATGTGTCCCTACACAATAAATTGGATGAGATACAACCTGATTTCTCCCTTACTGTGTTCCATAGCTTTAGGTTGGAACAACTCAAGACATTTTTCTGCCTGAGGAAAAGAACTAAATGGCATGGACGCCCGTCATTCCATGTACAAAAAGTGGCTGGACTGGCAGTTTAGTTTTAATTCAGCACTAGTGATGGGAGGTCATCTTCCTTCACACCTGAAGGCAGCTGGCTGGCTTAGGGGATACAGAGCACATTGGCATAGCACAGAGTGATCTCTTCCAACTCTTGATGCCACCTCTCAGTATCTACTATCTGAGCCAACTGCTTCAGTCTACCTAATGACAGAGCAGCCCTAGCCAGTCCAGCTCAAAGAGTGTGGCTGTGTGGTTTGGAGGAGGAGTACACCTACATTTTCCATTTTTTTCAGCTGAAAAAATGTGGGGAAGTCCAGAACATGCATACCCCAATGCCCAGAGGCTACATACTTACCATGACTGTAACTGTGGGTGCAGGAAAAGGAGCACAGAGAAACGTTTGATTATTTTTTTCTAAATTAGGGTTCCACTCTGGGAGAAAGGCAGCATATTAAATAAATAAATAAATAAATAAATAAAGTTAAAACAACCTTCATGGCTGGCTGTTAGGCAAAGTGAGACAATCACCACTCACACAGGCATGCTTGTTGGCAACAAAAGAGAGGGCTTTCTTGGTGACTCCTAGACTCTGAAACTCCTTTGCTAGAGTGGTACCCTCTTTGCTGTCCTATTGTCATCAGACGAAGACTTTTTCTTCCAACAGTCTATGGGAACTGATTATTTGCAAGAAAGGGGTTTTTCATACCATGCTGCACTGTTTTTGTCTTTTATTTGTAATGGATATGTTTTAACTGGTGTTAAAAAGGGGAGAGTAGAGGACAAGTACAAGCACTGCTGAGTCTAATGGTACAACTGGACAACATCAAAGGGACATTCAGAAGCCCAGAGGAAAGAAAAGTCCAAAGTGGTAACACACGCACAATAGTAAGAACATGGAATGTGAGAAACATGAAATCATAAAACAAGAAATAAGACACATAGAAATAGCCACTGAATGCAGCAGGGCTTATATGAGAGAAAATATGCTTAGGCTATAAACTTTTCACTTGGGATGCACCAGAGAATTAAACACTATTTAATCAAACAATCAATCACTTTATTTCATTAAAGTCCTCTCATTAAGAACTGGTACAGTTCCTTCCAGCCCAGTTGATATGAACTGACTCAAAAAGGGAGCAGACCATCTATCTATCCACTGCACTAAGGCCTTCCCTCTCCATACGCTTGGCTTTCATTCTTGGCCCACTTCAAAACATCTTCCACTGCATAGCCTCCAACACTGCACAGAGGACAGCAAGGATATGTGTGACCAAGCAACATCAGAGTGTGATCAAGGTGGAAAAAGTAATGATAAAGGATTCACAAGTTAGGAGAGGCTGCAGCAGTTTGCTTTTGCCTGAGTCTACAGGGAAGGACAAGATTCTGCCCTCTCCTCTGCCACCCTAAGTTAATTACATGCAAATTATTTCAGCCCTTTGCAGTGACTGAAGTAAATCAGGGACAAAGGGGAAAGTGGGGAGGAGAAAGAGACACTGGGACATTTTAAAAGCAGCTGAAAAAGTGGGACGGCAGAACAATAATTGGGACTGTCCTTGCCATATTGGGGCAGTTGGAAAGTATGCCAGTGGGACAACACATATTATACAAAGGTTACTGTTTTTTCTTGATTCTCTCACTTCAACAACAAGGAAAAGACCTAGACTTAGGAAACTCAAGGGATTGTCAGCAGCTCCGTGCTGAAGAATGGGTCTTGCCAGGTGCCAAAATAAAATGTTTGCTTCCTTCTGTCAGACCTGTATAAAGATCAATAGACATTTAAACTACTGTTTTGCTGGAGAAATGGCTATATGCATAGAAGTGTAGGAGCACAAGGTCAACAGAATCAGAGAAGAGTTACCTACTGTCATTAGACTGAGAAAGTTTTGTCATTTAATGGTAAGATTAATCTTAGATCTAATCCTATTGAACAAGCTATTAGCACCAAGCAGGTTGTTTTAAACACTTGGCAACTTCCCTCTTTAACAGGATTATCTATCAAGATTATATTTTATCTCTTTAATTATCTAACTGAACAATTACAACTGAGTTCAGTGAGACATGTTGCTCAATGCTATGCATGTTTACTTTAAACTTTAAATATACTATTATCTTAGCCATGCAATACATATTTACTTTAAAGTTTAAATTAAACCAAACTCGAGGTAACCATGCATTGAAGTACAGCCTTACTCTCTAGTAATTTGCTTAGGACCGCAGCCTTGATACTTGATCCTATGCACCTATACTCAGAAGTATATCCTACCATGTTCAGTGTAGTTACTCCTGCATAAATGTGCCTAGGATTACTGTAACTTTCTTGGAGATATATATATGAACAAGTTTTCCTAGAAAAGGATTTTGGTAGGTAATACAGTAAGGCTCTTTGCCAGTTGAATCAATGGACAGCTGTGCTTAAATATGTCAACATTCAATTGTCTAAATTACAGAGGACTATATGCAATGAAGGTATTTGTGCTTTGCTGGTAGAACTTAAAAACTACAGCTGATGAAGCATGTATGAAAATAAAACATGTTGTTTCCATATGTTGGTATTCCTGCTCCAAGTTATTTCCACAATTAACTTGATATGTAAACCCTAATTGTATTGATTCAGTTGTGGTAATGTGCAGGAAGCTCCTAGTAGATAAAATATAGTAAATTACATCCTTAACACATTCTTCTAATACCCCCATTAAGCAAAAGACAAACTAAGCATTAGTGTGTTATGATTTTTTTAAATGGGAGAAATTAAACCTACATTGCTGAAGTACAAATAAGCACAAAAGAACAGATGCTCAGACCAAAAATGATTTGAGGGCACAAGAATATGGGTGCAATCAGCTGCAGGTGCAAAACCAGAGGACCAGCTGCAAAATTCCTACACTTTTTGCATGGTTGTTTATTTATGTTGGTATGCTCAGTTGCATTTAAACCAAAAGTGTTGACCTTCACCAAATATTTTTTGGGGTGGTCTGATCCTAGGGTTAAGCCTGTATTTTACAGTAGTAAGATTTCAGGGCCAAAAACCTGAGAATGTGGAATACTTCTGGTGATGTCACAAGGGATGGGCCCTAGTGATGTCCTTAAACCTGATACAGTACGCATCAACCACAGTTGTTCAGAGTATATCATTCAATTACCATAGGTAAAAAAAGATAAGTCTAAAAAGGAAGAATAAATCAGCAGACACACATATTTTTCAAGATTCTTCCCCCTTGCCCTGAATGTTACTCTGGCTTCTGGAGGTTCCTGGGAGAACACCTGGATTTTACGAAGGTTGGGGAAATTAGCAGAACACAACTTGGCAAAACAGAGGGCAAGGCAACGCAGCGAGATCTTTTGTCCTATGTTTATGGGGTCAGACTGCACAAAAAAGAGAGAAGTCAAATGTCCTTTTAAATGGTCTTTTATTTGATAGAATTAGCAAAGTTTATTCACACTCACACATTCAGACAAGCACACAAGAGCTACCGAGTTTGCAAGTCTTAAGAAAGAGAAAAATTGAGAGGACAAAGCGAATATACTGCACTTGATCCTGAAGGCTGTTGTTTTGGGAAAACACAGGACAGCTTGTCAAACAAAGACACAAAGCATGAGAACGAATGTACGAACAGGCCCGAGAAAGAAAACGAGAAAAAGTCTGCCAAAACTCAAACACAGAACTCAATCATAGGGCAGAACATCCCTGCAGTGGCAGACCCTTTTCCTGGGAAAGGACAGAAACTGGATTATACAGATGGACCTCAGCTTTGTTTGTGATTGCTAACTTCAGTCAGGAGACCCGTAGTCTCTCAATGTGTCAAAGTTGCAGTCGGCCCATTTGAAATGTATACATGCTTTTTCTGAGCTCTTCCTCTGGATATGTGATGGGAGCTACTTAGTCCAACCTACACCTCAACGGACATCAAAAGATTCTCTTTCCCCAGATAGAGTCTGTTATTAGTCAATAAATATCTCCCTCCTGCTGTCAGAGAATTGGGATCATCAGTTATGGGTTACATAAGAAGAAGAAACAGATCCACAGTCTGGAAATCCTAGTGGCCATGCTGTTTGGATGATATGGTTTTGTAGCACAAAAAAATAACTTTTCCAAGTTCTGGAGAGCAGCATAATGATATGCTGATGGAAAGGTCTGCTATGTTCACAAATGACAAATGGTTAATGTAGAATCGTGCTTTGCAAGGGCTTGCTCACATAGAATCATGTGATGTTTTGCAGGTGTGAGTAAGCCCTTAGAGGTGAATTATCACAGAGAGGTCACACATTCTCAATTCCATTTTCAAGCATTTTTATGGAACCATTGGTTGCCAAGATGCAAACGTCAAGTTTACATGAACTGACACAGCAGTATTTATTTCAATTCAATTGACCTTTATTAGGCATACTATAACATACTATAACATAAACATGCACTTATCAATAAGACATCAAGGATCCTCACTTGACAGTTTAAACCATAAGTTTGCTGCCTCAACCAGGAAATTGGCCATCTATCTAGTAACCTGCGGGTTTCAGTCATCCAATAAATATTCTACAGATAGCCTATCTAGGCAGATATTCATTTCCAATAGTCTCCTTAAGAGCTTTTCCCTTAAATTTGAATACAATGGACAGCTCAATGTAATATGAGAGAGATCATCAGGAGCTTGTGCACAATGGCACATACGCTTTAAGAAAGGGATCTGTAAATATCTGCTCTTGGTCACATTTGAAGGATGTACATTCAACCATGCAAGTAGAAAGGCCTTTCTTGCCACCAGCAATGTAAGAGTTTGAAAATAATCTGGGATTCTACCTGGCTGGGGAGGCACACCAAGCATCAACGGGGAACAGACCTTAGCGGGTGATGGATATGAAAGGTGGTATTCCCTCTCCATGAGACATGCCCTAACAGTTTTAAAGCACTCCGTTTCAGTTAGTAAAAGGAGGGAATCTAATCTTAAGCCCAGAGATATTACTTTGTTTTCATACAGTGAAGCCCATCTTGTATAACAGGCATCGGATAATAGGAAGCATAGGAGGCCAGATCTATTAGGCCTAAAATGGATCTTAAACCAAAATTTAAAGGTCATCAGCTAGGCACTAATTTCAAGAGAGTTCAGGCCCAATTCAGCATAAAGTGTCAGATGGTGAACACATAGGGGAACAGATAGTATTCTCCTAAAAAAAATGTGAATGCACTCTTTCAATCTCTTTATTAAAAACTGGAATCCAGGTAGGTATACTATAAAGTAGTAAAGGTCTTAATTTGGCTTTGTAGATTTTTAAGGCTGCCAAAATATCCTGATTCCCATTTTTATAATAAAAAGATTGTATAGCAGCCAGGGATCTTTTCCCTGCTTGAATTACCTTATCCCTCTGTTTGCGCCAATGTCCATTAAAGTGGAAAAGTACGCCAAGGTATACATAGCTCTTGACCTACTCAAAGCAGGATTTATTAGTTTCAAAATCCATCTCATATGCTGATGAGCAGGAAGCTGAGATGCCAGGGTATAGGAAAGTGGAAAGTTCTCAAACTGTGTAAGTCAAATCTTCACGCACAGAACAGTCAGTGTTGCACATATGAAGACTTTAAAAAACAGATAAAATCCCACTAACCAACCCTAACTTTTTCCCCTCTCGTAAACAGCTGACTAGTAGAACGTTAACATTTTTTAAAAATAGATTTCTTTCGCAGTGTAAATTCCTAAATCTTTAATAATAAGGGAGAAGAATTCACATAGAACACATTCACGCATGCAGTTTCCTATCAAACTGGAAACATGCCCCATGGAACCCAGCTTCCCAGCATGCTGTTAATGTACCTTTGAGTCACTTCTGAATTATGGCGACCCTAAAGTGATCTTATTGTGGGGTTGTCTTGACAAGATTTGTTCACAGGGGTTTGCCATTACTTTCCTCTAAAGTGGGGAGAGTGACTTCCCAACATCACACATGGGGTTTCTATGAACAAATGGAGATTTAAACCCTGGTCCCCCACTGTCCTGGTCCAACATTCAAACTACCCCAGCATACTGGCTCCTATAATGAAAAGATACAGATGCAAATTTTTACTCATTTAATAATAATTGAATAAAGGTAATAATAATGACAAAATCTGGCAGTCCCCCAAAAAAGTTTATATATTTATTTATAAATATTTATTTATCTTGGCACAAGGTCCAACAACTAAACTAAAGCTAAAATCGTATTATGCAAATTTACACAAACTATTAAATAGTAATAAGCAATCCCTGTAAAAGCACAAAGTTAAAAGCATTTAAAATAGTGCATAAAATACACTAAGATAAAACAATATTGCACTTCTCCCATTAAGAGACCCATATTAATTAAGATCTGTAGAAGAAACTGGAGACATATCTCAAGGTGCCCAGCTGATGGATGTTTTTACTGGTAAAAAAAAGCCCAACACAAATTTTGCCTGTTTATGTTCTCAGAGTTTCCCAGTTTTTGCTTTCCACATTAATTAAGAGCCAAACGCCTATTTATATGAAAAATTCTTGCTTTCTGGCAGAAAGAGAACAGAGAAGGAGGCAACTGAACTTCCCATGTTTTGCAATATTACTGAGTTATATTAAATTATGTATTGAATTATATTGTGATCTATTTATAAATACAGTTCAATTTGATTCCCCTTTTTCCCCAGTGGCCAGGACTGCAACCATTTGTGAGCATTCATTTGTGTTAGATTAAGAATGGATTTAATTTGCAGGTATATTTCCTAGTCTAATCCATGTCCCAGATGATCATATACTGCAATGGGAAACTTCAATGCTTCTGAGGGCCAATTTTCTGCCCCTGGAGCATGCTGGCCGAGACAGGGCTCACTAACTTCCAAAAATGAAACACGACACAAAAACTGGACATGGACATAAGACCACTTCTGCTTTCAAAAAACAGGTGGTTGTTTTCTTTTACATTGAAAAGTGCAAACTCTACACTCTGTTCAAATGGTTAAGAGCTGCCCCCACAGGCTTTCAGAAGAAATAATTCATCCTTGGAGGAAGGATCACAAAAAGAACAATCCAGGGAATCTACAGGTGCCATGAAAAGCAAGCTTTATTGGGCCACATGTCACACTGGGATGGCACTGTGCCACCTCCTGACTTTTTCTTAAGCAAGGTTGAGTATCATACAGCTTTCCAGATATTCTAGTTCAACAATACCTAGCATCTCCCAGCCATCCTATTAAACAGTGAGGACTGCTAGGAGTTACAGGCTGACTTTAATTGGAAAGCCACATTTTGCCTACCCGTTAAAGCATTCATACCATGTATAGGACAGTGGAGAGAATATTGCACTTCAATTGGGAGTATTATGAAAATTCCCTGTCAGCCACAAACTGTCAGGCAATCATTATCACAATTCTTTCTGCACAATGACTGCTAGACATTAGCATCTAGAGGTTGAACACAATTTGGTACAACCTTTTGTTTTGTATCCTGCTCATACTGTCATTTAGTAGATTGAAGACTGTACCTTTGAATATATAGCTTCTCCTCCTTGTCTTTAAGTTCTCTATACCCATTTGTCTCAGTATTCATTTAATGACTGGCCTTTTTAGTTCCCTTTTCATTCCTATAACGTTCTTTTAAGTCTTTTCCAATTTTTCTTGATACTTATTCAGTGATGGGTCCCATTACAAAATTTTAGGGTCTAATTGGTTCAATTAGTTTTCAGAGAAAGAACAATAAAAAGAAACTACCATGCTATCAAGAGGATAAGAACACAGTAATCGAAGCTTCCAAGAGGTGATCACTGATCTGTAATGACAGTATCTTGTCAGCACCCCAATAGCCAAAGAACCTCTTTTCAGATAAGAACAAATTGTTAGTTGTAATGTTTGTCACACATTTATGTCTGTCAAATTATCATCTGGAATCTAGCGGTCCTTGTGTGTACTTTTAATGCAATATCCTTCTTACTCGTCAAATGATTAGCTGTACAAATACCCCATATTGTTTGCACATCCAAATATAACTTTGCTTTGTTCTTATTATCACATGAATGCTTCTCTTCTAGTCTCTATTAAGCGTTCAAATTCACATGACTTTCTTTACACAAAGCTGTGCCATACAGATCTATCAATGCTTGTTTTGAGAATTGATTTAATATACTAATAGTGTTGGGTTTTAACAGAGTTTAATATATTCTTTGTCTTTATATTCAGGCCTATCAGTGTGTAGCTGTTTCTGCTATAAATATGAACTGTTTCGCCCAAACTTGAAAGCAACTCCTCATGTTATAAAAGACAATAATAGTCTATCTAGAACAGGGATGGCTAGTTTCTATATTCTTGAAAGCAACTCTATGATCCAAACTTGGGGGCGTGTGGAGGGCTGAACCAGGAAAACTCTGTAACAGAATATATTGTATTAGTAAGATTACAACAGATATGGTGCATGTTACCCCAAAACGTGGGTGACTCAGGGGTCCACCCATGACGCCAGTACCTCCACGTGACAAAGAGGAATTAATTAGCTCAAGGGGGGTAACCTAACAAGATCTTCCACTACTGTTTACAGGATCCTAGCAGGAAAGAAGCAGCTAGAGATTCCAAAATAAGCTAAAATGTGTTTTATTGAAAGTGCAATCACACATGCAAAAATATTCAAGAACTCACACACTTGCACAAATGCCAAATGAAGGATAAATGGGTGAAAGCTGTAGACAGCAGAGTTTTAGGGAATGAGTGATAATTACTGATCCTGAGAGCAGCAAAGAAAGCAACAATGTGGCTTAGACTTGCACCTAAGTGTTACCCTGTAAACGGGGGGTCCCAAGAGGGGCGCCCAAATAACCAAACCAAACAAGCAAAAATGGGGGGAAATAGCTGGACCACTCTTTTGGCTAACGAGAGGCAGGGCAACGCAGCAAGACACTTTATCCTATGTATACTGGTTCAGGTCAGTGGGGAGCCAAGCAGTTTCAAAATACTAACAGTTTTTATTAAGCAAGAAAAATAATAGAACTCAAGCACACCTAACTAGAGAGGAAAGAAAGAGAGTTTTTGGAGAAATAAGCAATACGCCACCTGTCCAAAGTCCTGTAGACACCAATTGAAGATAAGGAGGGAAACCCGGCGAGTAGACTGAAGGGAATCTGTGGAGCCGAGCGGCAGCGAGATGAGGACGAAGATCCAAACAGAGCTTCGAGTGATTTCAGCTTAGTGATTTCAAGTGATTTCAGCTCAGTCCAGTGAGAGTTCCAATGAGCTCTCAAAGTGGGGCATCTTTTATAGGGACAGAACGACTGCAGGCTAGTCTGGTTTTTGCAAGAGAACAATGAGTTTTGGTCTGAGGACAAAAGCTCCGAAAGGTCAGAATTTGCACGATTGAGTTATGAACCAAATTGACAATGGTATAGCTGGTATGCAGATGTGGCTAGCTCGGCCGTTAAGTGCCTGGCTTGCCAAGGTGCTTTCACAGGCAAAGAGTTCTTTTGTTTTACAATCAAGGTGTCTGTTTCGGGTGGCTACCCCCTGAAGCGGAACTGGCTATATCTGGTACTTTACAACTATCGCCCATGCCTAGCGTCGTGCTTGTCCGGCAGCGCCCAACAAACACTCAGCTGATGGGGGAAAAGGGCCAAATTATGATATCAAAATGATATCTTAGTTCACCAAAAACCAGACCAGAATGCCATGGTAACATAAGGACAGCACTCATTCAGAAATTAGAGCAACTATATTGTCAAGGTCAGAGACCTGGGCGGCAAGCCAGCCTGGAAAAGGGAGTGGGAGAGATAGCAAAGTCCCACTGGGAGGAGTCAAAGCAAGCAATTATTCATAGGCAGTCCATTTACCTAAGCCAGAGCAACAAGCAAAAGCCATAGTCAGAGTCCAAAATCCAGGGGTCTGGAGCCAAGAAATCAATCCAAGGTATCAGGTGCTGGAAGCAAGGAACAGGCAAAAAGAGGACTTGTAGAAATTTTGCCACAAGCAAAGGAAGGCTTCCTGGCAGGCAGTTATATAGCTCAGGCACAGGTGTGGCCAGTCACCACTTTCTTGAACTTAATCAAGGAAGCCTCCCTTTGCTCAGCTCCCTTGAATCTCCACTTTGTTTGTGGGCTGATTGACACAGGCTCCAAGTCATCTTCAGAATTGGATCCCTGCTGCCCTAAAGGAGCAGGCAGAGGAATGTCCGAGCCTGCTTGGTCCATGGCAACAGGGGGAGCTCTTGAGCTGCAGGGCTCATCTCCAGCCAGAGCAACAGGGACCAACAGCTGCTGCTTATCGTCAGCAGCTCTGACAGGGACTTCAGTTATCACAAATATGGTGTTCAGCAAGTGAGATATTGCATTGAACTGCTCAAAACAGAGGGGTTTTATACCCAAAATTTGCCTGGAGGGCATGGGTGTTGTGAATGGCTCTCTAGCCAAGCAAACAACAGAGGTTGCAACATGGACAAAGGCGTCCAGATGGAGTTAATGGTCTTGGTGTTAAGAGACAAAGAGTTAATGGCTGTTGTAATAGCTCTGTAACGGTGGACTGGTAAGGGTACAATGAAGGGAGACATCCAGGTGTTAGGAAGAAGGGCTGAAACAATCAGTGTTTTGGTAGGAACTTCTCTTTGCTAATGTGTAGTATCAGAGATGTTACAGCTTCAGCATAAGCCTATCATCTCTAGAGTTACATGATAATCTGCCTGACAGTGACCTTGGCTATGCCTGGAGGGGATCTTCTGACCTACTTTGCAGCACAAGTGTTCAGTCAGTAATTTTCCTCTGCCCAGCTGGATCTTATAGGCACCTCGGGATCCGTTTTATATTACTGCCAATTAATGTATTTTGCCAATCAATCATATTTGACCAATTAAACCATATCAGATCTGGGGAGTGGGTGGGCAAGTATCAGTGTAGACTATGTGCTTATGTAAACATCTACAAATTACAGAAATTATTAAAAGAGAAGCATACCATTAAAGTGTATGATTATCTCTGTTTCTTAAACGTTGAAAATATTTCTTTCTTTTTTCTTAATGAAAGGATTGGCATTGGATTTAAAATGAGGAAGATCCCAAATCAGCATTTTTTTAAGCACACTAGAATTGGGGGTTATATCCCTTAAACTTCTATTTAGATTCATGTTGAAATATAATGTTAATATTTGGGCTTTGAGAGCCATATAGCTCTATTGTGGTTTGAGGACTGGACTACAGCTCTGGAGACCAGGGTTTGATTCCCTGCTTGGCCATGAAAACTCACTAGGTGACCTTGGGTATCTCTCACACACTTTCAGCCCGAGAAAACCTTGTGATAGATTTGCCTTAGGGTCACCTTAAGTCAGAAGGTACACAAGAACAACAACAACAACAACAACAAGAATATGGTAAAAGTTAGGGGAATTCACTACAATGTTCACTATTTCTCAGAGTTATTAATAAACATTGGAAGAGAATTGTTTTAATAGAAGAAGTTTTAATAGAAGTCTATCAGAAGTACTGATATAGATTATTTTACACTAAGAATAAAGACCAAGCAACAACAAAAGTGTAAGTAAACACATTTTTAAGGCAAAGGATATATAGTGAGTCACTCAATATCCTGAAGGAAAGAAGTCAGGAGAAAGGAAGGGTTGTTAGGAAGGAACAAAGAGCAGATGTTATAGTAATTCATATTAATTTTTATTTATTGTAATTATATATTGTATATATTACAAGGGGGTATTGTAATAATTAGCTCAATTTACTTACATTTCTCTTTTTAAATAAATAATGTTTATTGATTTACTGTTTATCCTGTTTGAACAACTGTTTATTTATATAATAGTTTTATATTAAATTTAAAAATAAGGAGAGAATTGTTAATCCTTTCCTGCCTAACACTCTGAAAATTGGGTCTAGTTGGCAAAAAAGGATAATACCAATTTCTTGTTCTTTATTATCTGTATGATCTTTTCTTTATTGATGATGATAAATCTAGATAGATTGTTCAAGGACTATGAATGGAAAGTCTTGTATAATATTTGTGACCTTTATTGTAATAATCTAAATTAGGATAATTCTCAATCACTCTTGGTTTAAATTTCCCTTTGATTTCTCAGATATTGTGAAAGAGGTCTCCTCTTCTACCGTTTCTGTTGTCATCTTCTATTTTTTTTTGCATTAATTATTATAGTATCTCTCTTTGTCCCTGCACATAAGTCACTGAAGAATTGCATTACTGTATTACTTCTGTTGCCTTTTACTTTTGCTTCTCAGCTGTTCTTAACTGCTTGAAGAGTTTCATCTGTCATAGATTGAGCTTCTCTTTCTTTTTGGATGCAGATGGTGTCATTTCACATTCTTCTCTGATCATGTCCCTGGCTAGGTCTTCTGGCTTGTGATCAATTAGGCTTAATTGCGCAAATCTATTTTCTACATTATCTTTAAATTCTATGGGATAATAGTATACAATTATTATAAAATAGAGATAATGTATGGAACAGAATGTTTATAAGGAATGGAATGTTAAACTCAGATTCAACTGGGAAAATTGATGTCTGGAAGCGGGGAGGGTTTTTTATTGTTTTTTCATTAAAAATTTCAATAAAAATTAATTTAAAAAATTCTATGAGGATGCACTTCAGGTTATATTTCAGCATGATGGTTAGTTTAGTGTTCTCTTTTAGCTTTACTCTAATTTTTGTTATTAGCAGTCCATGGTCCATGCCACAATATGCTCCTGGTCTTCTTTTTGCAGAGAGAATAGAGTTTCTCCATCTTCTGCTTCCAATTAGGTGGTCTATTTGATTTCTATATTGGGCACCAGGTGATGTTCATATATACAATTTGTTACCTCAAAACATAGGTAACACAAGGGCCACCCCACAATGTCAATACCTCCTTGCAAAAGTGGAAAATGAAGTAGCTCAAAATCAGGAGGCTAATGAGAGGGGCGCAACTTAGCAAGACCTTTATACCATTGTTTATAGGCTCATGCAGGCAAGAACCAGCCAGAGATTCAAAAGTAAGTTAAAAATGTGTTTTATTAAGGGGAATTCACTCATGCATACACACAGTCAAACATTTACACAAGAGCTGACTGAAAGGTAAAGGAAGGAGAAATTATGGATAGAGAGGCTCAGGGTTTAGTGTTATAATTATCAGCCCAAAAGAGTAGTGAAGAAGTTGAAATGTTGCTTAGACTTGTGTCTAAGGGTAGACCAGGTCAGGATTCAGGGTAACATAGTGGGGTCCAGCATTTCATCTGACTGCATCTGACTTCTCAAAACCAAGGGTTTATATACTCTATTTCCCTCCCTGAAGGAGTGTGAGTTAATTGCTTTCTGGCAGGGTTAAGTAAAGGGGTCTGGAATAGACTGATTGTTCCAATGTCTTGGTTGAATGGGGCTTCTGGGCCAAACTTTGGTAGGAAATGAAAACAGCAGGAGTCCTTGCCTCTGCACCTGGGCACCTTATTGTTTTTGTTGAGAAGATTGGCTCCCTGGCTAATTTCACTTCACTTTTGACCTGGCCGCACTGGGGTTACCTTTTGGCCTGTTTTACAGCAGGGGTCCCTTCTTTCCACATAGCTTCCAGTCATAGTGTATATAATTTATATTTTATGCCAACTAAACATATCTACCAATTAATATATTTTGCCAGTTAGACCATATCAAAAATATACAGCCTGGTAACAAATTGGCTTTTTGATTGCTTGAAGAATGTGTTTATGATGAACAAAATTCCACACAAAATTCAGTCAATCATTCTTCTGCTTTGTTTCTTGATCCTCGGCCAAACGTATGGGGAATTGTTGAAGGAACCAGGCATGTTCAGTTTGGTGGAAGGGAGACTGATGGGTAATATGATTGCCCTCTTTAAATATCTCAAGGGCTGTCACAGAGAAAAGAGTGCAGGTTTGTTCTCTTGGTGCCCCAGAGAGTAGGACCAGGAGTAATGGTTGTAAGTTACTGGAGGGTAGATTTTAAGTAAACATCAGAAGGAACATCTTGACAGTAAGAGCAGTTTGGCAATGGAATGAATTGCCTCTAGAGGTGGTGAAGTTTCCTTCTCTGGACTTCTTCAGAAAGAGGCAAGACAGCTACTTGCTGGGGATGCTTAGCTGGAGATCCTGCATTGAGCAGAGGTATGAATTTGATGGCCTATGAGCCCTCTTCCAACTCTGTGATGAGTAAACCATAAAAAATAATTTAGCTTTATGTGCACATTGCATGTTTAGAAATTGCTACAGCTTGGAAAGGAGCTCCTGGTCTATCTCTTGACAGATGAAGAGGTAGATTCTGGAATTCTGCATATATGAAGACATTGACAGCACTGTGTAAAATTCTCAACCTTATCCAAATGTCTGAAAACATTTATAGTGTCTGGTCACAATACTGAATAAGTCAATAACAGCTGAGGCACCATTCACCCTCTGATGTCACATGTCAGCTTTTTGTCTTTCTTTTTATTTCTCTTCTGATCCTATATGTTATAGTTTGTTGCTGGATTTTAAATGTAATGTTATGTACTCCTTGTATGATTGTATTATCTAAATAATTTTTAAAAATTATTTAAAGAGATAAATGCAGTTCCTTGAGGGAACAGATTCAGTTCATGGGCTATTGGGTGCCATTCTATATGTTGGTAGGCAAGTATCCTTCTTAGAAATTGCCACTGATTGGTAATGAACCCAAACAGCAATTGACACTGGCATGCAGTTCAAAGAAGCATTAAAATAGTTGTAAAGGTGATAAGACTGCCTCCAAACCACCCATGCAGTACCCTAACACAAGGCAAGAAGAGATGTGATGGGGCAGATCCATGACCAAGTCTCTCAAGTTTCCGTGTTCATTTGAAAGAAGCAGTGAAGGACTGATTTTAATGAGAACAGTGGTGCTGGAGCAGGTGATTAGCCCTTCTTCCATAATTTTCCAGATCTAAACAATGGTTAATCAGAATAGTGGTGCTAAAGTAGGTTGTAAATCTTTTCTCCATGCCATTTTCCATCATGCTGTAATGAGCCTTTCAGTAATACAATATACCAGGATGATACAGGAACTCATATGGAGCTTCTTTCAGCTTTGGGTAAAACTAAAACTCTTCCATGTACATTAAAAAGTGGTAATGTTCAAAAGCAAGGGCAAACATTTTAGCTAATATATCCTTTCTCCTGACATGCTGATTTTTAATGCCTAGCAAGGGGTGTGTGTGTGTGTGTGTGTGTGTGTTTTAACAAGCACAAATATTTTCAATTAGAAACAGATAACACCACCTAAAGCTGTCAATTGTTTATCCAGTTTGTATCCCTGTACAGTTTTTAGCAGTGGTGCTGAACAGGGGTGCTCAGAAAAGCAAGAGACCTTCCCCTAATGACTGAGCAGCATTAAGGAAAGAATCCAAGCTAGTTAATAGTCTGCTTTAAGCAGGGTGGTGCCTGACTTGATCTCAAGAGCCAACTCCATCTTTCCTTGCAAAAAAAAGAAAAGAAAAGAAACACCAGAACTACTTTTGGAAGTAGAAGGCGGCACCCTTCAACATATTTTCCCTTGAAAACTGAGGCTGGAAATTCCAGAATCTCCGAAGGATTTATGCTTGCGAAGGATTTGTTTCTATCAGAGATATTGCAGTCGTGAGTCTCAATGTACATTGTCAAAGCCTGCGTCTGACACTTATTATTGTCCATGCCTTCTTTGCAACATGGAAAAAAAACCCCAAATGAATGGAAAAGTACTTGTATGCCTAAACAGATGTTCCCAGAGTAGTATCACAACTACTAAGCAGAATAGAAAAGTAGAAGTTCCCCAGTTGGTTGCGGTAAGATATGGTTAACTTGCTTCTTGTAAAATAATTTTCGCACCATTACAACTGTGCAAAGCTTTAGTATAGTGATTTTTTTTTAAGCTACCCTTAATGTTTCAGGTGAAATGCATAGGTCAGATATAAGTACAGATGTCCACAATAGCCAGTCCCCACACTTCCTCTAGTCAGGTCTTCTGCTCTAGAAGCCATAATTGGTCTCATTATTTGCATTTGTTGACCACTTGTGAGTGCCAAATTGATATTGTGCGAATAGAGCTATGCAAACTGCAGCGATCAATAAATACAACTTCTAAAAGTTTGTCTTATTAAATAATATTCCACTAAAATGTTTACAGTGTCACATTGTTTTTAGTATGTGCTGTTTGACTTTTTAAAAATTTTACACACAGAAGGTGTAATACTTGTAGAACTGATTAGTTTTCCTCTTGGGGACTTCATAAAATGTGTGATTTAACACCACCCAAATTAATATTTAAAAATAACAATTATATTTCAGATACAATTGCATCATCTTTAACGTAAGTTAAATATTATGAATTATGATTCTAGCAACCTGATATGCTTGGGCAACTGTCAGCCATCTTCTCATTGCAGTGCACCAGCTAATGAACCAGGATAAGAACAGGCTCTTAGGACTTCCAGCAAAACAGAACTTTCGGCAACTAGGGCATAGTCTGAAAGTACATCATGCAGCAACTTTAGTAAAGCTAAGGAAGTCTATTTGTGGTCAGTGCCAACATCTGAAGACCATCTGTTAAGTTCTGTTGTTGTTTAATGTAAATATAACAAACAAATAGGACCTGCAACAAAATATAACAGCATATGATTAGTGTTTAACAGTTACTGTTAAGATTCTAGCCAGCCAGGCCCTCCTCTAAAATACTGTAATTGGGTGGGGGGAACCCAAGCCATTATATTATCTTCTCCTGATTTTTCGAGTTTATTTTCAAGCTGGCACTCAAGATTCTACAGCCATTATTAAGCTTGTTCATTATTTGCTGGGGGGCGGGGCAGGTGTATTTTAAAGGGTGTTTATGATGAAGGAGAATGGTCTCTTCATTTTTTTTTCATTGTAACTTGTGTAAGCTTCAGGGTTCCCACAAGCATTTACAGTGGCTCCATATTGGCTTCCATCCTGGCAGATTTACTATTTGTGAAATGTGGCCCCACCTGCTGTTGGTATGCTGTCTCTGGTGTGCTTGCCTCAAGACAATTTGGTACTTGAGCCAAAAATATTTACTAAAGGGAATAATAATTATTCTCAGCCTTAATCAGATTGTAATTATATGCAAAACACGCAGAAACACCATATAGCATATACCACTCACAATGGATACAGGGATAAATTTAACAATCAACTTAAACAGTAGATATAGCTCAGATGTTGATTTGTATCACTTGGATCTTTCCTCTCTTTTTAGTAGTTGTCCAAACTAAAGGTCTTCTCAGGCCATTTCTGCATTACACTGTTAACAGTGTTATTATTCCACTTTCAACCTCCTGTGGCATTCTGGGGTTTGTAGTTTACTGAGGCCAAAGAGCTCTGTGGCGGAGAAGTCTAAATGACCCTCCCTAAACGGCAAACGCCAGGATTCCATAGGATGTTGAAAGTGGAATAATAGCACTATAACAGTGTACGGTGGAAATGGCTTCAGTATTTTGGCTATTGTACTGCTTTGCCAAAGCTGTAGGGAAAGCAAGTCTGTGCAGTGGCATAGGGACATGGGGCGGGGGGACAGTGTGCCCTGGGCAGCACCCTTTAGGGGGTGCTGCTGCTCCTTGCCTGTCCCCCTGCATGCCATCGCCCCTCCCCCATGCGCTGTCACCTCTCCCCCATGCTCCATCACCCCCTCACACACACCATTGCCCCTCCCGCATGTGCACCCCACCCTGCCCCCGCACCTCTGCTTCCCACCCACCCCCACCTCACTCATGCCAAGCGACGCAACTGAGATTGTGATAGATTCAGGATCACCAATATTAATCAGGGACTTTCCAAGGATAATAGTTTAGTTCACTTTATTAAAATTATGCATTTGTGCAGCTAAAAGGAGTCCCCGAATTATTTCCCAGAAAATAAAACAGAAAAAAGAGAGACAATATACAGTGGCATATTTGCTATTCATAATAAGCACAGAAATAAATTTTAACAATTGGTCTAAAATTAAAAGCATAATTGAAGCACAAAGATATCTGAGAGGTATTATTAATACATCCTTTTTAAGTGTGTTTGGTGATGTTTTCTAGAGTACATTATTTAATTACTCTAGAAATCATCACCAAACACACTTGAAAAGGATGTATTAATAATTCTAACCAGGCTAATGTAGGGAGCAACTGTAGCTTAGTGATAGATCTTTCCATACCAAAGATCATAGGTTGAATCCTTGGTATTGCAGGTAGGCTAGGAAAGAGTCCTGCCTGGAAGATATTACAGGTGTTGCAGTTAGATTTGATCATAATGGGTTAGAATACATGAACTCAGAATAAGAAAGCTTTGTATACTCTTGTTTACATAAAAGTAAAATTGCCTTCTGAACTGATAAACATTTGGTACAGTTAAATGCAACAAATTTTATTAATGAGACTATTATTATTATTACTATCATTACTATTATTATTATTATTATTTCATTTACATCCTTTCTTTTCCCCAGTAATGGGGCTCAGGGCAGCTTACAAATTATTAAAAACAGCACAGATTAAAACATATAAAAAGACTCCTGAAAATATACATAAAGGTTACTTTAAAAACAATTAAAGTATCTATAGATTTAAATCCACTGAAAATTCCTTAAAAGACAGAACATAAAAAGTCAATATAACACACCCTTAAAAATCCCTCACATTCAATGCATGGATGTCCAACAGAATAGAAAAGTCTTCACCTGCTGGCTGAAGAATAGCAAGGGGGAAGCCATCCTCACATCTTTCGGGAGGGAGCAGCCACAAAGAAGGCCCTCTCCTTTATTTCCCCCACCAAATGAGAATGGGTAGGTGGTGGGACAGAGAGAAGGGCCTTTCCTAAAGATTGTAGATCTTTCAAACAGCCTACATTCAAGCTATACATGGGTTTATAAGTCATCATAGCACTTTGACTTGTGTCTAGAAATGTGCTGGCAGGAAATAAAACTGTTGCAACAAGGGAGTTGTACGATCCCTGTAGCCGGCTCTTGTTAAAAAACGTGGCTGCCACTGTTGAGACACTGTTTGGAGTAATATCTATCAATACTAAGCATACTTTTATTAGCTCCAGGAATATCTGTGAAAATTCTGGGTAGCTTTCCTAAGGCTCCCATTTAGACTCCTAGGATCACTCCAGAGTCTTAGTTTCAACAATGCTACAGTTGTTATTGCTGGAAGCTCATTTGCTGGGCTTTGGAAGCTGGTCACTATCTTTTTCAAAGGGCTTCATCTCTTTAGAAATAGGTTCAGGAAACAGGTGTTAGCTATCAAAAATTAAGCTTTATAAATTAGCTCAGAATACTGAGAAAAATATAATTTAATGAACACACATGTATCTAGATACCTCTTGTTAAACAAGGTATTTATAATTTGCTAGAATAAAAAGAAATGCTGTAATATGACTATTTCCACCAGACTTTCAAAATAGTCCTTAGCTTTATGTGTGTGTGTGTGTGTGTGTGTGTGTGTGTGTGTGTGTGTGTATTATTTTCACAGTGTAGTCTCTGAACAAATAAAAATCACTGCCAAACAGAGTCACTAAAGGGCTATTACTATTGGAAGTAAGATTGTCAACATTTTATGATCTTCTTTCAACAGATATCACTTTTCCTTAAAGGAATATGAAGTGTAATAGAAACAGCCATTCATCAGAATGTTCAGTTGTAATGAAAGAAAAGGCAATGAAAATAATAAATGTACCACTGGACTCATTCTTAAATTTCACTGGAATCCATCAATCACATGTATAGAATAATTTGAAAAGCTTATAAAAATGCAATTTCATTTAACTATTGGGTCTCAGTATGGAAATGCTTAATTAAAAGAATTTTAAGAACCACATAGATTATCAGAGTCTGAGTTACATTGAAATAAGACTTTAAGGAGGACTCATTATCAGTTCATTATATTTTTATTACTTTTGTTTTGTTGTAATTCAGCAGATTTAGTTGCAATCAGTGATGGTTTTGCTGCGTTTATGATTTATTCAGTGGTCTATAGTTTTCTGTACATAATGCTCAACACCAGAAATGCCAGACTCTCATTTAGAGTTCAGCTTTTGATGGCACAGTATTTGAAAACATATATGAAAGGGCAAGCGCGCAGCATTTGAGTGAATAGAGAAAAATTCACTGATACAGAAATGGTATATCACAGCTTGTCAAATTAGTGGTTTTCAAACTGTTCCTATGAGTCATATGATTGCCCAAAATTATTTCATGCAGTTCGCTGTGTGCACAGCACTGTCAGAAGGACATCTTGCCAACTACTACTGTTCCTTCCCATTCACTGTTCTGCCTTAAGGAAGTGCTGAATGCATTTTAGTATATACAGTTTGATTGTAAAATTAGTCTGATGGCCTCATTTGCACTCTAGAATGTGTCTTAGAATATTTTGCAGCACAGGGGTATAGAGGATTTAATGCCAGATGAACTGATATGGGAAGGAAATTTGAAAAAAAAATGTACCTGTTGTATGTGCAAAACCATCTTTTGTTTTTCATATTCATAACTGTTATCTATGATCTAAATGGATTTTGTACTTTGGAAGATTTGTCCAGTCTCATTTCACCCAAATAATTTTTAAAAATGCAACATAAATGTTAATTTACTATTGTTCTAATTATGCATTTATTTAATATGTATATTTTATTACATATCTCCTGTAATAACCTATGGCAACCTTCAAGAGTTCTTGTATCAATAAAATTCCAGAGAAATGTTTTCTTCAGCATTGTTATTTAGCTGTACATTTTTTTCAACCTTCCTTCAAGAAATACAGTATATCCCATTTTATCTCAGACAACTGTGTGAGGTAGGCTAGGGAGTGACTTACCTAAAGCCATATCAATGCAGTGGTTTTGTGGCTGAGCAGGCAATCTACCTATCGTCCACTCTTGTCCAACAGTTTTATCCATGTTAGGTTTTCAAAGTTACCATGTCAATAAATGCCAGTCAGCTTTGTAAAAGAGCTGGCAGTGATTCTGAAAGATTCACAACCATCGCCTCTCATCATGGCATTATACTAAGTCACAGAAAGTGGGCAAAGGGTGCCCCTTCAGATGTTGCTGCACAGCAGCTTTCAGTATTCTGGCTATACTGGCTAGGGATGATTGGGATTGCAACACACCATCTAGAAAGCTACACTTTGCCCATTCCTGCTGTATCAGAAAAAGAGTATAAATGTAGCACTGAACTAGCATAGCTGTTAAGAGTATGCAGTCCTCCCTCCACATTTGCAGGCTCAACCTTCACAAATGTGATTATTTGTGAGGTGCGCATGCCTTCCCCCCATACTCCTCCTCCCATTCCTTTGCCTTCGTGCACATGCCTTCCTTCTCTAAAACCCAGCAAAAACCACGGGAATGGGTAGGATGGCATGGAAATGTCTCCCTTATCCGGGCATGTTGTTCCCCTCTCCCATTTCATTGCCTTTTGCCTAAGTATAGAGAATGTATGCCAAGGCAAAAGGCAAAGGAATAAGAGGAAAGTACATGCACACCTTCTTTCTCTGTTTCGTGTTCCCTCCTTCCATTCCCTTGCCTTTTGTCTGGCACAGAGAAGGAAGGAACATGTGCCAGGACAAAGGCAAGGGAATGGTGGAGAGCCCCGGAAGGGAAATCAAGGTGGTATAGGGAGGAATTATTTGTGATTTTTCCACTTTTGCAAGGGTTCTGCATTCTAAACTCTCACCAAAGTGGAGAGGCAACTGTAAATGATGAGCTGTGGTATTCCTGCCTCAGGTCCTCTCTAAGCCCTTAATTCATTTTGCTGTTTTGGTTTCAAGTTGGTTCCAACTTATCGTGATCCTATGGTAGGGTTTTCTTAGCAAGATTTCTTCAGAAGTTTGCCATGCCTTCCTCTAAGACTGATAGACACTTGACCAAGGTCCTCAGTGGGTTTCTACCCTGGTCTCCTGAAGTCCTAGCTCAACACTCAAAAGTACATTATTCCAGATTTTCTCTCTCAGCACTTGCCACCCTAAACTCATTATATCATGCCCTGATGATCTGTAATGTGGGTGCTATACCAGTGATTTATGTTGAACTGTTTCAAGGATAACATATATGAAGGTGTTGTAAATACCTTTAAATATTATATAAATTCTACATTTTATGATTGATAAATGTGCCCTTTGAATATTGGAAAGACAGTTCCTTCATTCTGTCTCGACAAGGGAGAGCACAGGCACAGCGTGGTAAGAGAAGGACCCACTTGAAACAACTAGTGTAAGAACAAAATGATAATTTCTATTATTCAGTATTTCAGAAGTGAATCATAGGTGCAGAAAGCATATTTTTCTGTGTGACATTATAGCTAGGAAACATTGTGCTCTGAAGATGCTCACTGGCACTGTCTTTGAAACCCATTACCACTTCACTGTCTCAGCTTTCTAAATGTTACATGACAGTTTTTATAATATGCATTTATCACATGGTAATGCAAATGGTTGTACAAAAATAATTAGAAGTCCAAAACACATTTTGTTGCCAAGCAATGGTGATTCAGCCAAACCAAGATCTATAAAACATTATAGAATAGAATATAAGCATATAGCGTATGTCTTAAAACTTTTTTTCTTACTGCCGCTGCTCATTTGCACTCAAATTGAACTTTTTATGACAGTTGTACGAGTGAAATATTCCAAATTACTGCAACAACAATTGATTATATTTAAACCCACCTTAATATGCTAGATGTATCACTAGATGGAAAAAAATTAATGGTTGGGTCTCTGTTTCAGCATAGCAGTTAGAGAGATGGACAGTGACTCTGGAGACCAGAGTTCAAATCCTTGTTCAGCGATTGAAACTTACTAGGTGAACCTGGGCAAGTCACACTCTCTCAGCCTTACAGGAAGGCCATAGCAACTCCCTCGAACAAATCTCGCCAAGAAAACCCCAAGACTGGGTTGCCATAAGTCAGAAACAACTTGAAAGCACACAACAGCACAACATGGTCTCCAGCCCCCATTCTTTCTTTCTGTATCCATCGCTGAGGTCAGGAAACTTGGAATTGTTTTAAAGGTGGGAGAGGAGACTCAACACTGGCAAGTGGATTATTAATTTTCCTGCTTTCAGGGGAAGGGCAAATTACATTTCACACCCATTATCACTGAACATTCTTAAATATATACACTTACAAGCAGAATGTGACTTCGATATGTTCAGTGTAGCTTACTCCCAAGTAAATACGCATACAATAGATTTCAGGGAGCCTTTGTTATTCTTGGGAGAACTCTTCAACAATTGATACCATAATATTTCTTACTGCTTGATTATTTAGTATATTTCTGATTGATAATGTCTGAGGATGCTCAACTATATTGCTACCAGGCCATACATCTCTACTCCCTGATGTGGTTTAATTAACCTTCTCTTCAGGTTATTTAAATATCACCCATTTCACTCTAATTCTCATTACCCATTTTTTTCTCCTTTTTCCTTCAGCTAACCTTGTGATTGTGAGACTGCTTGGATCTTCTGTGCATGTGATTGCTAAATTCTCCCAGTAAAACAAAACATTATTTGAATCTCCTACTGGTGTCCCTGCATTAGTACTGGTGTACACAGGTGTAAATGATCCTGCTAGGTAACCCCCTTCTTGCAGGCCTCTCTTTAGAGCTAGTATTCCCCACTGTTTCATGGATGTACTACATCATGAGTGGATTCCTGAAGTCACCCATGTTTTGGGGTAACAATATAGGAGCCTTTGTGGTCCAATTTTTCTAGATCATTTTGGAGGGCTCAACCTACCTGTTGCATAATCTTACAAGAGCTTGCCCTCTCCATCCCACTATTCTTGGGTACATGACTGAGGCCATCACATCAAGTCATAGAAAAGGGCTTGGCCTTATCTGTTTCTCAAAAGCAGGTCCCTATTGCTGTGTCACAAAATCAAATATGGCCTTCATGCCTTGGGAGAAACTCTTTGCCATTCCTAAGCATAAGCTTCATTTTAGGTGGAGGTGGGGTTGCCAGGTGTCCCTTTGGGATGTCACCCACTGAGGCTTCTCTTTCTTTTGACCTGCAGATAGTGCCCCTTTGCAGTCCTTTTATCTGCAGTCCTCCCTGACAACATCTCTAGCTTCAGTCCAAAGTTCTTCTGGTGTTAGGTGAATTAGGCTTTACAGTGCAAATCTATTTGTGCATGGTCTTTGAATTCTACAGGGAACTTTGTATTTTATTACCTTATCGGTAGGCTATGGAATTTTAGTGGCTTGTGGCATCTCTCCCATCTAGTCATATGTAGCTGGGCATGGTACCTCTTTTCCCGTACAAGCAGTAGGACAGCTGAGGGCAGTGATATCAATGTCAAATAAAATGTGTTAATCTTTATGCTACCACAAGATTCTTTTGTTATTTTTCCTGTAAAAGACAAACAGAACTAAGGTCCTGAAAAGTCTCTTTTCCTTTGTCTGAAAATGCACTCATAAGTTCAAAACAAGCAACAATCTGGTGTGGTGTACCTGTTTCCTCATTAAAACCACCCTCCCATATTTTATTTCCACTTTTTAAAATAAATTCCTCCATATCCACCTCATAGTGGCTGTTTCTCTGCTATGGAATACATTGCAGTAGGGAATGGAAGGGCATCCTGATAAATACAAATACACAACTCATATGTGCTGTAGAGACTGATTTACTGTTGGAGTTCATATATCTGACTAAAGGGTTCAAAAGACCATATCAAACACCAAAGACAAGGAAATGTGGAATTAGCCCTTCTCAAAGACATGTACGCTTTCTCAGTGAGCTTCTATCTATCTATCTATCTATCTATCTATCTATCTATCTATCTATCTATCTATCTATCTATCTCTGTCTAGCTCTCTATCTATCTGTGCATCTATCTGGCTTTTTCTCATCTCCTTTCCATCTGGGAGCATCTAATTCGGCTCTCAAGAGGCCTGCTGAAAATACATCAGAGCTTACATTTTTCTGAAAACCTTTTAATGATTGCATTGTCTTTGCATGATGTTCCCTATAGGTCTTATAGCATAGACCAACTTTGTTCCACTATAAAATTGCAAGATTTACCTGGAATCTTTTGGCAATCAGATACCAACACACACATCCTGACTGCGAGGCTCCTTTTCTGCAGTCTATCTTTGCTTCCAGATGGGCTAGAAACTTACTTTTTTTAAAAAATGGAAGCTTAGAACACTGGCCAGCTAATAGTCTCACTCTGAAAAAAAGGTAGCATATAAATATATAATGAATAAATAAATAAATAAATAAATAAATAGTCCTAACAGGTACCAGGTACAATGCCTGGATGTGGATTTGATCTGGACAGTCCCCTCATATAGGAATCCTATACTATGTGCCTTGAATAACCCACCTACTCCAGTTCAAAATCTCCACTGGACTCACCATTCTGCAGGGAAGAAAAGGCACTGAAGAAAGAAAATTATAACTCACATTTGAGAATGAATGAAAAAGAAAATGGGGGACCTGCATCCCCCTGAATACTGTTTTATATTTTAGCATGAGCTTTTGTGGATATCAATCCACTTCTTCAGTCTTTGCATTTGAGGAAGTAGACTGATATCTACAAATCCTCTTGCTAAAATATAAGTCAGTTAGTCTTAAAGGGGATGCTAGATTCCTCTTTTTTCTGCAGCAACAGACTATCAGGGCTTCTTTTGCAAGTGAGAACAGTTTCATTTTCAAAAGGAAGCAGCATCTACTGTTGCCCCACCCCATCTCCTCTCTCCTTTTCTGCCGTACTCATGGACATTCCAAAGGAGGGAGGAGGAGACAGGCCTGACTAGATGCAGATTATGTTAATTCTACAGAGAACCACATGGCTAAATTAACTGAAATCAATATTTTCATTTGGTATTGACAATTCAAATTTCTTCATACCTGCTTCCTGGTTGTCAGTCCTGCATGTCATGTGTTTCAACTATTGCTATTTTGCAAACCTGGCAACCATAAGGGTGAGGAAACAGATGCTAAGCTTTGCCTCTTTTTACTTCCCCAGGTAGTGATCTGTGCATGACAATGGAACTATAAAAAGCTCCACACAGAATTATTACTATTATCCTGCCCAGCACAGAAAACTAGGTCCAATGCGCGTTCTGTTGTATGGGTGGCACCAGATATTACTTGGACATATTCTTGGTCATCATGGAGTCATATAGTCCTGAGCTGCTCCTGAAAGAGTGGTCTCAGCATGGATGTTGAAATCCACCACAATAAGTGAGGGTGGGGACTCCAACACTATCACTGAGAATGGCTCAGCCAGCTCAGGAAGAGAGAATGTTGAGCAGTGGCAGAATACCAACAGAATCCCTATTCTGTACCCAACCACCTTCTTTCAAAATAAACATACTCAGATCCAGCAATCTGTGGGACAGAACACACGATGAGGGAGTTGGAATCCCCAGAGACCACTGAAACACTGCCACTCTACCCCCAGTATGGACTCTGCTGCAGTATGGACACTCCAGGGGTATAAAGCCAGGAGAGATTAACCCCTCCTCAGCTTCCTCCAGCCAGGTCTCTATAGTACAAGCCAAGTCAGCATGCTCATCCCAGATCATGTCTTGGATCAATGATGTTTTTCCATTTACCAATCTGGTATTGAACAGCAGCATTTTTAGCCTGGGGGGCTGTTGCCAGAGCTATCCAGACTATTTGAAGTGGGAGGCAACAGTTGGAGGTATCTTGGCACCATGTGGCTACCCCTTCTTCCACAATAATAGAATTGTCTCCCCACCCCAAATCTCCCTTTGCCTAGTATTGTCATAATAGCTGCTCCCTGGACTGCTTCCCCTCCCATGCTCTCTGTGTAACACATTTCTTTTGCCAGAAGGCAGATTTTATACATATGTATGGTGTGTGTGTGTGTGTGTGTGTGTGTAGACACACACACACACACATATATACATACACATATATGTAGCACCACAGCTTCAAATGAGATAGTACAAACCCCATACACTGCTCCCTCTCCCAACAAAGAGGCTAGCCCTCACCTTCACTCCACCCCCAAAGCAGCTCCTCCACAAGGGTGGACTCCTTCCTTTGGAGTCATTCCCTTTGGCAGTGACCCTGACAATGCAACAGACACCCTGATTTTATATTCTTCCAAAGGGCACAGGTGGTGGTCTATCTTGTTAGCCAGTAACTGGCTTAATACCTGGGGCCTAGTTCTGCAAGAGGTCGCTAGGACAGGTAATAGCAAGCACATGGCAGCAAGTAGGCAGCAGACAGCTCTCTCTCTTTCTTGGTGGTGTTCTTTCTCCTCTAAGTACAACAGTGTACCCATGGTGATAAATTGCTGCCAGCGTATATATGTAGACAGAGAAAGTATCTAGCAATACTTCTGCTTAGAAGTTTAGCTGGGCTTATTCCCTGTTCCCTGCTAAGTGTATTTAAGATTACAATCTTAGAAAATTTTTAATTAGGTCTCACCTACAAATGAATTAGATCTCACCTATGAATGAAGTTGTGTGTGAGAGAGACAGTGAAACATTTGGGTGCTGAAATTATTACAAATGAAAATATACCTCCTATCCTAGTTTATTTCTGATGAATTTCCAGGACAGTCACTAGCTGTGACTTTTTAAATCCAGGGCAGGAGAGTGTGTTATGTTTTTGTTTTTCCTGTCCCAGGAATTTCTGAAACAGGTACGGATAAATTCTATTGTCTTAAATTTCTCCTGATCAGACAGGCTCCTTGACAACAGGTTAAACAGGACCCTGACCTTTGCCAGGGGATTTTCCTTGGACCTTATATGTGTATATATGATATTCAGAGGTGGTTTTGTTTTGATGACAGTTTTGCCAGTTCTTTCCTCTGAAATATAGCCTGCAGCAATTGGTATGTACTGGCAATCTCTCATCCAAGTACTAACCAGGGCTGACCCTGCTTGGCTTCCAAGATCAGATGGAATCTGGTGCCTTTATGGTATTTAGGCACTTCTCAGACCTTCTTCCCCCACACTGCTACATTTGTGGTTACCAGACTGAACATTCTTCTCCTCTACAATTCTCTTGCAGTTATAGTATATACCTTATAACAAAGACAGGGAAAATGTATATTGGGAGAAGAAATGCAGGGAAGATGTTGTGTTCTTGAAGGGGATGATGGGGAGGGAAGGAAATCCTATCTGAACCACAATTTATCACACTTCAATCAGAAAAAAAGAAGTGGATGAAACACTAGATTTTACTACCCTCTTTCACACCTGTCCTCTTTTATATTCTACGTACTGTTTTCAGTGGGCTGAAAATGCTGCAGCCACAATGCTGATTGGGGCCAGTTATAAGGATATAGTTCTCCTGTTAAAACAGCTTCACTGACTGCTGCTTTGTTTCCAGGGACAATTCAAAGTGCTGACCATGAGTTATAAAGCCCTATACAGTTTGGGACTGATTATCTGAAATGCCCTATCTTCCCATACGAACCTGCCAGAGTCTTAAGATCAGCAGCAGAAGACTTTCTCTTGGTCCCACAACTACCATGGACAGAGACTGATTTGGTGAGGACTTGGGAGAGAGCCTGCCCAGTGGTTGCTCCCACCCACTGAACTCCCCTCCATGGGAAGCTAAGCTGGACTCTCCCTTCTTCTTTTTTGTCAGTATCATAGAATCATAGAGTTGGAAGAGACCACAGGGGCCATCCAGTCCAGCCCCCTGCCATGCAGGAACCCACATCAAAGCACTCCCAGCAGATGGCCATCCAGCTTCAGTGATGGAGCTTGGAATGTGTTGAAGGGAGGCATGTGGGGATGGGGCTATGGCACGTGGGGGTGTGGCCATGGTATATAGGAGGCAGAGGCATGGCTATGAGGGCAGATGCCCCCAAAAAATTGCCACTGGGGTGAACTGCCCCTATTGCCCCCCTGTCCCTACGCAACTGTCCAGCCTCTGCTTAATAAAAACCTCCAAAGAAAGAGACTCTACCACGTTCTGAGGCAGCATATTCCACTGCCAAACAGCTCTGACCATCCAGAAGTTCTTCCTGAGATTTAAGTGGAATCTCTTTTCCTGCAGTTTCCTGCAGTTCCTTGCTCCTTGTCCTAGCCTGGTAAGCAAAGACCGTTTTACTTAAGCAGGTTTTTAATGTATAAGCAGGGGAGCTTTTACTGGAATGTTTTGCTTATTTATTTTTTAAACTTTTGTTTGGCTTTTAAATTATTTTCTATTATTTTCTATGGGCATTTTAATTGTTTTTAAATTTTCATTGTTCTGGTGTTTAACTGACTCTTCTGGGAGCTGCCTTGGGTACCACTCAAGGGGAAAGTCAGAATACAAATGAAATAAATGAATAAAATAAATATGTATTCTTCTAAAACAGTGGTTCTCAACCTGTGGGTCCCCAGATGTTTGTGGACTTCAGTTCCCAGAAGCCCTGAGCATTGACCATAGTGGCTGGGGCTTCTGGGAGCTGAAGTCCACAAACATCTGGGGACCCACAGATTGAGAACCACTGTTCTAAAACAAAGGCAATCATAGTTTTCTAGTTTCTACCTCCCTTCTTTCTGTTTAATTTGAAGGATTTATTAATATAGTGTTGTGGTCATTTAAACACTATTTAACTCTCATGTACCAGTGTAGGGCATTTTAGTCCTCCAAAGTTATGTTTTGTTGCAGAATCCGAACAAAACTGGACCTACAGTGTAGGCATTCTATGATGTCATTACCTTCACAGTTGCAAACAGTGGCCCTTTCCACACGGGGGACGGGGAAATGGGGCAGTGCACGCAAGGGCGGAGCTTACCTGGAAACAGGTTGCTCCATCCCTGCGGGGAGCGCACGTTCGCCGCTCCACACGCTGGCGAATTTTGGCGGCATTTGGTGGCGCCCAAACTGGCGGCCGGCGACTTCTGGCGGTGCTCCGCCAATCAGGGCAGTGCGCCAACTGGAAGCCCGCCCCTGGGCAGCTCTGCAGGGACGCGCTAGCGCGTCCCTGCAGTTTCAAACGGGGCGCTGCAACGGGTTAGCGCGCTCGCGTTTTTTAAAAAACACATGTGGTTTTTAAAAACGCGCCGCGCCACCCCTTGCAGCCGCGTGAGGGCGGTTTGAGGTGTGGAACCTCCACTTTTCAAACTGCCCTAGCGCACCCCACGGTGTGGACGACCTCCGGGTGAGGTTGCCCTAAGCCGTTTTTTTTTACCCCGTGTGGAAAGGGCCAGTGTTTCCAAATTTCAACATAGAGGTTCTTTTCTACAAACAACAACAAAAATAAAAATAGCTGAGACCAAAATTGTCCCAATATAATTGTATATTATTTTGTGATTTTGGTGTTGTTTTGTCCCATGTAAATATATACCTTTTTGTTTTAAAAATGCCCCATATTTATTTAGTTGAGCCATGATGCTGCAGAGCAGAGATGACATGCTCTGGGTGGCAGTAGCCTGTCCCACTAAGGGAAAACAAAAATACAATGGAATTCACTGAGGTCAGGAAACATTCCACTGTTCAGGAAGTGATTTTTTTAACTTAATATTATCTGATTTTATTTTACTTTTGTTCCTTCTTGTGCTTTCTAGCTCTGGCTATTTAGTGAAATACAGACTGGATGCAACATACACACACACTTTGGAAATGGTCCATTTTTATACCCACCACACATTATATTTCTTTAGAGTTAAAAAAATAACCCACAACTCAATGCAAGTTTTTTTTTAACATTAGTGAAGGAGAGTGAAAGGAAATAGAGGGTGAAAGCACTATACTTTCAAGAGATTGGAAAATCTGAATTATGAAATATAGTGAAAAGTTTAATTTAGCTGCATTTACAACTACTTTCTGGTGATAATATAATTGTAAATTGTTAGCCATTTTTTCTTTTAAAATTAATAACAGGGAGACAATGAGTTGAATGAAAAATCTATAGAGAGTGTGTTAATCTCCTATAGAAATTATTAGTGGGGATAATTACAAACCACAGATATAATTCCCATAATGTATATATGACAACGGCCTACTGCAGTTGTTAAATATCTCTTATCTTCTATGGCTGAAGTCTCTTTTTTTAAAAAAAAAATACCTGTCGTTGATCCTTTAGAGGGTACCTCTGAATTTAAATTGTTTCAGATACAGGGTTTGAGCAATACTGTTCAATTGTTCGATTGTATGTTTTCTTTAGAAATAAATCCCACTGTTTCTGTAGTGCATAGAATTGCTGTCTGACAGAGCATTCCATCTCTCTGCTGGCAAGATCCAGTCCATATGGATTGATCAAGTGGATCCAGGGGCTGATCCAGGCTCCACTATGTCAAGGAAAGTGCCTACTGCTTTGAAGGAAGCTTTAACTCACCCTCTCCTGAAAAGGATGTCATTGGATCCAGAAGTATGTGAGCACTACTACCTCATCATTAATACCCCCTTTCTGGGCAAGGCGCTCATGCACATGGTGGCTGGGCTTCAGACATTCTTGAAGTAAACAGATTATCTGGCTCAGTTTCAGTTTGGGTTCAGACCAGGGTATGACATTGTAATAGCTTTGGTTGCTTTGACTGATAATTCACTCTGGGTGAAAGATACCAGCTGTATTGCCTTGTTGATCCTCTTGCTTCTCTCTGCACCTTTTGGTACCAATGTCCATGTAATTATACTGGACCCACTCTGAAAGATGGGACTAGGAGGTAGCTCTGTTCACATCTGTGGCTCTACTCCAAAGAGAGACTTTGGAGCATGCCTCCTCCAAGGTTATCATGTTGTTGGGGTTCAGAGTTCAACATCATGCCCTGTGCTGTTTAATATTTATTTGAAGCCATTAGGTGAAATCATTAGGAGTTTGGATGTCAGCAGTATGCTAATAGCAGTCAATTCTACTTGAATCCATGTTATCAAGTCATCTGGAGATGTGCAGGTGCTGGACCAGTCTCTGGATGCTGTAATGGGCTAGATGAGGGTCAGTAAACTGAAGCGATAAAACAGAAGCCCTGAAGTTGTTCCTGAGTCTAGAAATTGGTAAGTGACCTGTTTCATTCCTGCAGAAAGAGCAGGTGCATAGCTTGGAAGTACTGTTAGGTCCATGTCTCTTACTAGAAGCTCCACTGAACTATAAGGCTTAAAGTGCCTGGGAACATATTTTAGTAGCCCTCCAGCTATGGTCTTCTCTGGAAGGAGATGCCTAGCCGCTGCTCTAGTAACTTCCAGATTAGATTACTGCAATGCATTCTACATGGGCCCTCCAGCAAAGATCGCTTTGAATCTGCAGACAGTGCAACACACATTAGCTAAACTGTTAACAGAAGTATCCGACAGAAATGATTAACACAACTTTTAAAGAAATTATACTAGCTGACAGTACACTTCTGGTCTAAATTCAAGGTCACGGTGATGACATTCAAGCACTAAATGTCTTGAGACTTCAATATCCGTGTTTCTCGCCATATGTACCTATCCGAAAACAGAGGCCTTACTCTTTGTCCCACCAGTTGCAGCAACACGATGCGTGAGGACATAGAAAATGACTTTTTCCTGCTGTGGCACCCTGATTTTCTCTAAACCTATATAGCTTTTAAACAATGTTGACTTAATTAATAAGTTTTAAGGATAAGTAATAAAATTATTCATCATTATTTTAGATTTATATTTTTTCTGAATTGTTTTAGATTGATCTATCTGCATACCTCCCTAAAATCTTTTGACATAGGGTGGGATATAAATAAACTTATATCTTAGGAGAACTTTATTTATTTATATCCTACCCAATGTCAAAAGATTTCAGGGAGGTATACAAATGAATCAGTATAAAACAATTCAGAAAAAAATATAAATAAATGTGAACTAAGATAAAAGTTCGATCCAGTGTGGTGTTGTGGTTTGAGCATTTCACTATGACCTTGGAGACCAGGGTTTGATTCCCTGCTCAGCCATGGAAACCTGCTGGCTGACCTTGGATCCATCACACACTCTCAGCCCCAGAAAACCTGGGGTTCACCAATGACTTGAAGGGACACAACAACAAAGATATAAATTTCCATTAACTCAATATTCATAAATAAATGCGTACTAGCTGAGAGTAAGCTCATAGAGGTATTGCATTTGAGTTAGAAAAGACAGGATCAGGCTTTGAATCTTGACATCGTTGCTTAGCATATTTTAAATAATTAACTTATTTAGATCTAAACTTTATAAATTAATGTGAGGCAAAGTGCAGTCTGCTTAAGGAAAATGGGTCCCAGTGGTGAAATTACACAAAATGCCTGAAAAATGCTTTTCAGATTAATGCATAAAGCATTAATGGATATTAATATCTCAGAACTGTGTATATCACATGAAGAAGTGCACACTTTGTTCAATCTCAGATATATTGCATTTATATTCTTTATGCTGTTATGTTAATACTATCGCATTACGCAGTTAAAAATTACACCATGAAGGTGTGTTTAAAACTGTTTAAAAGATGTATAAGTCTGTAACTTTGAAAGCCAATAATTACACTGGAATCAAATCGATTCACTAGGCACTGGCACAGAGTAGAAACAAAGCTCAACTTCAACTTCATGATGCGGAGAGGAACTTGACTGGACTGTTCCATTAGCCAGGCAAAAAAGGGAGGTCACTTCTGGCTATCAATTCACTGATTAATTATTCTAAACATAATTGTACAAATTAATTCATAATGCCCTTGTAAATATTGTAAGGTGTACATATGTGAAATAAAATAGTTAAATCTGAGGTAAACATGTGTTCTTTCCTTGAGTATTTCAGTGGGATACTCTGGGTGCTGGCTGAGGAAAAGAGGAGGGAAATTCTGCAAATGAAGCAGGCATGTTAAGACATTTCATAGGGGGCAGAAATCACTTCTAGCAGAAGATGTTCTGACCTCTGTTAACTATTTTGAGGATACGAAGTATCCTGAAGGTGTGTTTGACATAAAAAATTCTGCTTTGCCTTTAACCTTGGTTTTCTTCATGATAGTGAGGGGGGAAAAAGGAGGAACAGAGGTTGCTTGAAATGTTGTTCAGTAGTTGGGGCATTTTTAATTAACATACTGCTTATACTATAAATATAATTAATGAATACGCCAGGATCCCCTAAATATTTAGGCTTCCTAAGAAATACAGATAATTATAACTTGCCATAATTGATGCTTATTGTAATGGTGAAGATATTTTGAAATATATCTAGGTATGATTTGAAGTTCCTAGGCCCCTTTTTATGGAACTGATGAAGTTTTACTCTGAAGTGCTGTGGGGATAAAGTTGTCTGAAATTTATTAGAGACTTCAAATAAGCTCTATAGGATTTTCATTTTCAGGGGTAGGAGACTGCTGGCTACAAACCTGAGGACAGAAATACTGGTGTCACTTTATTTTTTAACAAGATATCATATTTCTAAGGATATGACTAGTGTCTCATATGGGCTTTAGTATATGGATAGCTCCCAGACTACAGTGTAATCCTCTAATATCTACTCAGAAGTAAATTTAAAAGTACTTACTTAGGGGCAAAATAGTGACTATGCCAAGGTAAATGTGTATGATTGCAGCCTTTTAAAAATGCGCTTTTTCTGTTTTAGAGTAGTTATTTCTATTACACATACATGGATATAGACTGCTAACTTAATAATTAAGTACAATTTATCACTAAGGTTTTCACTGCAGATTAATCATCTCTGTGGGAGACGAAGTGATGTTTCCACTTTATTCTCCTTTCATTTAATTGGATGTTTTTCTTTTTTTAAAAAAAGTATGTTTGATTGGTCTCTACTGTAACCAGTATTTTAGTGTAATAGAAATTATTTTCCTTCAGAAGCCTTACCTGTGACATATATATATATATATGAAGAGTATTTCCAACTCTCATCTGCAAATCACATTTTTAAAATGCTCCCATATATGAATAAGTAAATAAAGCTCTAATCCAGTGTGTAGCTGGGAGTAAGCCACACTGCACTCAACAGAATTCTTTCTGAGAAGTATAGCATTATGATTTAAGTAAGATCCATAGAAATTTCTGAGGGGGACTGGGTGGGAATCCTGTAGCCAATGCCCACCTAATTTCCATTCCTAATGACTTCTGCTACTCAGGACACAACATGGATGGCTTTTTGATATTCCAGAGATGGCTTCTCTTCATCCATGGAGCATCCATTTGGGGTCTAATACAACTGGTAGTAGCTGTTTTCCCTTTTGCACACAGTAGCCATGAAGCCCCCTACCAGTGGTAGGACTTCCAGAGGAGAGAGCAGAAGGGGAAGGAGGCTTTATTAGGAACTCCCAGCGGCACGCGCCTATGGCGCGCGCAATTTCATTCATCTACTTCAATCCTTCAAGTTCAACCATTCAAGTTTAGGAACAACCAATACTTATAGCGACTGACCAAATTTAAGAAGAGTTCAACTGAGCTTGGTAGTTAGCTGAGCAGACATAGCTTATACAGCTCAAATTAAGAAAGGAGGCCCAGTTTTTGTTTTTGTTTTTTTGTTCTATTCTCTGTATTATCAAGTATGGAAGGTGAGGGAGCTGCTGCTGTCACCTGTAGCACTTGTGCCATGTTCCTTTTCTTACCACAAGATGTTGTCGGCTACACCTGCAGCAAGTGCAAGCTGGTCACCTTCTTAGAGGTCAAGGTGCGGCAGCTGGAGGCACAGGTTTCTAATCTTCGTCTTATTAGGGAAGGTGAGGACTTCTTAGATAGGGCAGAGAGGACCTTCCTGAAGACCAGATATGCAGAGGAGCTGCCTGATGAGGAAATCAGTTCCGTGAGCCAGGAAAGCGATGCTTGGAGGAATGTCACACGGAGAAGTAGAAGGGCCAGGAAGGAAACAGAGACTATCAAACTACAGAATCGCTTCAACGTTCTTGGTGCTATGAATGATGAGGAACACCAGAAGGAGGGAACACAACATCAGCAAGAAGGAATCCAACTTTGGCAACTGGAACTTGAACACCAACAGGACAGCATCCAACATCGGGAAGACCAGCACTCCCGGCCTCAACACAATGCCCAGGCAATCCTGGAAGAATCTGCTTGTCAAAGAACCCCGGACAGGCCTCAGAGGAGGCGAGTTCTGGTGGTTGGGGACTCCTTGCTCAGAGGAACCGAACCAGCAGTTTGCAAACCGGACAAGCTCAATCGAGAGGTCTGCTGTCTTCCTGGGACCAGGATAAACCACGTAACAGAGAGGCTAGCCAGGCTGGTCAAGCCCACTGACCATAAGCCCCTCGTTTTGGTTCACGTTGGAACCAACGACATGGTGAAGCGCAGCTTTCACCACATCACAAAGGACTACGAGCTTATGGGGAGAAAGCTTAAGGACCTTGGTGCGCAGGTGGTCATTTCATCAATCCTCCCTGTTCAAGGATATGGTGCACAAAGGGAAAGGACAATAGTAGAGGTCAACAGCTGGCTCCGCACATTTTGCCGCCGCCAACAGTTTGGCTTTTTGGATCATGGCTTGAAATTCCAGGAACATGGGCTTCTGGCAAGGGAGGGGCTGCACCTCACGAAACTTGGCAGGAACGTTTTTGCAAACAGTCTCACAAGGAGGATTAGGAGGGCTTTAAACTAAGTACAACTGAGGAGGGAGACAAGATTATTCAGCACAAGGACTCGGCAAGTGCAGGGGAAAAAGGCCCAAATGATATTGGCCAAGTAGGAATAGCATCCAATCATGGGAGGGGTGGAAACAATGCTATGGGACTTGCAGGAAGGGCACGGGGACTTAAGTGTCTCTACACTAATGCACGGAGTATGGGAAACAAACAAGATGAATTTGAACTCCTAGTACAACAAAATAAATACGATTTGATAGGCATCACTGAGACCTGGTGGGATGAGTCTCACGACTGGAATGTAGGAATAGAGGGGTATAGCCTATTTTGTAGAAACAGACCAAATAAGAAAGGAGGAGGAGTAGCCTTATATGTCAAGGATGTTTTCACCTGTGAAGAGATCCATGACTTGAACACCGGAAGCCAGGCCGAGAGCATCTGGGTAAGAATTAAGGGAGCGAGAAACAATAGGGATATTATAGTGGGGGTTTACTACAGATCTCCAAGCCAGACTGAGGACCTCGATGGCGTTTTCATAGACCAAATGACTGCACATTCAAAAAGGAGAGATACAGTAATAATGGGAGATTTCAACTACCCGGATATATGTTGGCAGTCAAACTCTGCAAAGGCGGCAAGGTCCAGCAAGTTTCTTGCTTGTCTTGCAGACAATTTCATGGTCCAGAAGGTGGAAGAGGCGACAAGGGGATCAAATATTCTTGATCTGATCCTGACCAACAGGGAAGACCTTGTTAATGACGTAGAACTGGTTGGATCTTTAGGAGAGAGTGACCATGCCTTATTAGAATTTTGCATTCAGTGGGGAAGAGAAGGCAAGTGTAGCCAGGCATTCGTCTTAGATTTTAAAAAAGCAGACTTCTGTAAACTGAAGGAGCTGCTGGCTGAAATCCCGTGGTCAAAAATAGTCAATGAGAAAGGAGTTCAGGATGCATGGGAGTTCTTTAAAAGGGAGGTACTGAAGGCACAGGCTAAAACTGTGCCATTAAGGAGGAAAAATGGAAGGCATCCGAACAAACCGGAATGGTTGACTAAAGAGCTCTCAGCTGAGCTAAGTATTGAGAAAAACATGTACAGGAAATGGAAGAAGGGGGAAATCACCAAAGAAGATTATAAGCAAGTAGCCAGGAGATGTAGGGAGAAGGTCAGAAAGGCTAAAGCACAGAACGAATTTAGGCTGGCCAGAGACATTAAAAACAATAAAAAGGGCTTTTTAAAATATGTCCGCAGCAAAAGGAAAAAGAAGGAGACGATAGGGTCACTGTGCAAGGAAGATGGTGAATTAATAACAGGAGGAAGAAAAAAGGCAGAACTCCTCAACACCTTCTTCGCCTCAGTTTTTTCCCAAAAGGATAAAAACACTCAACCTGGCGGTTGGGGAGCAGGTGAGGAAGTGGGGGAAATGCAGCACAGAATAGATAGAGAGGTAGTACAGGAATACCTGGCCACACTGGATGAATTCAAGTCTCCAGGGCCAGATGAATTGCATCCTAGGATTTTAAAAGAACTAGCAGAGGTCATTGCGGAACCTCTTGCTATAATCTTTGAAAACTCTTGGCGGACAGGAGAAGTTCCGGCAGACTGGAGGAGGGCAAATGTTGTCCCCATCTTCAAGAAGGGAAAAAAAGAGGACCCAAATAATTATCGCCCAGTCAGCCTGACATCAGTACCTGGAAAGATCCTGGAGCGGATCATCAAACAGTCAGTTTCTAATTACTTAGAAAACAATGCCGTAATTACGAAAAGTCAACATGGATTTCTCAAAAATAGGTCATGCCAGACTAATCTTATCTCTTTTTATGATAGAGTTACTTGCTTGATAGATGAAGGGAATGCTGTGGACATAGTATATCTTGATTTCAGTAAGGCCTTTGACAAAGTTCCCCATGACATTCTTGCAAAGAAGCTAGTAAGATGTGGACTGGACAGGGCTACTGTCAGGTGGATTTGTAACTGGTTGACTGACCGTACCCAAAGGGTGGTCACCAATGGCAGATTCTCATCCTGGAGGGGAGTGACTAGCGGGGTGCCACAGGGTTCTGTCCTGGGCCCGGTGCTGTTCAATATCTTCATTAATGACTTGGATGAAGGAATAGAGGGCACGCTGATCAAATTTGCAGATGACACCAAATTGGGAGGGGTTGCTAATACACCTGATGATAGGATCAAAATTCAAAAGGACCTGGACAGATTGGAGAGCTGGGCCAAGGCTAACAAAATGAATTTCAACAGAGAGAAATGTAAGGTCCTACGCTTAGGCAGAAAAAATGGCATGCAGAAATATAGGATGGGGGACATGTGGCTGGCTAACAGTACGTGTGAAAGGGATCTAGGAGTCTTCATAGACCACAAGCTGAACATGAGTCAGCAGTGTGATGCGGCAGCCAAGAAGGCCAACACAATTCTTGGTTGCATCAATAGGAGTATGGTGTCTAGATCGAGGGAGGTATTGGTACCATTTTATTCTGCATTGGTTAGACCTCATCTTGAATACTGTGTCCAGTTCTGGACACCCCAATTCAAGAAGGATATGGATAAGCTGGAGCAGGTCCAGAGGAGGGCAACCAAAATGGTGAGGGGCCTGGAAGCCATGCCCTATGAGGACAGACTTAGAGAGCTGGGTATGTTTAGTCTGCAGAAGAGAAGGTTGAGAGGGGACATGATAGCCATATTTAAATATTTGAAGGGATGTCATGTCGAGGAGGGAGTGGGCTTGTTTTCCCCTGCTCTTGAGACCAGGACAAGGAGCAATGGATGCAAGCTGCAGGATGGGAGATTCCGCCTGAACCTCAGGAGGAATTTCCTGACAGTCAGGGCTGTCCGGCAGTGGAATGTGCTGCCACAGAGTGTGGTGGAGTCTCCTTCGTTGGAGGTTTTTAAGCGGAGGCTGGATGGCCACTTGTCGGGAGGGCTTTGAGGGTTTTCCTGCATGGCAGGGGGTTGGACTGGATGGCCCTTGTGGTCTCTTCCAACTCTACATTTCTATGATTCTATGGTATTCGTCTCTGCTGGTGGGACTTTGCAGAAAGGCACTGTGATGTTATGGCCTTTTGTTTAAATTGTTGTGTTCATTAGAGAAATTAAAGTATGGTTATATCTGTAATGTATAGTAGGGGGAATAAGGTAAGCAATCTGTTGGGGAGGTGACAGCACAGAATGGTGGGAGTGAGTCGAGATTGACTGAGTGTTTGGATGGGATGTTAAAAAGGCTGCTGTGTGTAACAGGCAGCAAGGAAACAGAGAAAAATGTGACTTGGAGTTAGGGCCTTTCCAGTGCGGAAAGGCCCTAACTCTAAGTCACATTTTTCTCTGTATAACAATGTATAACATTTCTCTGTATAACAATGTTATAGTGCTATTATTCCACTTTCAGCATTCTATGGAATCTTGGGGTCTGCAGTTTAGAATTCTCAGCCAGAATGCTATTTGGCCTCAGTAAACTACAAACCCCAGAATTCCACAGCATGTTGACAGTGGAATGATAACAATATAACAGTGTAGAGTGCAAAGGCCCTTAGTTAGGGTCAGTCAGATGGGTTTAGATTTTTTACTGTACTGTAGGTCCCCCATATCCATGAGGGATACATTCCCGGACTCACTACAGATGGCAAAAAATGTGGATAATAGTGAACACAATTGTTTTGTTTGCCTCCATCTCTTTGGCAATTGCTTTGCTTTCTTGCTCTGGCCGGGTGAGTGTCCTGAGGGCCAATCATCAGCTTCTGTGTAAACAACTCAGCAAGGAGCCATAACAGGCTACTCGAGCTTAGAGGAGCTGGAGATGATGGGTGAGGAAGTGGAGTGGTTGGCCAAGGCCTTCCAGGCCAAAGCCAGTGAAGCTGGCTAATCCTGGCCAGTGGGCCAGCTATGAGGCCAAGGTGGCACCCATGGAGAATTTGTGGAGTGGAGTGCAGGAAGGGAAAGACTGTCCAGATAGCTAGCAAGAGTGGTGGTGTCAGAGTCAGTAGTCAGCAGTTCATCCTTCACCACTGCTTGGCCTCTGAACAGAATGACTGGGATGAAAGAGATGCAGAGAAAGCAAAGCTTCTCTGGAGGGAGAGTGATAAGCATGTTGCCACTGGTCCACTGTGTGAGTGGGAAGAGGTGAGGGTGAGGGAGATGGGGAAGAAGAAGAGGCAGACACACTGTATGTGGGCAGATAATGGTAAACTAAGGCGGCAGAAGGGAAACCGCCAACCATTATTGCCAAAGGGTTGGGCCAGAGAAAAGACAGAGAGAAAGAAGGAGAGAGAGAGAGACTAAAGTGCAGGAGGGTTGGAGGCAGACATAAATAGAGACAAGGGAGACCAGAGAGGAAAGCAATTGGAGACAAGAGGACAGGAACTGTCACGAGAACCACTGAGGAAAGAAAGAAAAAGAAAGGAGGACTGCAAGGGGCAAAGAGGGAAAATGGATGGGATTGCGTGGCACCATAAGTAACTAAAACTGCATATACTGTTCATGCAGTTACGAGGGACCTACTGTATATGGAACTTCTGTTTATTAAATTTTTATGTTATGCTTTGGTGTCTCTAAGAATGCCACTATGTTGTTACTGGAGTGGATACATTTACAGACATGGTGTGTGGTGCCACCAGTGATTCAAGGGTGATGTCCAAGGTTGAGATTGTACAAAGTCTTGCATAGGAGCTGTGAGAGCATTTAGAAGATCCCCACATTTGGTGCCATAGCAGTGGAGTAAACGGAGGTCCTCACATTTGGTGGGAATTGTTGGACAGGTGGACGACCCTCACAGGCATCAACATGCCAACTTAAGCTACTGCAGCTCTCAACATTTTGGGAGCGAGATTCTGCCATTAGTAAGTAAAAAAGCAAATAAATAATAATTGCTTTAAAATATCTCCTCTTGCTCTCCTGGTTTTCTACTTGGAGTTAAAAAAAAACCTAGATGATCAAACTGACATCTCTCATCTACAATCCAAAATGGTGTAGGATTACATTAAGATCCTCTTATTTCATTCTGCTACCTGTGTAGCATGCATTTGATCACTGCAATGTATAAATATACTTGATTTTAAAAAAATAATTGGTGCAAAAAGAGATAGCTAATTACAACTTGAGATCTATACAAATGCTGCATGTGTACATGAATAACTTCTGGGTTGTCTACTGTTCCAACTCCCCACGGTATTTTGAGCTAGGGAGGCATAGAAGTAAACCAAAAACATTAAGTCATATATAATTCCAAGTAACTTTTCCCCCATCTTCTGTGATGGAGAGGAATCAGAGACTTTTTGATTGTAAGGGATGATTATGGTATCTGCCATCTTCCTTTAGGCTCCTACATTCCCTTTGAGCTTCATTGTTAGCCTTGCAGTAGGCTGGGGAAGAAACTGTTTTTCTCATCAACAGTTCATAATTGTGCTTTTTGTATTTTGGGACTGTTTGGATTTGAATGAGCAAGTGTCTTTACCACTACCCTCTAAACACGAACCTGCACTTTTGGGAAATATTTGGTTTTGTGTTATTGATCAAAACAGCTACCTGCATTTTAGATTCTTTTTGGGATCCTGGCTATGGGGACTGTCAAGATGAGCATCTGCACTTCAGATTTTACCACTGCACTAAGATCCACACTTGTAAATTTAATAGTTTGCTTTTTGTTTTATAGTTAGGAGCCTTAGAGGGAATTTCTTCCCATGTACGTACAGCTATGATCCTTTTCTCCAAGCTTAACAGAAAATTATGACAGCTTGGTCAGCAGACTGTACTATATCTGCCACCTGGATATCCTCATAAATGCTTTGTTCTATGAACTTATATTTTGTTCTATGGAGCTATATAGTGTATCTATGAAATGTACTATATATATACATATTGAAACTATACAAAATAAAGGTAATAAAGTACTAAGCTTCAGGACTTTGCTGAAGTAGAACATAAGAAATCACCTTACCCTCTGTTCTCTTTGAAATAATTCAAATGTGCACTGTGGATTTGCTAACTAAAATATGAAACATAACAAAAATCAGAATCCTTATCAAAAGGTAGCCAATGTAACACTATTCACAAAGGGATTTGGATGGAACCTGAGAATGACAAAGCACTTAGTTCAATGTCTATCTTTGACAAATTGTTAGAACAGTCAATAGCATTTCTCAGTTTTGAAGAAGCAGTATGACTTCTGAAATACTGAAATTTTGATATATCAACTTTTCATAATTCTGAAAACAGGCTAATATGCATTGTTTTTGACATGTTTTTGACAGAATCCTTCATCAAAAGTCCAACAAAATAGTTCAGTCATAAGATAAAGGTTTTCTTAGGAATTGGTAACTATTAAAGAAACTGAAAACAGGTATAAATATTGTTGTCTCATACAAACACCTTTAAAAATATTCTATTACAGGCAGTATCATTTGAAACATTTTGCAGTGCAAAACAGAAGAAAGAAGAATCTCAAATCTGTGAAAACGAGAAATTAACAGGAATGGTAAGAAAATATACATATGTATATATGAATATAGCTTTACATAATTAAAGGATAGAATAAAGGAAATGAACCAAGAAAACACTTATAAATTATTATATGTATTAAACTTTCGTAGCACTTCAATATGGAAAAAAAAACTTTTGAGTATGTCCTGGGTAGACATAGTCTTAAATTTACAAAAATGTAATGAGTGTAAATTCCAAAGGTAGAGGGAAAAATATCTCTTTTATCTATATTCAGTTGTCTGTCTGAACAGGAGTGGATCAATGGAAATTTGGTGAATTCCCTTGATTCAAGGAGTCTGCCCTAGTTGTGACTAACAATATTTATGTTACTTTATTCTTTATTATGCAATAGTTATTTTCAGATATCAATCTTATTATGTTAGTGGCATATCTTAAGGCAGGAAGAAAGACAGACAGATTGCCAGATATAGAACATGAAACATAAGGGAGCAGATATACACACAAAGAATACACTCACAGGCAGCCAGTTTTATGTAGTGATTTGAGTATTGGACTGGGATTCTAGGATATGAGGGCTCAAATCGTCATTAAGCCAGGGAGACAAGTCATACTCTTTTAGCCTCAGAGGTACGCAACAACAAAATACAGTAGCAAACTGAATAAAGCTCCTTATACTTGTAGAAAGTTACTTAAGCAGATATTCTTTGCTGAAAACACACAATTCTGATAAACCACGTAGAGGACACTTGCACTGAAATGAAGAGGGTTTACATCCAAGTAACTGTGTTATAAGTACAGTAGTACTTCAGCTGAAGCCCATACTGCTCTGCGACCTCACAGAAAAATGAATTTTAGATATGATTTCTATTGTATTAGAAATTACCCCATATTGACTTCCTTAACATTGTCAGCAATGGTTAACATAGATAAATACAGGTCCAGTGTCAAAAGTATGCAGCATGACAGAGCGGCTTCTAAGGCCCACGGACAATGGACGGCTAACCACAACTGATGGTAGCTTTTCGTTATAATTAAAAAATAACTTTTTAATAGCCCAGCATTTGAAAAAAGGCAGTGCATCTCATCAGTACTGGCATTTTGCTTCCAGACGGAGTTGTCTAACTCTCTGCTCAGTGATACCTCCAGCCTCTTTAATGAATTGTAGCCCACTTCAAATGCATGAAGCACTGCATCATAGGCAGAGTATTATATATATTCTTGGGCAGGAAGAGATAGTCAATGGTATGAAATTAAACTGAAATGCAAGATGTTCAGACATTGTTCCTTACCTTAACTGGGGTCATTAACAAACAGTAGCTGGATTGTAGCATGGACATCCTAGCACTGATTAACATATTTCATATAATGACGAATAGAACAACAAAGGTTAAACTAGCACACGTTAATTAAAATAAAATGTGTAGTCTATATCTCTGAAGAAAATTATATCTTGTTTTCCCCCTACCCCTGTAATTTCTGCTATTTGCTCTCTCTTTGCTCTGCATTTTTTCCTGCGAAATGGATGACTACGTCACTTTGTAGGACTTTCCTTGGGATTCTCATATACATGAAATCTAGATGCAAGTTTGCAATTTGGATGTACTCCTGGATTTAGCCGTGGGTCTGGAGGCCCAGGTTTCAGGGGTGACCCAGACTGCTTTTGCACAGTTAAAGCTGGTATGCCATCTATCCCTGTTCCTGGAGAATTCTGATATGGCCATGGTAATACTTGCCTTGTGTACATCCCCGTTACAAATTTGCCTTAAGGTCACCTTAAATCAGAAATGACACAGAACAACAATGCACTGTATTTAGGGATCCCTTTGCTAAGTGCTAAAAAACTACAGTTGGTCCAAAGAGCTGTAGCCTGATTGTTAACTAGGCTTGGTACAGGGAGTACACACCTCCCTTGTAATGACAGTTCCACTGCGGGCAGTCTGTTTCTGGACACAATTCAAAAGCCTTATATGACTTGGCTTCAGGTTATTTGATGCACCACTTCTCCCTTTATAAGCGCATCACGGTGCTCAAGTATTCTGGAGAGGCCATTCTCTCTGTTGCTTTGTTTGATGGGAACAAGGGAGAGGGCCTTCTTGGTGGCTGCTCTCAGACTCTCGAACTAGAAACTGACTGGGATGGGCTTTGAATACTGTGATGTTTTTAAGCTTTGTATATATTTATAACGAATTTTAACATTTTCAATGTTTTCACTTCATAAATTGGTTAATTGCTTTTAAAATAACTTCTATATTTATTCTTTTAGTTTTTAATCTGTATTGTTTTTAATATGTCATAAGCCATCTTGAGTCCCATTACTAGGTAAAAGGTGAGATATGAATGAAAATAACAGCAACAGACATATCAGTTTGGCAGTGTGGTGACTGCAAAACATTTAGAACTGTACACAGGGCAACCATTCCCAGTTCATCAGGACTAAAACTAAGTAAAAGTTAAATGTATTTTGATTTGGGCATTTTCCCCTTAGAAGGCTGTCATAATTCTCCACACTGGCAGATGGCTCATTTAACCCAGAATCCTCTCTTATACTTATAGAAAGCTCTGTAGGTACAGCCTCTAAAATGAATTCCAGGAGTGTACTGGTAACCTGAGGCTCCAGTATTAGGTCTTTTAACTATGCTAGCCTGAATTTACCCTATTTAATTTCCTTTCCATTTAAAATAAGAGATTAGAGAATAAAATAAATTAAAAAAATCTCTTTGCTGTTCCACTCAGGTTTGTCCTGTTAATCTTTAAGATGCCACGATATCCTGTCATATTTTAGAACTTAAACTTCTATCCCAATTAGCTTAGAATAGTATCTGATCCTGCAAGGCTGCAAATTCAAGAGCAGTAGCTGTGTTAGTCTGTTAAAGTGTAAATAACAAACATTTTGTAGTATTTCAAGGAGTAACAAATATGTTGTGCGCATGAAAACTTATATCACAAGTCTTTTAGCCTTTTAAGGTACAAAGCCCTATTTGTCTTTTTGGTGATCTCCAGTTTGGCTGGGATGGCAAAGGACTTGCCACTATTTCAAGTAGTTTTTTTCCCCTTGAACCTGAGTTTTCTGCATATCCACCCAACACACCTAGCTGTTACACTATGTAGTATCTATCCTCCTTATACTTTGCCTCAACCAGTTTCAAAGTGCTAGTACCATAGTAACATCAATTTCAACAGGAAAAAAATACAATTATTGTAATTATTTTATACCACTGTAAAATTACTACATCAGGTCTAACAGCTGTGGCTCACCAGCTACAGTCACCCTATAGATAGTATGCACATTTAGATGACAATTTTGTAAATTAGGGTAAGATATGCAACTTTTGATATAATGGCCTACATGATTCTGAGCATTAACTTTGTCTAATGAATTTAGACTCCAAGAATAGTGTTGGTTCCTATTTTTTTTTTTTTTGAGAATAGCACAACAAGAAAATATTTGTATATTAGTATCTTTTACTAAGTTATAACTATATGAAGAAGGGAATTACACTCATTTTCCACTAAGTCTTTCTAAAAATAACTCAGTTTTCAAGGCCTTTTTATGTTTTTTCCACAGGAGGGCACAATTTGGCTCTTTACATTTATACTTGGCTTGAATATTCTACACTAAAAAAGTTTCCTGACTGCACAAAGGGAAAATATATCAAAGGCAGCTCTTTAAATCTGTCAAATTAAACTGCATAGTATTTAGATATCTGAGAAAACTCACTCAGATTCTAAATCCCCAAAACATGAAACACATTTAATTAAGATGTTTTCTCTTATAGATATCAATATCGATATCAATATTGATATCTATATCACTATAAGTATGCATTTCAAGTAGTTCCAAGTCTCCTGGCAACTGATCAATACATTTTGAAGAACAAAAATTTACCAGACTTCATACAGCTTATGGCAGAATATGAATTAAAGTAGCAAAGGATGAAATGTAATATGATTCTTATCAGTATCAGTAACCATACTTTTATTTGCTTTACCTTTTCTCAGAATTTGGACCATAATGATTTTATATGTGACAAGCATTTTCCAATATAATTTTTTTATTTTCACCATGCCATAATTTTAAAACATTTATAGTGAAATATTTTATGATACTTTTGAGTAATGTTTTCCTAACCTTTTGTGCAGAAATTGATGACTTGGTATCTAACACCAGTGGCCTGCAATAATATCAGAAAAATAAGATATTTTTAAAAATTAGGCTGACCTGAAATTTATACCTGTTCTCACTATTAGTAGTGCATTTTGCAGGATAAAAGGCAATCAAACAATTTTTATTTCAACCCAACTAATGTAATGACTAAGTCCCATTGAACCCATCTAATAATTTATTTACAACTACATCCTTATCGTTCCATGTCTACTCAGAGTAAATTTTACTGTGTCCAGTGGGATTTTTTCTCAGGTAAGCATCCATAGATTGCACATTTTGTTATAATTAACTGTAGAGGGATTTGATTCTTCAATCAAAGAACAAAGTATGTATAAAGCATAAAGTATGTATATCTATACTTCCAGGTATAAAAAAACCCACAGCACAGAATTTTGTTATAAGCCTAATTAAAATCACATCCATACAGAGTATTATGCATATATACCATATATTTATACAATACATAATCTATAAAGGAAGCCATGGCCCTGAGCTTACAAACCTGAGCAAGAATGTTATTCATTAGATTTCAGAGAGACCTCTCATTCATAGGGTTGTCATAACTTGATGTGCACTTGATAGCACATAATGACAAAATAAACTCTTCTCACCCCTACACGGCTAATTTACACAGAATAATCTGTGACTGCGCTTTCTCAATTCAAAGCCATAGTGCCCAATTTCTGGTTTACAGTTCTTACTGTTCTTAAGCAGTTTCACAAAGCTGAGCTCTAAACTTTACTGAGAATTGACTCAAACAACTAAGCTAAAAAATTAGTGCTTTCAAAATACTTTTTGGCATGCTTGACTGAATAACAGAATCTGAAGCACTTAATGAAACAGCAGGCATTTAAGCAAATTTACCTGAATTACAACTTTCCATTCAGTGCCACTGCATGCAATTTACCTGAAGAGAAAATGGATGAGCTTTCAAGATCGTCATTGTCCCCTTATCCAAAGACTGCTTCCCTACCCATAGTCAGGCTACCTGTGAGAAATCTATCAGCAACCGTATCAATTTTCCAACGAAGCAAACCTCCACCTCACATTATGAATTCCCCCCTTTCATGTTACCTTAACAAACATCGTTTTGGAAAAAAATAGCATATGACCATCTAGAGAGCAGTCAACTTGGATTTCTCATCAAACAGGAGCTTTAAAACTGGCGATATTCTGATTAGGACATCGACTTATAAAAACATGCAAACAAGCACCAAAGTGGCATTTAATTTTTTTTTTTTAAAAAAAGCAGATGCAAAGAGGAGCAGTTGTTCAATGGTTCTTCTGGGGATGAAGGAACGAGATACGTAATTCTTCCAACCATCACTGGTACATCTTTCTTTTGAAGTTTTTTCCCCGTATCTCCAATCTTGCGATGTCGTGTCAATAATTATTTGTAAAAAAGAATTACTTTAAAGAGGAAACAACATAATGTTTAACAAAATTATTTCGGTCGTGGTCTTCGATTTGACAATTCGAAGGCTGCCTGATCCTCACAACGACAGGCCTTATCGGCAAACTCCAGCTTTCCCTGTACACACCAAAAACAGAGATAGGAAACAAGAAAGAAAGAGAAACGAAGAGGAAAAAAAGAGACAAGAGCCGCATGTAGAGACAACACACAACCCGGCCATCAACTTGTCGCTACCACGAAGCGGACTGAAGACCCACTCCAGCTGCTCTCCGAGCTCGGATCTCTCGGCGGCGAAGGAGGCAAAGAAGGGAGCGACCGAGCAAGCCAGGCGGCGGCAGAGCAGAAGGGGGAGGTTGTTGGTGTTTGGCGCCGGTGGAGGGAGTCATTCCTCCAGCTGCACTTCCGGTCGGCATTTTGTTCTGAGAAGGAGCGAGAGCGACGCTCGCATTTACGCAGGCTCCTATTTTCCGCCCTCCCCTCTTCCTCCCTCCCCGGTACCGACTCACCGTAGCCCAAGCGATCCCCTCCCCTGCCCCGCCCCAACCGCGTACACACAGGGTGAGGAGGAGGCGGAGGAGGCGGTGGTGACGGCGGCGGAAGAGAAGGAACGAGCCGCGGTAGAGGAGATTCCCCCCTCCCCTCCCTCCAGCTCGCTCCCTTCCTCCCTCCCCTCCCGGGGTCGGTCGGTCGGTCGGTCGGTGCGTGAGGTGTTTATCGAATCCGGTTCGGCCCGGCCTGCGTGTGGATGTTGGTGTGAATTAGGCTCGATAGGAGGACGACGGCAAGGAGGAGAAGCAAGAAGAAGAAGAAAAAGAGGAGGAGGAGGAGGAGGAAGAAGAAGGCGACGGCGGCGGCGACGACGACTTGAGGGATTCGCTTTGGCCGTTCTCCCCCCTCCCCGGCTCTACATGTTCGCTGCACTAAGGAGGAGACGGAAGAGGAGCCAGCCCCCCTCCCGGCCCGGATTATTGTTGTTATATTATCTCCCCTCCTCCTCCTCCTCCTCCCGCTCCGCGGCGGCCCAGCGGCGGATCCTCTGAGGAGGGAGGGGGTGGTTTTTTCTCCTCCCCCCTCGGTGTGGCTTTCGTTTGGATTCAGACGTCGTTTGGCTCAGGTAAAGGCCCCCTCCCTGCTGTTCCCCCTCTAGGTTTCTTCTCTTCAGTAGAAGGGAAGCAGCGAGTTGGGCCTCCTCTCAGGCTAGGCGGCCCAGTCGGGAAGCAGAGCAGGGATTAGCCTTTTCGGCCGGTGTGGGAAAGGAGGGGGAGAGAAGAGAGAGAGAGAAATAATGAGTGGCAGCCGGGGGTGTTTCACATTTCTCTCCGCCTCCTCGGGCTTGGTGGATGAGAATGGTTTCCGCCGAGTTGCTGGAGAAGACCAGGCCCGGAGGAGGGCGCAGGCCCAGCGGACAGCGCTTTCACTCAAGCTCGGGGATTACAGAGGCGAAGTGGCTTCTCTGTGACAGGCCTCAGCGCCCGAGAGCAAGAGTGGGAGGAGGAAACAATACAGTTAAACAGCGACTGGGCACCGAACCTGTGCCATATTTACAACTTCACGGGCGGCAGGAGGTGGGGAAAGGAAAGAAAAAGTCCCAGATAAATAGGACAGGAGGAAATAAGGGGAAGAAGAGGGGCGCTCGCACGCACTTGGTGTGTGTAGTTGGCAGTAACTGCACCTTTTATTTCTCCTTACACAGTATTGCGTTTATAGATGGCTGGATAGATTATTGATGCTGCAAGTTGTGAAATCCCTGTGAATTTTGTTGGTAAATAAAACTGACCCATACAGAATGATTGACAGAACAAAAAACACCTGTCTAACTCAGAAGATATCCATAGTTTCCTGTATGCCACCTTTAATGTTTTTTTCCCCTTGTATGGGCGCCTGAAAAGATACATAGTAAGCAGTTACTGCTCACACAAAAAGAAAATTCTTTGTAACAACGGGTGACCAACCGGCAGTAGCGTCCTTGTAGTTAGTTGGCATTTTAAAGGCCAAAGGTTAATCTGAAATCTAGCAAATTGTGGTAATTAAGGTTGCAATCCTAAATGTAGCCACATACAGGAAAGTCCCATTGAAATCGGTGATCCAGCCTTACGAATAAACATGGTTAGAAGTGGGCTGAAAGTGGTTCAGAATCATGCAGAATTAGATTTAGGTTTCCGTAATTTCTTGTAAGGATAAATCACTTTCAAAACCGTAGGTATTTCTTGTGTCCATATTGTGTGTGAAACTGGGTGATTGCTCTAACACAGATGCCTAAAATCTGTCTTTTAATATTAAGTAGTAGGAAGTGTAATATTAATTTTTATGTAAACAGTAGTAACTTCTTAAATTGAAACTGAGAGATATCAGTAAATGTGCTGTCAGGCTGCAGTCCTGGATCTGTTACCTGGGCATAAGCTTCGCTGAACTCACTAGGATTAATTTCTATGTAGACATGTATAGGATTGTGCTGTCTTGTAGAACAAATTCATTTGTATAAGTTTTACTGTGTTTTATAGCTATCGTGTAACTATTTGCCAAAAGAAGGCTTCCAGTTGTGATTAGATTGTAGTAACCTTTGTCAGTGCTCAGCTTTCACGTGTGTTTTGTAGGTGTCCTAACTTTTTTAAAAGCTAGCTTCTGTTTTTAGTCCTGTTCAGTAAAATAACTTTTGTTGTTGCTTGGAAAGTAGTGTTGTATTTTTTACAGGCTGATATATTTTTAAAATGTGGGGTTAATATATCTGTCACGTAGGAGGCTTGTTTTTAATGCTGCAAATCCATGTAGTAGTCAGTACTGTGTCTGTGATTTGTATTGGTCAGGCAGCGGTTTGAATTTTAAAAAGCCAGAAGATCCTGCTGAGCCCCAAACCCGGCCTCCCTCCCTCCCACTAATCTGCCATTCCTGTCTTTGTGCTGCCTGGGCCTGTTAGACACTGTTTGCAACAGGGCCTCAGGCCTATATGTACGGGAGAGGAACCATTTTCAGTTTGAAAAAGCAGCTTTTATTTCTGAACTTTATACATTACAGAGTGAGACATGAGTTGTTTCTGATCATGTCTGTGTATGGTGACTGAATTTTTGCTTTATTTAAAACTGTTGTGGGTAGGAATGCCAAGCATAGGTCTAATTTACAGAAGGGAAAGGACTGTGCAGAAAATAGTTGTAACAGCATTTTTCATAATAAGAAAGTAGCATTAGATTTCATCTTTCTTTTGCCACTTCAGTTATGTATGTGGTTTTATTTAAACTACGTTAAGGCTTATACCCTTGTCGTGTACCTGTATCTTTTTAACTTTAGTTCCATATTTGATCGTGAACTAGTTTTATGTAGGCACACATGCTCCTGCCTTTCCCCCTTCTAGATGTTTACAGACTTCATGCCTTTAAAGTTGTTCATTTTATAAATGTTGTATGGAAAATCCATAATCTTTAATGTAAATATTTTCTTCTGAAACTTTTCTAAAATGAATACCTGTGATTTGGACCATTATGTTGACCACCACCATGGCATGTTTGATTTTTAATTTCTGTAAGATGATTAGTACTGAAATTGTTTCTTTAGAAGTATTGGTCAACTGAAAGAAAACTTCAGAGAGGTATCTGGAAAGATTAAATCACTTGTTGGTTAAATATATGTGGTTAATAAAGGACAATATATTGTTGAACAGAAACAAATTTCTCTTCAGTTTGTCAATGTAAATTGCTCCTAATTTGTGATTCAGTCCCCTTGAACTTATAACATGGGTCAGAGACTTAGTTGTGGTTAGGGTTTTAGTTATGTAAGTCTTACATTTATCTGAAAATACATTTTGTGTAAGAGTAGTGAACATATTAGTGCAAAGAGCGGAGTCAGGAATATATTTTAAATACATGGGTATTAAATACAAGGGTAGCAGAGGCAGGAATACATTTTAAATACACAAATAATGCTGCGCAGAAAACCTCAAACATCATCAAATGTATTGAATTTGGTGTCAGTTCAGCACAGTTTGTTATCTTTAATTTAAGAAAACATTTCACAAATTAGTGTAGGCCTTAATTTTAATATTGCACCTATAAATGGTGAAGTTTACCATCATGTGCCTACACACTCTATTTTGGTAAAATGGTATATATTCTTACTGCATGGATTAAGTGTGGAGCTTTTGCCTTGTATGCAATCAATCTAGGTCAAGGACAATACCCTTTTTCATATCTGGTTCCTAGGACAATGCACCTCAAATCCTGAATGAGCACAGAAAATAAGTCCATTCATGTTTTGGATGTTATCTAAATATGACTAGACTAGTTATTGCTGTGTGGGTTAAAGAATTTCTTGTGAATGGGACAAAGGAATTGACTAATTTTCATTAGTGTGTTTTGAGATCAGCAATTTAGTGCAAGCAGTGCCATGCTTTGTGATGAATAAGTCCGATGTTTATTACATTATGTTGTCATCTGTCTCTAAGATCATGGACAATGAAAAAAATCAGGCAGGGGGATCTGTATTTATTTTTGGAAGAGAGCTGGATTCTTAGTTATGCTTTGAGAAGATTGGATTTAAGTCTTCAAGTTAATGAGTCTTTATTATACTTTTAGACTGTGGTCCTCAGCATATTTAATGAGCTCTGTTGAAACTGATGTGACTTACTTCTGTGTGTTCAAGTCAGAATTGGTGTTTTCCGTCGTAAAGTAATACTTACATATGGTAGCTGTGAGCAGGGCGGGAAAAGTCTTACATGCTTTAGAACTTGAACTGTTTCTTCAACCCAGTAAAATCCTTATGCTTAGCATTGATCTTGGCTGCTAAATATCACTTGGATGTAAATGTTAATGGTGTTCTGGAACAGCAACAACAATTTTATTATATTTTTTCTTCATACTTTTGCTACTTATCAATCTTGTGAGGGGTATTGGTTAAACAGTACTATAGCTTTAAAACAGTATGCGTTCAGACAACTTTGAAAATGTCTACAAAAGTTACTGTTACATGGAAAAGTTAAAAACTACCGTGTTTGCTAAGATATGTTAGCCATTTACTGGCTACTGACCATTTAAAAAGTAAGAAAACTATCTTCCAGTTTAAAAAGCTTCGCTGCCTGATCACCTCTCACAGCTGGCAGTTTTCATTTTTTTTTTTTTTGCTTGTCTGTTAGAAAGCACATTATTCAGCCTGATTGAATGATTGTTGGGTAACTGTGAAAGTTAGTGAGTGATCTTTGATTTAGTGTGAATTGGGTTACAGTGAAAGTTCAAAGCATTTTCTAGTTCAAATTGTTTATTAAAGATGTTTATTAAAGATTGTTTATTAAAGATGGCAGTAGTTTTTTCATGTATCTTGGCTGCTCACTTTTCCATGTTTGTCAAGGAGGAGATACCAGAACTTCTGACTTAGCATTTATAGATTGCTCTGCTAATCAATCTTGTAAGGTATCACTCAAGGAATGGAGGCTCTCTCTTGCCATTAAAGAGTCATTGGTTGTTTCTCTGGAGTCAGGGTGCACCATGTACTTAGGTCATTTCTGCCTTGTACTGTTATAGTGCTGCTATTCCACTTTCAACATCCTGTGGAATCCTGGAGTTTGCAGTTTAAGAAGAGGCCTTTAGAATTCTTAGCCAGAGAGGTCTTTGGCTTCAGTAAATGACAAACCCCAGTATTCCACAGGTTGTTGAAAGTAGTATAATAGCACTATAACAGTCTAGTGTAGAAATGGCTTTTGTTTCCACTTAGTGCAGAACTAGAGATCACTCATTCTTCTGAATATCAGAGCCAGTAAACCAACGAAACAGTTGCGCCAAAGAAGATACAGATGCTACTTTCTTGTTATAGGACAGTGTGCCACTCAGTCCTTCCATTGCAGTAGCTTTTGCTAGCATACTGGAAAAATGCACAGCTGATGTAAATACTTGCTAGAGCTGTCATACAGTGTTGAGCATGGAATATGTGAGAATTTGAGTTGTAGACTAGCTTCATCAGCTGGAGTGAGTAGAAGTTATTTCTGGGTGAACATTTGAGCTGTGTATACAATTGACCAATTACTGCTTTCATACAGCTCAAGAGAGCTGGACTTGCATTTATTTATTATCTTCGTATTATTATGTTCATCTTAATTTTATTCCCATAGTAACCCTTTGGGTGCCAGCATGTTGCAGTGGTTTGAGTGTTGGACTATTATTTATTTATTGTATTCGTATGCCACCTTTCTTCCAGAATAGGAAGTAAGACAGCTTCCGGAAACAGTCAATTAAAATATGCTCACAATAAGATTTAAAAACAATTAAAAGCACCACAGTAAACAGTGTAAAATAATTTTCAAAATTTACAAAAGTTAAATTTTAAACATCCCAATAAGAAGCTCTATTGGATACACATTAAAAGTCTGGTGGAACAAAATGTCTTTGTCTGGTAGCAATAGGAAAGCCAGGAGGGGACCAACGTAGCTTCCTACAAAAGAGAGTTTCAGTGGATGGAAGCCGCTACTGAGAAGGCTCTCCTCACCAAGTGAGGTGATGATGAGAGCAGGACTGAGAGAAAAACCTTCCCTTCCAGATCTTAAAACTCTAGCAGGTTTTCTATTGGGAGATAGAGTCTTTCAGATAGTCTGGACATAAGCTGTATAGGGCTTTATAAGTCACGGCCAATGCCTTGAATTGAGCCTAGAAATGAACTGGTAACCAGTGAAGCTGTTTAACAGAGGAGTTATATGTTCACTGTAACTGGCCCTGGTCAGCATTCTGGCTGCAACATTTTGAACCCGCTGATGTTTCCAAACAGGTTCCATAGGAGACTAGACCTAAGGCTGTGCGAGGTTCAAATTCCAGCTCAGCCATGGAAACCTGTTGGGGGACCTTGAGCAAGTGCCATTCTCTCAGCCTCAGAGGAGGGAAATAGCAAACCTCCTCTGAACATATCTGGCCAAGAAAACCCCATGACAGATTTGCTTTAGGGTTACCATAAATTAGAAACAACTTGAAGGCACACAACAACAAATGTTTGGCCCAAGCATCTAACCCCATTCAGCAAGCATCTAGCCCCATTAAGGACTAGAGCCTAGATTTATTGAATCTTCTTGCATACCCTGAGCATTTTGCCATGTAGTGTGCTCTCATTCTGAGCTATCTGCAAAATTCCCCTCTCCTTATCTTAAGGGTTATTGTCAATTAAAAGGAGAAGACAGAAAAACAGTTTGGCACTTAGGCACCCTCCTACTTTCCTTCCCTGACTCACCTTATGCTGAGCAAAAAAAATCGGCTGGTACCCACCAATTTTGTAATTTGTCTACCAGGAGATAGCATTTTTCTGGAGGCAGATGTGCTTTCTCCTCTTCTTTATTGCCAGAAAGCAGAGGGGTGTATAGCATGAAGGGCCCACTGTCTTTCTCTGTGTTCTTCTGTCCACAACTTGAAGTCATAGTTGAATTAGAGAAGGCTACTTCTTCATTACAGTACTTTGGACAGAGTAGAGACTTGAAGTAGAGGATAGACCTGCACTATCTTACACAACCTTTTTTTTATGGCCAGTGTCACAAGTTGCATCTTTCCGTATCTCATCACATTCAGATTCTAACCCCCCCACAACTGTGTAACTGTGCTTAAACACTTGTGGCTTGTATGTTATGCTCCCTCGATGCCACTGAAGAAGTGGACTGAGATACATGAAAACTCACGCTAACATAACTGAAGTTTGTATTCAGATGTAACTAGGTTTCTTCCCTCACTCTTTTTTTTATAGTGAAACGTGCTAATACAGTTGTCTTGCATTCACTGTACTCACAAGATAAAGACATTTTGAGAGTTAGCACTGTTTGGAAAATGAAAAAGTTTTGAATAAATTGGACAGAACAATTCAGTACTAATATGATACTCAACTGGGAAATGCTGAAGTCCTTTCTAGGGCAGACAGCTGTGAATAGCAAAGTGAAATGCAGCTCTAGGACTAGGATAAGGAGCAATGGATTCAAGCTGCAGGAAAGGAGATTCCACCTGAACGCCAGGAAGAACTTCCTGATGGTCAGAGCTGTCTGGCAGTGGAATATACTGCCTCAGAGTGTGGTGGAGTCTCCTTCTTTGGAGGTTTTTATGCAGAGGCTGGATGACCATCTTTTGGGAATGCTTTGATGAATGTTCCTGCATAGCAGGGGGTTGGACTGGATGGTCCCTGTGGTCTTTTCCAACTCTATGATTCTTTTTGCACTCTGAAGCACCAGTACTGAATGTCAGGGTTGAAGGAAAAGCATTTCTGGGTAGCAATAGGTGCTATTGGATGAACGTATTACTGGAAATACATCAATCAAAAATAACACTATTCACTGTATGAAGCTACTGGAACTGATTCTGTGTGATGGTGCTTATGCTGTGAGCAGTGCATGGAAACTCATGTGCTATACTAACTAATACTAAACAATAATAACACTAAAAAAACCTCTCTGTGTTGGCATGGCTCAAGAGGGCCATTTACATTTGGCTTTTGAGAGCCTGCTTCTAGTCCTTGGTTCAACATCTGGGCTACTGAAAAAATGGTTCTAGTTGTTAGGGGTAGTGTGAGCATTAGTTGGGTGAGAAAATTGGACTGTCTCATTGTTCGCATTAAATGAATGGGGTCTTTGGATCTCTGTTTTTTGCACTGACTGATATCTACCAGAATTTCTTTTAGATATTTCTAATGTAGCTTCATAATGAATTTTAAGGTGCTCTTTCTGTGATTCAGGGCTTCCTAAACGGTGTGCCACGACACGTTAGTGTGTCACCTGAAGTGTGTAGGTGTGTCGCCTACAATCTAGGAAAGTTATGTTATTATTTATAAATCATGTATTTTTAAAAATATATGAATAGTTTTCATGAGATGTTGTGTCTCCATACATTTTGTTGTTATAATTTATGTATCTGTCTGTATCTCTTATAAGGGGTTAATTTAACCTCTGGTTTGTTAGTAAAACTGAATTACTGTGTCGGGAAATGATGCATGTCTAAAATGCGTGTCACCAACGTGAAAAGTTTGGAAAACTCTGTTACATTTCATAACATGAACACAATATTGAAGAATATTCCTCCTCCCTTTTTTAGACAGCCTTTTGGTACAAATTAGAAGAGATCAGTTGTTTACTTAGATTATCACTGCTTCCCACATTTTCACAGGCTAATCAACTAGTATTTTCCCATTGCAGAATCTGGAGTGGAATCTGTAAATGGACTAAATCCATCTCCCCTTTCAGCCCCTGCTTCCTTCCAAACCTGTGGTGGAGATTTGGGGAAACTAAATGGAGATGGTGAGGTCCTAAATGCCTTAAAGGCACCAGATCCCATCTGATCTTGGGAGGTAAGCAGGATTAGTCCTGGTTAATTCTTGAATGGGAGACCATGAATGACTACTGGGTGCTATATTCTATATTTCAGAGGAAGAAACCAGCAAAACAACTTTTGAGTATTCTTTGCCCAAGAAAACGGTATGAAATTCATGGGGCTACCTCGAGTTGACAGGCAACTTGAAGGGATGCATACACAGTGAAGAGGATAGGAAGAGAGAGTTCAGCTACAGGAGCAGTTCCTGGGCCAACCTCAGAGACAGCTGCATGTAATTCACATTGAAGTAGTCTAGTCTGGAATGGAGATGTTGAATTTCTGGAGGGACATGGTAAGATTGTGGTATAAACTAGGAGTGGTGGTTTAGCAGACCTTCAAAATTATCACCTGAAGTAGACTTGGAGTCATTTCTGATTGCAGTTCTCAACTGATTTGGAGGCAGTGCCATCTGCTAGGGAGCGGAGGGGGGAAAGAATTGGCCCCCATGCCCGCTGCACTTGCCCACTCTTGGCATGCAGCACATGAAAAAAGCGATGTCTATGTACTGCATCACTGCTCTTCCATCTTGTTCTAAGTCTGTACTACAGTTCTGTCAGTAGAATAGAGTAAGTTGGAAGACTTTCAAGTGGGTCCATTCCACATGTTCTCAGAAAATCATATGAAGTTGCCTTGTATTGACCTGGAGTATTTACCCATCTTGATCCAGACTGATGTCGTAGCTTGAATGTTGGAATAGAACTCTGGGAAACCAAGAAAATCCCTGCTTGACAATGGAAGTCCACTAGATGACATTGAGTAAGTCACACTCTCTCACCCTTAGAGGGCAATGACAAACCCCCTCTGAACAAATCTGGTCAAGAAAAGCCTGTGATAGGGTTCCAGATATTGGAAACAATTTTAAGGCATGCAACTAAGCAAACATTTGCCCATCTTGTTAAGTATTGTTTGTTTTTTGCAGCAGCACTGAGATGGTCTTGGGCAGAAGTGTTTATCTTGGTTACCCGATTGTTCTGACCAGAAATAACAGTGACTGAATATATGCAAGGCATGAGCATTGTACACTTTCCATAAGAAAATGTATTGTATATCAAGTTGAGAGTGTTAATATGCATGATATACATGAACAACTTATCTTAGTGCATTTTACAACAAACCTCAAAGTTTAGGATAAATCCCTAGTAAGAACTTACCTAGTACGTTCATGGCTGAAATAATATTTGAAACTTGTGTAGTGGTATTGATTTAAATTAATACCTTTAAAACTATATGCAAAATGCAAAGAAAAAGAATGGTCTGTAATACAACAGACAGTAAATTTTGGGGGAAAACCATTATTTAACTATCGTACCATGAGAATCAAAAGGAAGTGGATTTGAAGCTTGATTCACAAAAGTTGGGATGGTTGAATTACTGTATTTGCTGGTGTATAAGACACACTTTTTTCCTAAAAAAACACTCTTTGAAAATGGGGTACATCTTATACACCAGCAAATACAGTAATGCTAAATACATAGGGAAGCGAGGGGGGAGTTTTCCCTGCCCAGGCAAAACAAGAAGGGACGGGGTAGAGGAAGCCTAGTGTAGCACTCCTTACCTTCCTGTCCTCTATTCTGCATTTTGACTCTGCTGGGAGTTCTCCCTGCTGAAGCAAAACAGGAAAGGAAGAAGTGGGGAAGCTTGATGCAGCAGCAGTCCTTTCATTCCCCTCCTTTCCTGAGCATTTTGTCTCACCAGGGAACTAAAAAAAAAATGTCCTGAAAAATACCCCTTGAAAAGTGAGGTGTATCTTATATGCTGGTGCGTCTAATACACCGGCATATACAGTAAATAGATATATACTGTACCTAATTCTGTTTGTTCTTGCAAAGGGTTGCTGCCTGTGTACCAGACACTGGTGGGCCTTGGCACTGAGGTATATCATCCTAATCCTAATATTCCAGTGCAAGGAATATTAGGTGCAAGGGCTTGATGTTGGGGCTGCATGTGTTTCATCATGGTCCTGCGCTTTACCTGTTCTGTGCTTTTGTGGTCTCTGTGTGAAAACTTGAATGGTGCACTTGTCTTTTGGATCATCGTGTTTGCTTCTGTATGACAAAGGAACCCAGTGGACTAGTTTGTTGTTGTAGCTGGATTCTTAGTTATGCTGACCTGATGCCATGTGTAGGATCAGAAGTGGAATGCTTCTGTATGCCATTTGATGGAATATAACAGTTGGGGGGAGCAGTTGCCCTTTTATCTTGCTTGTGTGCCTCAGAGGAGCATGTAGTTATCTACTGTGGTAAATAGTATGCTGAATTTGAATAGTGTTTGGCCTGATACAGGCGGGTTCTTGTGAATGGATAAGGCCCTCATAGCAAAACAATTAACGATAATCTGAAAGTGCAGCTCATTGACTTGTTTCTGAATGGCTAAGATTAGAATGATGGACATAGTGGTTTCTAGCAAAGACCTTAACTAGTTTGCTGCTAGAGCAATAAAAGAACTGCTGGCTAACTTTAACATATTATAGTAGGCTAGACGTAGGCTGTTTATCTGTCTATTAATTATATATGCTATATATGGGTGAAGACACAGCATTGAATACTGAAGTTAGGATTGTTCATACCATTGTATTTCCAGTTTCTATGTATGATTGTGGAAGCTGGACAGTGAAGAAAGCTGATAGCAAGAAAATCAACTCTTTTAAAACATGCTGCTGGTGAAGAGTTCGGTGGATGCCCTGGACTGCTGAAAAGACAAATGAATGGATTCTAGAGCAAATCTATCCTGAAGTCTCCTTAGAAACCAAGATGACTAAATCGAGGCTGTTGTACTTTGGCAATATCATAAGCAGGCATGACTCACTAGAAAAGACAAGAATGCTTGGTAGGGCAGAAGACAGTAGGAAAAGAGGAAGACCTCATTACAGATGGAAGGAAGACATATCCCTGAATCTGCAATACCTGAGCAGGGCAGTTGGTGATAGAGTAGCTTGGAGTGTGCTAGGCATTGCTTAGGTACTGGAGTAGAATAATGAGCAACAGTTTTCAGACTTCTTTTTAATAATCTCATTTTGAGATGGGTAGTCTTCAAAATGGTTTATAAAATAAATTATAAAAGAATAAAATAAGAATACCACTAATTAAAACAGCAGTATAAAACGTCCTAAAAGACCAGGGGTAGTAAAAACAGCTTTGTGTCAAATCTTCTTCCACTCATTTAAAAATAGACTGGAACATACAGGCTATTAAGACATATTTAAAAACCAGGAGGGAACCAGTTCATATAATAGGCCCATCGTAGAAAAGACCCTAGTTCTCATGCCTGCCATAACAGATCTCAACAGTGGGAATATTAGCAGGCCCTCTGTGCCTGATCTTAGGACTTAGATAGGTTTATACAGAAGCCAATATTTCTCCTAATAAACTCGTCCATTGCAATTTAAAGATGATCACCAGCATTTAATTTGAGACTTAATTAGATCTATGAATCTAATTTAAAAATTCATATGTAATTCATACTATTATGTGCCCATACTGTGTAACCATTTCCCACCTTCTTTGCTCTTCCCAACATGAATAATCAGTGGTGCACTGTTCAGAGAACTCTGATTATTGGGCACGGCTTTGAAATTAATAAACAAATAGGCTGGTTAAGACAGACTATAAAATTGTTGTTTAGTGTCGTGAGGTTGTGTTGAGTACCTCCTTTCATACTCCTCCCTCTCCTCCTTCTTTGAGGAGTTCAGAACCTTTCAATTCCATTTCCAATTAATGGTACCTTTTTATATAACTTGAACTTAGATATGCTGTTAGTAATTAAGGTTAGCAGAAAAAAAATTGAAAGCATACATTCATTTGATGAAATGTAAAGGATAACCAGAACATAGGGTTTGGACAAATGCTAAACTCTTATTAATCTAAGCAGAGACTTCCATTGTCCTCTTCATGTCCCTACTGGGGCATGGTTTAAATATCCAAGCCCTGAGGGCTTGTTTTTGTAATTTTAAATGAGGAATGGGCAGTTTGCGACCCTTCAGATGCTGCTGAAGTGCAACAGCCAGCTCTTAATCCCCATTGACTATGCTTCTAAGGCTCATGGGTTTGTTATCAAAAACATTTGGAGCGTCACACTTTGCCCATCCCTGTTCTAAACTATGTTTTCACTTTACATCTGAATGCAGAAACAGTCTCCGTAAGGCTGAACATTAAACAAGTTAAAACTCCTCAAATTAGGGAAATAGTGCTTGGTTTGGTTGTTTTTACATTCAGGTGTACCTCAGTCAGCAAAGAAGATGTGTTCCTGGGCATTCATTGTTCCTTTAACAGAAAGCTTGATATGAAAGGCAGAAATAACATGTGAATATTGATAGGTTCTTACACCAAAGAAAAGAAAATATCCATATGTTTCAGAAAACTTTTTTAACACAAAAATTAATAGTACATGTGTGAAATGACACAGTCAAGTAAGCCTTGCATAAGTAGACCAAAAAAAAAATAAAAATTGAGCCTTCCACAGACTACGTAAGGACTTTTTCCAAAATGCAGCCACACATGACTCTTCTTTCATTAGCCTCAAGCTTTTTTAAAACTTCCTTTTTGGTGGTCAAGATATATGGATCTTTGCTTTTTTAACATGCTAGACATACTGATGAGGCAGGCTTAATTGTCTCCCCCACTGTTTACCTTGTAGACAGGTGGACACAACTACATTAGGATCATCTAGAGTACAATCTCATTCATTCCTAGCTCAAACTTTGTTTGCGTTATTTACTACAGACATGCTTCTGCAGTCTGACAATGAAAGTCTCTGTTTCTCCAGCCCCCTCCTTCAGTATCTTTTCTATGCCAGTGCTGCTAAGAAACATCCAGAATGCAGAAGATGATGAAGAAAGGGGAGGCTAGGCGGGTGCAAAATGTGTTTGTAAAAAGGAACTTCTCTGTCAGATGCTTTGTTAACTGAGGTGTGCATGTATACAATGGACCATGATGGCATCTGAAATATTTGGCAAGCTTCCTGAAAAGACTAGATAGATTTATTTATCTTTGGCAGAATGTCAATATTTATATTTTCCTTGGACAATATCTGTCTTCCTCAAACTTGTTTAGAGGGCTGCAAGCTTGGATCTAAAATTTATTTCTGTCAGTAGAACCCTGCTCATTTATTTACAATCCACCTGTTACTGGGATAGAACACTCGTAGCATGCTTCCTTTTGAGGAAGAGGACAGAGACAGTTTTGCTTATTTCTTCTTTTCTTTATATACTGCTGTGCCTGAAAGCTGTTCTGGAGAGGTGAGAGAGTCTCTGGAACAGTATGGGTGGTAACACAGGGGACTTAAATAGAAAAAAAAATGTCTCTCACTTTCCTCCAGCACGGATCTCATCTGGATCTTAGTCACTTCCACCAACAGAAAGACCTTTTCCATTTGTGGTAGGGATACCCTGGATCTAACTCATTGTGACAAATTATGGCTGTGATTTGTTTATCTTCTTCCCAAAGTGTCCGAGAATGTTGTTGTTTCATAGTTGTATTTATTAGACATTTAATCTTTGGAATATGGTTAGGTGTCTGTACATATTTGTGTATTTTGTATTATGTGATTCTTGTCTATGTTAAACTGTAGAGCATTGTTTTGATTCTTTGGAATATGTTACTCTTGTAATCTGAGGATGCAAACAGAATACTTGGGGATAACTGCTCAACTGTCTATATTCTTGATTTTTGTCCATCTTAAGTTAATGTCAGGCAAAAAAGGTTGGACAACATGGATCTGTGAAAGATATTGATACTTCATTAAGAGAGGGAGTAGTCCGGAGTAACAAGTTGTGAGACAATTATTTCATAAGTCTTGGAATGCAGAAATTGTAAAAACTGATATCCAGTGCAGATTTCCACCTTTGTGTGGTGGCACCCTGACTTTTGAATCTCTTTCCAAGGAAATTATGATTGCATCAACATTCCTTTTTTTTGGTATCTAATCAAAATGTTCATTTTTGGTCAGACACTTTAAAATCTACATTTTTAGTTGATTAGTTTGTTTATTTGTTTGCCAGTTGAATGGTGCTTGTACTTCTTAATTTGTAGTGTTGTATTTGTCCTTATGTGCTGCTAAATGCACTACTCTTGGATCTCTTTCAGATAAAGGACAGTTTATAAAATTTAAAAATCAATGAATACATAATCTAGGAAAAGTGGTTAATGATATTGTTTTTAAATAGAATGACCCACTGTTGTGCAAAAGTGTAGCTAATTGGTTGTGCAGCTTGCCCTTGTTTAGGTTGCATACTCCAAATTTGGCATGAAGTGAATAGAGGTACAGCAAATATATGTTGTACACAGTTCCATTCCATTATTTTTCTGATTCAGACTCTCAAATCCTGGGTTAGAGTTCATACAGCCCGAGTTCATACAGCCTGTTTTAACATGCTTAAATTCAGAACTTTGTTCTTGATAAACCCATGAATTTGGCAGGTATTTTGATGTAAGTTATAAGACTTACTTTCCAAGTGAGTTGGCAAAAGTTGCTTAATAAGTCACTGGGCTATTTTATGGTTTTCTGCTTTTGTTGCTATCACACATTTGAGTTTTTTTGTAATTGTGGAGCTGGTCACATTTTTCTCACTAAAAATAAATAAATGAAATGTGCATTTCTTTGTGTAGTAATTAGAAAAGACAACTAAAAATGTTTTAGTTTGTGTTGCATACTTAAATTTGATGAGGATGAATGTGTCAGTGTTAATGATTTTTGAGTGCCTCTCTTGATGTTGATGTATAGCAGAGGTGTGAATCATACAACTCTCCAGACGTTGTTGAGTTGCAGCTTCCACCATCCCTCACTCGCATAGTAAGTGGCAAGTATAGCTGAGATCTGCAGTTCAGCAACATCTGGAGGGGCTCATGATTCCCACCCCGATGGTATAATATAACTGTGAGATTTATGTTTCCTCCCCATATCTTATAGATCAGGTATACATTTAATGTTGCTGAAAAATTTTGCTTCAACTCTATGCTTTTTCAAAGGTTATATTGTAAAACTGGATTTGCCTCTATTTTAAAAATCTCTGTTGCTGAACCTTCACTTCTGTAAAGTTCACTTTTGTTGAAGGTAAATAAAAATTGAGTCAAACAGTTGCAGATGTTTCTACAAGGTCAGATAACAAATCTTGTCCCCCATTCACCATTATAAAGTATATATGCTGTATATTTAGGCTATCAAGAACACATGCTCATTTGTATCCATAATATGTTTCGAGGATAGAAGACACAATTTATTGAATAACATCTTTTACTATTGTAAAGTGAAGTAAAGGAATAATAGTGTGGAGGTTGACGTAGTGTGGTATCTTAGTGTAAGACTCGCTAAATCTGGTGTCCAACTCTTAATCCTAAATTGTAACATGGTACCACTTCAAAATTTTATATTCTGTATATGTCTTTTCTCTTAAAAGTGAGCCCATTTAATGGAGGTTAGAAACTCTATAGTTTTACCGTTTATGTAGATGGAATCACTTTATTGGGTACAGTTTATCATGCAGTTGTGGAAAAAAATCTGTCAAGCACAGTGTCTTGGAAGAAAATAGAGCTGTGGTGTTCTTCCATTTATTCCTTGTCCTTTTCATCATTTTTGAGGCTCTTGCCATAGATAGAATAACTTACTGTGATGGCTTTGCTTTTTGAAGCTTGGCCCTACTGTTTCCCAAAACTTGATATGATTATCAGGATTCTTGCCTTTCTGCTTATTTAGTAGAGCAGCATCCGGACAATCAAATATTATGGCATCCTCATTTAAGAGCAATTCATGGATTTTCATGATCTGTACAATCAAAGACTTTGCTATAATCTATAAAATACAGGCTGATTTTTTTCTGATATATTTGGTGTACTCATTATCCAACATAATGTTTGTAAAATGATCCCTAGTGCCTCTTTCTTTCCTGAACCCAGCTTGGACATTGCATATTTCTTTCTCCATTAATGGTAAAAATCTGTTATAGAAGTTTGAGCATCACTTTGCTTGCATGGGAAATTAATACAGTGGTCCTAGGGTTACTGCAGTCTCTTGTGTACTCTTTTTTTTTTTTTTTTGGGTTGTTGTGTATATTGAACATTTTCCATATTTTTTGACAGATTTGAGCTTGAAGTAGAGCAGATTCTTTCTCTGTAGCTTGAAGCAATTTAATTGTTATGCTGTCAGTTCCTGTTGATTTATTTCTCTCAAGTGCTCTGAGTGCAGTTTCCACATCAGTTTCTAAAACGTTGGATTCTGTGGTGATGTTCTTTAGGTTTTATTTTGGCATAGCGGTTGACTTAGTGTCCTTCAACTTTCTTCTGATTTTTGATATTAGTAGTTCATGGTCTGTGCCACAGTCTGCTCCAGGTCTTGTTTTTGTGCAGAGAATGGAGTTTTTCCATCTTCTGCTTGTGATTATGTAGTCTATTTGATTGTTATATTGGCCATCAGATGATGCCCATGTTTGCAGTCACCTCTTGGGTTGCTTGAAGAATGTATTTACAATGATCAAACTGCAGGCTTTGCATAATTTGATCTGTCTGTCTCCTGATTCATTTCTGGATCCTAGGCCAAATTACAGTCTTTGATTCTGCTCTGTTCCTGCTTTTGCATTCCAGTCACCTATGATTAACAAGAAGTCTTGTTCTGTTGTGAGATCAATTTCCTCCTGGACTCCAGCATAGTCTTTCAATTTCTTTTCAGTTTTGGGTATTGATAAAATCATATAATGAATTCTAATGTGTGCTAACAGCTGTGAGTCTTATCAAATGATAAAGCTGTCTCTTTATTAAGTGCTTCAATCAGCAGTGTAGTGTTGACTGAGGGAGTAATAGTACCAGTTTGTTCTGCTTTGGTCAGACCCTACCTGCGATACTTTCTCCATTTCTGGGCACTACAGTTCAAGAGGGGTATTAATAACCTGCAGTGTGTCTAGAAGAGAGTTACCAAGGCAATAAGAGATGGTTTGGGGAGTAGAGTATGTTTAACTTGGACAAGAGAGGATTGAGAGAGGACAAGATAGCCATCTTTAAATTTCTGAGGGTATGTCTTGTAGGAGAAAGAGAGCCAGTGTGATGACGTGTTTTGAGCGTTGGACTAAGACTCTGGAGACCAGCATTTGAATCCCTGCTGAGTCATGGAACCCCATAGGTGACCTTGGGGAAGTCACACTCTCTCAGCCTCAGAGAAAGGTAAAGGCAACCCTGCTCTGAGCAAATCTTGCCAAGAAAACTCTTTGATAGGTGTACTTTAGGGTCAGTATAAGTTGGAAACAGCTTGACGGCTCATAGTAGCAGTGTTGTAAAAGGAGAGTGCAGGCTCATATTCTGCATGAACCAGTGGAGTCAGATTGCAGGAAAAGAGAATCCACCTAATTGTTAGGAAGAACTTCCTAAATAATTGCTATTACAGTTGAATTTACTGCCTTAGAACATGATGAACTCTTGTTTGTTGGTTGTTTTTTTTTTAAATAGAGCTTGGATGGCCACCCCTCAGGAGTGCTTTAGCTGTGTTTGCATGGGAGGAGGGGTCGGGCGAAGTGGCCCATGCAGTTCTTTCCAACTCTGTGATTCTACCTGATAAGTTGCTTATTTGTATCAAAAAACTGTTGATGCAGCTGCAGTTACCAACAGGTGATAGAGCTGCATTTGTCCTTTAAGGAACTCCTTTCTTCTTGTCCTTCTTGATTTTCAGATCTAAAATCCATAGTATAAATTCCATTTCTGTGGCCAAAATCCAGTGTGACTTGAGGACTGAAAACTTAGCATCATTGCACTGGATTGAATTGTTACATAAGTCAGAGTTCAGGAGAACATATGGTTGCTGATCATGCAGTGGAAAACTGCTGGATTCTTTACTTGCATTGACACTGGATTTTCCTTTCTGTTTGTGCAACAGACTTTATGCTAGTACAGTAACACCACTGGACGGAGATCTAAATGTTTGGTTGTTTTGAAATGCATGCTGTTAGATAGAGTTGCTTGAAGAGAATGGTGACGCTTTTCTTAGAAGCCGTAATGATACACACCAGTGGTTCTTAACTCCTTAAGGAGCTTCTTTCTTCTTGCCCTTTCCCCTTGATTTTCAGATCTTAAATCCATACTATAAATTCCATTACTATGGCCAAAATCCAGTGTGGCCAAAATCCATTCCCTGGACCCCAGGGCTCCATGGAGCCCTCACAGGAAGTTTACAAAGCTCTGCTGCTGGACACCAACAGCAGCAGCAACAGGGATGTGGCAGTGGGGGGTGTGCAGGTGTGGTTTGCAAACAAGGAAGCAGTTTGGCTGCATGCACACATACCCCTTCTGTTGCATCCCTGATGAAAAGGGACACAGCAGCAGGCGTGTGTACACGCCCAAACTATGACACTGGAGACCAGGATTTGAATCCCCACTCAGCCATGGAAAAACCCACTTGGTGACCTCAGGCAAATCACATTCTCTCAGCCTCAGAGAAATGCAAAGGACACAAATCTTGCCAAGAAGACCCTCATGATAAGTTTGGCGTAGGGTTACCATAAGTCAGTTTTCAAATGGAAGAGACGTGATGGCTAGAAAGAACCTCCTGCTCTCAGCAACACTTTGCTGTTTTGTGCCTTCAAGTAACTTCTGACTTACAGGAACACTAAAGTGAACCTATCGCAAGGATTTTTTTGCCAAGATTTGTTCAGAAGGGGATTGTCTTTGTATTCCTCTGAGGCTGAGAGAATGTGACTTAGCCAAGTTCACCCAATGTTTGAGCAAGAATTTGAATCTTAGTCTCTAGAAGCCTTCAATTAATTAATTAATATTTAAATATTTGAATGTTTGAATGTTTAAATCTAAATTTAAATATTTAAATCTTGATTTAAGTGTTGGGGACCCTGGCAACTAATTATATTTGCAGGGGATCCCTGATAAAGAAACGGTTAAAAATCACTGATGTACGTGAAATCATGGTTCTGCATGTTGTACGTTCTCATAGAGCAGTGGTCTCAACCTGTGGGTCCCCAGATGTTCGTGGACTTCGGCTCCCAGAAGCCCTGAACATTGACCATAGTGGCTGGGGCTTCTGGGAGCTGAAGTCCACGAACATCTGGGGACCCACAGGTTGAGAACCACTGGTGTAGAAGAATAAAGCAAATGTTTAAAATTATTGATTTTAGAATTTAAACTTAAACATTATACACCCTCAAATACTTTTCTAGTCAGTGAATGTAAGGGTTATGTTGTTTGGTTGTTACTGAGTTACATCCATTTTTGAATATTAATTAAAATAATTAGTGTGAAAATTATTCCTGTTTGTGTGTGGAAACTGATGTGTGGATGAAAGCATGTAAGGTTTCTTTTATTATTATTAGCAGCATCAACTATTTATCAGATGTTTAAAACCTACTGATAAAATTTAGAGTTGATTGGTTTCTGAACTGAAATTCCACTCAGAAGTGGCCAGTCCAAGATGATTATACCATAGTTCAGGGATGGGCAACAACTAGGGTCCAAGAATCACTTTGGCCTTCTGTAGGACTTTGAAGGGCCATTCTGTGCCTGAATTTTTTTCCTTTGGGTAATTTTGCTGTGTTTTTTTTTCTTAGCCAATTTTAGGTCCAGAAAAGTTCTTTTTTTAAAAAAAGAATGCATCAAACAAAAGTCAACCTTTGTTTTACTTCTGTTGTAAAAAGTCCCCTTTCTGGACCTAAAAAGGAACAGACACCTCATGTGGTGGAATTGCACCCAGGACAGTAAATTATATGCATTTGTAGTGATTAAAATCAAATTTTTGGGGCTGTAGTGATTCCAGAGGCTTAAAAAATCTTATGGGGAGGCATATGGCCCACAGACTATATTTTTCCCATCCCAATGGTGATATATTCTGTCTTCCCTTATCAGTTCTGAAGTACATTGAGAATATTCAAAATATTTATTTGTAGTGTTGAATCCATATGCATTTACCTGCACAAAGTTAGTATACTCATGTAGAGAATAGGGACCAGATGAATAGCACATTTAGGCAGGAACTGTAAGTAAAAGAGATTAGGAATATGTACACTTGGCTGTGCTGAGCATCTTAAATTTTCCTGCTTCTAATACTTGTTTGAATACAGCACAACATAAATAATACCTGAATTTGGTGCCTCTAGATAGCCGTTCCCATGCTGGAAGTTGCAGCTAGAATATTTGGAAGGAACCATGTGAGGGAGGCTGCACTAAGGAAATCTCTATGATCTGCTGGTCTTTTATAGGTTTTATATTTGTCTAAGGAAAAAAAAGATTTTCCTGTGTTTATCAGTTTTATAGAATGTGCAAATGTTACCAGTAATTTGTGCATGTTCATATCTTACAGTGCAGACATGTGTATGTCAGTCAGAAAAAAATATAAAGTAAATATAAAACATCCAAGGATACCGGTAGTTTAAAATAACATATAGATGGCATAAGAGGCTTAATTGCTTTTCGAACTCTCTCCTGAGTTTGTTATTAGGAGGAGCGACAGAGTCACAAAACATGCTTATGGTCCAGTGACAGAAGGCAAGGGAATATAGGGCAATTCTTAGAAAGGGCTAATGATGCACCCTCAGTTAAAATACAACAAAATCCACAAAACAGTGATACATTTTTAGGGCCAACTAAAAAGCACAAAATACATCATGCACATGCAAGCTCTTGAACATCTTCTTGAGACAAAGATGTTAGAAATCATACAGGAGGAAAAAGTGACTGTTAATCAGAGGCCTGCATTTTTTCTCAGACATTACTTCTGTCGTCAGTTAAGATGGTCTAGAGCAGTGGTTCTCAACCTTCCTAATGTTGCAACCCTTTAATACAGTTCCTCATGTTGTGGTGACCCCCAATCATAAAATTATTTTCGTTGCTACTTCATAACTGTAATTTTGCTACTGTTATGAATCGTGATGTAAATATCTGATATTTAGTCCACCATAAATGATATAAAGTTTGAAGATTTGGTTTCACTGCATTCAGACTGAATTAAATCCAAAAATAAATCTGGCATGGGAATAACACTAGATTTTGTAGGCTTATTCCTTACAATTGATGCAACATTCTTGTTTTTATCAATATCTGAAGTGGCACTCTCCAGACTGTCCAGTCCCAGAGTTACCAACACCTTTTTCAGCAAATTTTTAAAAGAATCTGAGGAAAATAATCTCACTTTATTATCATCTTCTGCATCCTCCTCCTCGGAAATAGAACCATCTGATTTAGAGTCATTACCCCCATGAGTATCTGCCAAATCTGGTTCCTCATCACTTTCAGATTCAGTGTGGATTTGTTCAGAGTGTGACAAAGCAGATTCCTCAACTCTAGTCACTTTGGACCTGCAGGTAGACTTTTTTGATAAACACACGCCAGCATCATTTGATTCAGCTTGAATAACTTTTGTATCATCAGGAAAATCACGTGAAAATGAAGGATTCATTGAAGTAGTTTGTTGACTGCTTAATAATGACATTACATTCGAATTCACTGAATTGTCCAACTTGCAATACATTTTTTTAAACTTATGTATTTTGTGAAATCATTTCACTAGTATTGTTTGCCTGTTAACGTGCACTTCCATTTCTTCAGCAATCATTTGTCTTATCACCTCCCTACTACACTCAGACACATTCCCCTGGGAAGACATTGAGGACACAGGAGGTTCAAATCTTACTTCTTTACATTCCATAGGCATTGCAGTTTGACTCCTAGTGAATAATGACGCCATACACAATGCTCAATTGCCCTGCGCTACTGTATTCGCTAATACAGAATGGCAAGGAAGTGCTGACTGAGAGGCTGCCATTTCTCCTGGCAGAGGCTGCCCGCATGCTTGAGTGTGACTGGTTGTGTTGCTGGCGAGCTTGGATTGGTCAGGACAGCTCCTTCCTCTCATAGCCCCTTCCCTTGCTTTCTGAACGCCTCTTTTCAACATGGCCACCGGAAGTTAAAGGAGCGGTTGGGAGCCCTTCCCCACCCTTAACAGACTTAACTGCATTACCAGGTAATTTTCCTTTCACCTTTTAATTCTTGCCTTCTCAGACTTCCTTATACTAGATGTTTTTAGCTTTGTTTGAGCTTCGGAGTGGCTGGTCGGAGATTGCCCTTCCAACTCACTCTCGCTTGATGCCAAGAACATTTTCTTTAGTAAGGTACTTCAAAGGGGGCAGGAGGATGCGAGCGCGTGGGTCGCGCTTGCGCACCACCACTGAGAAGGGAATGGAGCCTAAGACCATCGGAAATACGTATTTTCCGGTGGTCTTAGGCGACCCCTGTGAAAGGGTCGTTCGACCCCCAAAGGGGTCGCGACAGGTTGAGAACTGCTGGTCTAGAGGGCTGTCAATGCAGGCAGAGCCACTCGCCTTCTCAGCCATGTGGTGAATGGGGACAAAAGGCAGTTTATTACTTATTGTTTACAATCCCTTTGAAGGTCACACTGTACCTTTGTGGTAGGTATGCAAGATTCACACCAACCTATCAAATTAAAACCTAACTTTCCTCCTGATCAGGTATGATCTCACTAGGGTTGTGTACGTAGTTTACTGTATTTGACAACCGTAATTAAATCATAAATGTTCTGTCTATAATTCATCAGTATTTGAAAATGAAACTTAAACTGTAATCTATTGCTTTGTAATTAATGGAACTTAAAGACAGTAATGGAAAATGATACATCTGTTAAATTAGGACTAATCAGATTTATTCTTGTGCAGAGAATAACTTCTTTCTAGTTCTGAGAAACAAAACAAAATGTCTAGGTTTTTTTTTAATCATGATAAGTCTTGATAATTCTTCGAATAAGATTGGGATAAAAGTGAAAAGTGCTCTCTGCTGTTAAACTATGATATAGACCATGTTATATTTAGCATCTAATTCTGTATATGCATCTTAATTACTTGAAAATGCATAGGCTTCTTAATAAGATGACTAAAATGCTGAATAGAAAACTGCCCGGTTATTTTTATAAATCTCATTGTAACACAGTGAAAGTGGTACCAGTATATGTAAATTGGTTAATTAGTAAGTGCAGGCTATGTTGAAACTTTAATGATTGTTCTTGCTGGGAGTTTTTGCCGTCTTGTGTGAGCTTACAGTTGTATGACAATGTCAGTTGTCAGTGGTATCTTGAATTAGTCTTGTTAATTATGAACCTCCAAATTTGGGATCCCCTCCACATCTTTGCCAAAGTTTTGCAAACATTTTACAACAAAACCCCCGTATTTTACACCATCTCCAAACTGACAAACAGAAACATCAACTAGGACTTCTTAGTGAACACCTCAAAACCTAACATTGCCTGATTTGTTACAAGTCTGTGTTAAGGTTTTGCAATTATTTTGCAACACTATAACAAAAATACTGAGTTTTGTTGTGCCCCCCCAAACTGAGCAATAGGGGTCCCAAACCAGGGATTCTTGTAACCTCTATCCCAAACCCCACGTGGTCTTATTTGGTCTAAAATGGTGCCAACGTTTTGCAATTGTGCAATATTTTGCAATTAAAAGCCTCTTTGTAAATTTAAGTGTCACTTTCTCACTTTGGGAGGTGTTGCAAAACCTTGTGTGTTGATATTACAAAATAATTGCAAACTCTGGCACAGGTTTGGGGGGGATTACAGATTTCAGGGGTTGCGGCTTGTTGTTAAATTGATATCTCTGAGTTATGGGTAGGCTTCTCTCCCTTGATAGCTTAATACACTCATAAGGTAGCTTTACCCCTGTGATCACTTTTATATTTGCATGAAGATGTTGGGTGCCCTGCTCCCTTTGCCACCAAGGGACAAGGGGTGGGTCAGCATGGTGATCCTGTACTCCTCTCTCTTGCCTGTCTCCTCCTTCAGGATCAGAGGTGGATTTTTAAGGGGCTATGTAGTCTGATCAGAGCTGCTGGGAGGGAAGGTTCTCCTGGAAAAGAGGCACTTGAGTTGAAGTGAGGGGGCATTGCAGAAACACGCAACTAATCAAATCTCTGAATGTCAGACCCATGAATGTGGAGGGCAGACTGTACTTGCAGGCTGAATTTTCTTGCACCTTCTTTGAGTAACTGTTGCACCCCACCTTAGAATCCCATCCCACATAGTTCGCCTGGTCATATCTGTTCAGAATCAGACAACCTTTTCTTTTTGTTACTTACTAATGAAAACTTTTGAGTTTAAATGGATTGTCGAACCCATTGGTTGAAAAAAGATTGGTAAAATGTAACTGTCAGCTAGAAAAAAGGCCAAAAATCACTTTTGAAGGATGAATGGTGCAGAAAGGCTGTGGTATATTAGGGTGGAAGAATAGGGTGGAGAGTGATTTTTATTCAAAACAGAGCATGCTGTGTAGCTGAATGATTCATGTTGCATGAGGCTGTGTGTTTATGTGTCAATATAATGGTAGGATTTTAGAAGCTCTTAATGCCTTACTGCAGCGGGTGATATAATAAAGTCACTTCTCTGGTGCCCCTGTGTGAAGTTACTATCTTGTTTCATTTCCATCCTTGCAGAACAGTGATTAAGTTCCAGTATCATCTTGTAGGTATTACAACTGATTGAAGGGTTAGTATGGAAATTGCTTTATACAGCATTACAACAAGTAGAGTGGGCAGTTAAATTTGTAGGTGTAAGAAAACATTTTATTGAATTAAAGAAGGTGTTTGGCCTAAATCTGTTTCTTAATTCGTGGTGGAGTAGTTTGAATATTTGTCTACGTCTGTGGAGACCAGGGTTTCAATCCCCACTTGGCCATGTAACCCATTGGATGACTTTGGACAAGTCACACCCTCTCAGCCTTAGAAGAATATAGTGGCAAACCTCCTCTGAACAAATCTTGCTAAGAAGACTCTGTGATAGGTGTGCTTTAGGGTGGCCATCAGTTAGAAACAGCTTGAAGATAGACAACAAAGTCTCATTGAATCAACTGACACGTTGAATTACTGGGTTTCTTTTCATTCAATGAGTTTGTACTGGTTGTGGCTACCAATTCAGAATTCAAGCACATCAAGTATTGAAATCATTCCTGTTTTTGTTCACTTACCTAGTTGTAACTGATGATCTGAAGTTCATACAGATGCATAGGTAAGTTTTCTCCTGGCAGGTTGCGAGCAGACTGGCAAGGGAGAGAATAAAAATGTGTGATAAGTACTAGTGCATTGTAACCTATTAATAGTTGTTTGGAACAAGTGAATGTTTTATATTGAATGTGATAAAATGTTATATAGCTCACTTCAAAGGGAAAGTGTGTGTGTGTGTGTGTGTGTGTGTGTTTGCTTGTGTAAAATACGCAAGAATAAAATCTACTGAAGCTGAAAAACCTCATGTAATTATTCTCCAGAGGCTCATCTCTTTAGAGATCTGTTACTTGAACTGGTAGAAAGGAAGCCTTTCAATGTTCAAAAGTAACAATAGTCTAGATTTAGATTGTCCATTCTGCAGATGAAACAACTCTTTCCATTTGTGTAAGAGACTGAGATCCTGTAAGTGGAGATCAGATGATTTTTGGTTAAACTCCCTCCCCCAATTTCTGTCTCCATTATTGACTATACCCAGAAGGTCCATCCTCTTTGTGACCTTTTAGGGACAGAAGAACAAAGACATCTCTCCTTTCCCTTGACTTAGTGAATTCATTTTACAGGAATTCTGGATCTAGCCACTTTATAAATACATCTTTTATTATCCAAAAAGTTTATGTATAACTTATATCGCATTAAATCCTGTACACTGGAAGATACAGGAAATATCTAGCTCTTAAAGTTTCTTTGTTCACAGCTTGAAAAAGGTGTATTTATTCATACCAAGTTTCAGGCATATATTTTCTCCTTCAAATTGTCTGACGTCTCCCATATATGGGGTATATGGTCTTCAATCCATTCTCCTTTTCTAGGTTGATTTAGTGACTTAGATATAATGAGTGATAAAGTTCTGGAAGAAATGTGTAGAGCACAGTATGATTCAGTTTTATGGAATGAGTTTCAGTTGTTGCTGAACAATTGAAAAGGTGCTTGGAAGAAGGAAACAAATCAGTCACTCATACTCCTAACCTTTGCACATTGTGGCACCTTTCCTTAAGCCATGTAACTCCAGGAAGTTTTTAATACTTCAAGAGATGTACTTTCATCACACTGAAGCAAGTGCTTCTGGAACTGCTTTTAAAGAAAAGTGCAGTTCACTGGTTCCAGATGTTCACAACAGTTACTGCCTGCTTTCACTCTCAGTCCTAGCAAAAAAATACTGGTATGGGGGTGCAGAAGAACCTCAGTCTTTAGTAACAACCTAAATCCACCTCTGAAGGTAAGAGTTCCAAGGGTGGATCTCTGATGAAGAGCTGGCTCTTGGCAGATGAATGAGCTGATATGGAAAAAAAGTTACTTAAGTGTAATTACAGAATTCATAAATCTTCCCTACTTATTTCTAAACTTCACTGTTTTAAAGACACAGGATTGCTTTTGATTGGGGATAACATTAATAATGATTTGCCACTTTTTATAATATGACTATGGAAAGAATAAGGGTAATATTTGGAAAAGGAAACTAAAGTTTGAAGTCATTTTACATGCTATGATTTTGACCAATAATGAGAGCGGAGAGTTGTCCTTTGACTTAGGATATCTTTTCACAGACTTTGATATATATAGAGTTCTAGGAACAAAAGCTGTCTTCATTTTTGGCAGAGCAAGTTACTGGACTTCCAGCACCTTGTCCAAAGGACTCAGTGATTAAATTCTAGAATCACTTTTGGGTTTCAAGTTTTTAAAGAACTTTTAGTTCTTTTTTCATATACTTTGCAGTTACTAATGACATGATCTGGGTCATGACCCATAAAAACATGTATAGTTCTTACATGAATGTAACTCGACATAAAGAACTGGAGATGCTTTTGATGGGGATGCCTTACTTGCATGTAGAGGGGAAAAAGTTATTCCCATCCCTTCATACTGAATGTAAGTGTAACTGTGTAAAAGTGTTGTATTCAAAATAAGCAAATGTAAAAACTGATACTTTTTCATTTCAGCAAACTGAAGTTTCGCTCATTGTCAGTAAAGAATTAGGGAGGGCAACTTCAAGATCCCCCTCCGGAAATCTGTATGCTCCATTTCTGCTCTGGCAACCTCCTTTTTTAAAAAAAAAAAAAAAAAATTTTTTTTTGATCATAGAAACAGGTGGTTTGTGCCCTGGAAGACTTTTGAAGATGCTTCTAGCCACGTTCGGCCATTTTTATCCCCAATCGATAGAGCGCTACAGAAAAGGTGTAGAGGTTCATGAATGGTACACTCTCTGTACTTTGCTCATTTCTGTTCTTAGTAAAATATCTTAATTCAAAATTAGAGCAGGACTGGCCTACCAGTGGACTGCTGATTAATCTCACAACATCAGACCATTTCTCATTCCATTAAATTTGCAGTGTAGTCATTGTGGAGTCTGGAAATTGCTATTTACCAATTCTTACAGTCAGGTGGAAGATATATGATAACATTTATGCTGTGGAAATGGACACTTGAATGAGAGAAATGTAAAGTGGCAGAATTGGTTGTGGAAGCTATTTTGGTTGTTGGTTGTATTGGAGAGAAAGTAGTAAAACATGCTAAGAGAACATGAAAATGAGCAGTTGAAGCTGAGGGACTATATTGCATGAAGAGTTGGCAAGTTGGAGGAAATGGTAATAGCAAGATTAGTACCTTGGGTTAGGATGTTGAGATTTTTTGAAGCTAAATAGTGATTAGAGATGTTCTATCTTCAACTCTAAGTTAATTTTGATAGGAACATTGTTCAGAGAATTTAGTTTTTCAGTACATTCTGATGAATTGCTATGGTAGTGTTTTATGCACGTATTACTATGTAGTGTTTAGTAGAGTACATTACACTGCTTCAGTTTTCATTTATCTGCAGCTAGTGAGATGAGGTATTGGATTTTGACTGGAAGAATCTGAAGTTAGTGAGTTATCTTAAGTCACTTGTTTCTACAATCAGTTAAGAATCTTCTTGTGAAGATAAAAATGGAGATAGGACATTATGGAGATTCATTGTGGTGTAGTTGTTTGAGTGTTGAGCTATGATTCTGGAGACCAGGGTTCAGTTCCTTGCTTGGCTGTGGGAAACCATTGGGTGACTTTGGGCATATCACGTACTCTCATCCCCAGACAACTGAGTGATAGGTTCTCCTTAGGGTTGCCATAAGTCAGAAACAGCTTGAAGGCACAGAACAAAAAGGACCATACATATATATCTATTGGGAGTGATTTGGAGGAAGCTTGTTGGAGACAATATAGCTTCAGTCAGTACATGAATTGCCATCTTGAAACTGCAGTGTATTATTGAGAAAATGCTTCCCTTTTAAGAATTTTTTTCCTTCTCCTGTCCTCTTTTGCTTCTTTTTTGTGGTCTGTCTCACTTTTATGGATGGGTCTTTTACTTGTGTACAACTACATTTGAGATATTCTAGAGCTGAGTAGCTTTATGTGGGAACCTTGCCCCTAACTCATAGGTGCACGCAGTCCCAGGCACATGCGCTTAAATGACTTTTCCTCAGTTACTTTTCAGGTACTGTGAAAGAAGTAGTGTAACGAATATTCTCTGTAGTTTAGTATTGCTTTTAGCTAACAATGCACAGTTCTTATTAGTCTCTAGTATAGTGATTTAGTAAAATTATGTCCAAGAATTAAAAGGTCACTTATATTATGGACTTATTCTGGACACTTCATTGGCCAATTAATTTAAAAACACTGGTTTGTTTCTCCCATGAGCAAGAATGGGTACACCAGGAATTCAAATCTTACTGTGTTGTGGGAACATTCCTTTTCACATCAGTATTGCTATATCCCTTATGAAGCCAAGAGTTTTAAATTGAGAACAAAACTTGGCTTGCAGTTCTAGCTCATATGAGGTGCAACAAACCGGAATCCCTAAATCAGATCACATGAAACCATAGGATTTGAAAAGTCCCAGTGGCCAACCGCTTGTCAAGTCAGGAATTGAATCATCCCTGAGAGGTAGCTCTCTAACTTCAGTTTAAAAACTTGTCACCATCTTTTGAGTTAGTCTCTTCTCCTGTCAAATAGTTCTTAGTGTCAGGAAGTATGTCTAGCTCTTTCTTATAAATTGAATCTATTGGTAGAAAATGAGCTTACTTTGTCTTATACATTACAGACCTTTTTAAACAGTGGTTTGAGAAGTATGAGGCCTAACTAATGCAGAAAAGAGTGATGCTGTTAACTTCGTTTGATCTGAGCCCTGTCATTCTATTGATGCAGCCTAGAAGTACGTTAGCTCATTTGCCACACTATCTGGTGGCTTATCTTAAGCTTGTTGTCTATATCTTTTTGCATCTGTTGCTTTGAATTCCTGGTTGATTTAGTCATTCCCACTGGTAAGAAAGACCAAATGGGGACAAATGGTTTGTCTATATGAGCATATACCTGTTGAAATATAAGCAAAATTCCCTGGAGTTCCAGTTATTGTAGCATGCAAATGTGGCCAAAGTGTATCCGGAACTGAGTTTTTCATTTAATTTGGCCATGATATATATATCTGTGTATTATTTCTAATGCCTAGAGTAATGTACCTTGTAGTAAACAATTCTGATGGCTTTCCATTTTAGCTTTGTTTCTTTCCCTCCCTATTTTTCAGGTGACATAATATGATGAAGCACCCATCAAGTATTGGATACATATTTTATAATGACTGTATTATTTAAAATTAAATAAATGAAAATATAAAACTATACCTATACTTTCCCTATATGTTATCAAATATGTGAGGTTTGGTGTACTAAACATTGTATACTTCCATTTTTTTCAAAATATTTGCTTTCTGCAGAAAGCAAAAAACTCAATAAATATAAAAATGTTCCCCGTATTTGAAAAACAGGGAGCTGGCTTGGCAGCTTTATTATGAATTTTTTTATGAATTTAGGCTTTATTAGGAATTGCACTTTCTATCACTTAGGTATGACTGTTCCTTGTATTTGGATCTTTCGTGTCAGTTTCAGCATTGTCACTGGGGATGGCATAGTGAGCTAACAATTCTTAAGGACCAGTAATTAGAAGCAGTCTTGTTTTCTGAAACACATGTATCTTAATTGCTGTTGTAAGTATCAAAGATATTTACTCTTGGGCTTGAAGCAACTCAGAGAGGGCAAAATTGCCCTCATACTGTACTTGACAGAGGGTGGGTATGTTTCGGCTGAATTTTCCCAGTTTAGCTTTTTCTGATGGTGCTGGTCCCATGGCATCCTTTTAAAAAAATTGCCTTAGGGGCTGCATATTCCCCATCCCAGTTCTATATCTTGGGTCACTTTACCTTTGTTTTTATAAACAGATGCTTGTGATATTTGGTTATTGTTTTCCCTGCATAGACTTTAACACTGAGCCCCATCAGAGAGTAGTCCAGAATCCACGTTTCCCAGTTTGCACTTTGAGAAATGCCATCTCATTGATGAGGCACGATTCTTTGTCCTTTGCTGTTCATTCAAGGTGTTCCAAATTTCACTGGTCATTTTTGTTGTGAAAATACATACCTTATTTTCCCTTTCTTCAGTTAAAACTTCATATATATATTCTTTGCCTAGTTTCTATTCTGATCATTTTCCACTTTGGTTACTATAAATCTCTCTTGTTATTCTTTATAGTTTCTGTGACTCACACATATGGGTCATCTGCATTTGCGCAGTACATTGTTTGGAATCTTCTAGAGCTCTGAAGCAAGGATTTTGGCTGTAGTTCCTCTTCCAGTGGTACATGTGACCAGTGTGATTCTCAGTCAGTTCCTTTTTGTCTGCCACAGCAATGGCATCTGATACCCAGGGACCAGTTTTTATGTTGTCTTTGATAGGGACTTGGATGTGGTACTTGCCAATGTGTAACACAGTGCATTGATTTAAATCAGGGAGAACAGTTATGAATTTAAATCAGATTTCCAACGGATAGGCCAGTATGTATTTCCTAAACCACTAATGCATATCTGACCACTAACCATGATAATATACAACTAAGTCAAATATTATTTATGCTGCTTCACTCTTAAAACTAGAACTTGCTTCTTTTGGTTGTGCTGTATATATTTTCTTTATTTTTTTAATTATTTGCCTTAATATTTAGAGAATATGTAATTAAAATATTACTCTACATTACAAGTCAGCAACCTAGTGAAATCCACATGGTTTGTCCTATAGTTTTCGTCATTCCAAATTGGTATAGTTAGTGACGATGTATTGTGGGCAAAACATCTGGAAGGTACCATGTTGCCTGTTTTTGCCTTATATGGTGTTTCTTATGACTAGACAATTCTACTTTCTTTACAGTTTTTTTACTTGCTTGCTTAGTCTGCTTGGATTTTCATTGCTCTTGGAAAAAATAGTGATAAGTAATGTTAAATTTTTGTGACTAATAATATTCATATCCATTGGGCAGACAAGTGCAGTTGATTTTCATGACACAAACATTAAATGTCTATGTTTACCATATGGGTAAATGTCCACATTTTAGAAAAAAACTGAATTGGTATTTTTAATTAGAAAAGCCTTTTTTTACGCAGTGTATCAATTTAATCATTCTGCAGTGGTTCTCAACCTGTGGGTCCCCAGATGTTTTTGGACTTCAGCTCCCAGAAGCCCCAGCCACTATGGTCAGTGCTCAGGGCTTCTGGGAGCTAAAGTCCAAAAACACCTGGGGACCCACAGGTTGAGAACCACTGGTTTAGAGAATGACTACAGAACTATCATCCATATTTTCAGATTAACGTTAAGAGTTATTCAAGATTAATTAAAAAATAAAAAAATCATTTTCACTCAAACAGCCTAAGTGGTTTTGACTTAAAAATCTGTTTGTTTTTGGCCTAGAGCTGTAAAAGTCTGGAAAAATCCAGAAAGCAGATTTCCCCATTTCTTTCCACAAGGTATAAAATGAGATACGTTGGGGAATATGTGTGGAATATTCCAGAAAATAATGCTTGAAAATTTTGCTGAACTTTTGCAGTTTGTGAATTCAGGAAGAAAACATAGCAATATCTAGTCATAGTAGCACTCCTTCAACTTCTGCATTTGACAAAGTTATTAGTAATTAATATCAAATACATCTTGAGATTGCAAAAGTATTTTCAAATGTTGCAGGGTACAAAGCATCTTCAGGCATTTGGTGCAAATTGCTATCTGGGGGTCGTTCAGCTGCTTTCCTTGCATCTTGCTGTGCAGAGGATCTGTACAGGATACCTCCTCTCTGTTCTCTTACCATGTACTCCTTTCATTTTGTCTGCATCAAGTGAAAGAAACAGATGAATGTTGCATAATATGCAGATGATAGACATAATTTTCTAAGCAAGAATTGAAAACCTTTTTAAAATTTGTATGAACCTTCAGTTTTCTAGAGTCTCATGATCTATGAGTGAAAATTAAGGACCAAACAATTCTTCTTTGAAACACTATTCTTGGTTAGTGAAATAATTATTTTGTATTTCTTTTGTATTTCTTTTCAAGACTATACTTAGGGGGTAAAGTATGGAAAACAAAGGATACATATCCTTTACTACAGTTAGGGTCAGGCTGCAGTTACGAGTTTTGCAGCCTGACATTTTGCACATATTTTTTGTTGCAAGTCTCACAGATTTCAAGTTGGTTATTCCTAGGTAAGTGTGTGTAGGACTGCAGCTGCACCATATGTTGTGATGTTGAGTTCATCAGGCTTTTGCTGCTTCTTAACTACATAAGGGATGATTTGTTATCCCTGTCTCCTCCCCCCTCCTCCTCCTCCTTCTTGCTTTTTTTAAAGGCTCTTTTTGTTTCTGTGTGATGATGCTGAACTCTGACTGTGATTCATTGACAGTCTTAGCAGTGCCCAACTGGCTGGCCATACCCAGCAGGAAAAAATAGCTTTCAAAATGTCCCTTGGTTTCAGAAAAGGTTTCCTATGTGTAAGTGGGGCTAGTGTTCAAGAAGGAAGGATGTCGCACTGACCATAAAGAACTAATTCCAAGGGTCCCTGGATCTAGCCTTCTCTTTCTCGGCCTAGGTAATAACATCTGTTCATTTAATGCAGTACAGGTAGTTTCTATTTTCATTCCCCCCCAACTGACATAACCTGAGGTATTTTGAATACTGTATGGACAAACAGCATACAGTTTCATTTTGACTACTTGGTATATTTATTTGTATAAAATAATTGCACTTACAGTTTTAAAATTGCAAAATTACTCTGAATAGTACAGCAAGCTTTGGGAAAGTTTATATCAGAGTTTTCGAAACTTTTCATGTTGGTGACACATTTTTTTGAGATGCATCATTTTGCAACACAGTAATTCAGTTTTACTAGCAAACTGGAAGTTAAAGTAACCCCTTATAAGAAATACAGGCACATACATAAATTGTAATAAAATTACAAAACATGAAATTTCTAACTAGAAACTTATCCATTTTAGAAGTAATTCAACTGCAATTTAAGTAAGTAAACATGAAAATAACAGCACCAGCACTCCACTCCTGCTGTGATAAAGTGAGAGAACAAGTCCACGTGGCACACACCTATAGATAGGCAGCTTTCCATCGAGTGGTCATACCTTTTCACATTTACTTCCACTGTTGCAACTCAATTACACATGCACGGTACCCAGAGGCATATCTAATGTAGGGTGGGCCCACTGCTGCCCTCATCAGGGTAGGTCTTGTCCTGGGGCAGCAGTGGCAGGAGACATAGCCCCTCCACCCAAGCCTGGCCTGCTGCTGCTGCCCTTGCCGAGGTCTTTCTCATCCCGGGGTAGTGGTGGTGGGAGACATAGCCCCTCCACCTGATCCTGGCCCACTGCCACCCTTGCCAGAGTTTTTCTTGGCCTGGGGTGGTAGCGGTGGCGACACACCTACATGCTGCAGCCGACAAACTAATGTGTCATAACACAGTGTTTGGGAAGTTCTGCTTTATATATTCAGCATCCTTTATACATTTTATAAATTTAGTATCCTTCGCAGGATTTACCTGAATATTGCAATTCCCCTTAAAAATCTATTTGGAGGGGACATAGCTTTGTTTTTAATTATTTCATAATTTTAGAAAAGTACTTGGTATACTTCTTATTTACAATTAAATATACCGGCAACTAGATATGTAAACATGTGTAGGAATGAACAACTTGTGGTCATTGCTTACAGTTTGGGATGATTTTGAAAATACTATTAGAACTTTTCATATGTTCTGTTAATGTCTGAAGCAAATCTGTCTCTGAGATGAACAACGGTGTCATCTTGATGTTGTACAATAATAAGAAAACAAATATGAAACCTCTCTCTTTGTAGATTTTGTAGTTTTGGGTAGCTGTTATATGGTAGCTGACATTTTAAGCAGTTTACTGCTGGATCTGCTGTCCAGTCAGCTGTGAATTGGCATCCATGCTGTGAAACTGGTGGATTCAGGTGTGGCTGAATGTGAGAAGAACCACAGAAATACTGTTTTGCATTCTGAATTAGAGCGATTCATGCTTCTAATTGAAAGAAGTTCAATGACTGTGGGTCAGTGTTCATCTATTAGTAGTTTATACAGTACATTCTTTGAAATTCTATAGTGCTTTAAATTTAAATATATTAAAGTAAATACTAGCACATCATTTAGACTTCCAAAATACATAAACAATTAGTGCATATAATAAATTGCTGAAGAAAACACACTATGTCATGCTGATATTTAAAGAAGTTTGGTGGCTAGCCATTTCTCAGATTGTTCTCAGCTGTATTTTTTTACCATCTCTTTATGGGATTTTTTTCCCCTTCAGAATAATTTAGATAACCTCAGTCTTCTGATTCTTGTTCGGTCAATTTGAAGTTAGATTGTCAGAGAATGTGTTCATCATTCTGTCATTGGTGTGATGGACAGTATCAGGGTACTTCTCTTAAAATATGAATGAGCATTGACTTTGTCACAAAATTGAGTTTGTTGTGCGATACTGCATGATAATTCCTCCTTCGCTCATTTATGCAACCATATGCAAGTCCATACGTGTTACTAGTTGTTGTCGGTGGCAGGGCGGGGCCGGGCAGGCTAGGGTGGTCTCAGGCCGAGGCTAGCCTCGGAATTCCAGCCAGCAGCGCAACAAACAAAAGCAGGCCTTGCAGCAGGCAAACGAAGTAACAAAAGGAAGGGGTTTCCTCACCCTGGCAACGAAGAGGCAGCTGGCTGGCAGTTCCTCCGGACGGAGCTTCGGCAGGCACGGGTCCCGGAACAGCCCGACGGCGCAGGTATCCCGACAGTTGTTGCCCCGTGCCGGACTTGTCCTCCTTCCGGCCTTAAATGGGCCCCTGGACCGGCGCCGACCAATCCTGCAGCTCCCGCGCAGCTGCAGGTCCTCTGCCTTCCTCACAGCTGCGCGTGAGCAGCCAGCTGTGAGCGCTCCGCCCGACGCTCCAGTAGCCGACGGGAGCGTCGGGCGGCCTCCTTGGTCTGCTGTCGCTGTCGCCACGTGGGAGGGGGTCCGGTGGCCTCCTCCTTGGTGGGTAGGTCCTCGGCGGCGTCCGGGCGTTCCCCCTCAGCGACGGACGGCCCCGCAGCGGCGTCCGGGCGGCCGTCCTCTGCGGCGGGCGGCTCCGCGACCTCCTCCTCGGCGGCGGGACTCGAGCTGGCGACCGGGCGGCCGCCAGCCACAGCGGTAGGTTCCGCGGCTTCCCCCCGGGGGTGGAACCTACGGGGACAGCCGGGCAACCGTCCCCGGCGGCGGGTTGTTCCGCGGCCCCCTCCGCGGCGGCGGAGTCCCCGGCGGCGGCCAGCTGGCCATCCACGGCGCGGGAGGCCTCCGCCGCAACTCGCGAGGAGGCCGGCGTGTCCTCGGCCTCGGGCGCCATCTCCGTGGCGGCCCCCGAGGCTCCGGCGGGGCCGGAGGCCCCGACAGTTGTATAGATGCTACTGCAGATAGCCTCCAGCAATTAGAAATGTCTGTAACTTTCACATTTTGAGACTTTGGAGTGCTAGATTTTTGGCTAATGTAGAATGACTTCGACTAGTGGTTCTTAACCTGAGGTCCATGTAGGGTTACCATTCATCCTGGAAAGCGGGGAAGGTCCCAGGTTTAAAGGACTGAAAAATGTCCCAGCTGGTTCTAACCAGTTGATGCAGCATGTCTCAGATTCCTCAAAGGAAGTAGTGATGATGGCAGCACCAGTGGCAAGAGACTCCAGAAGAAGAGAGAAGATGCCAAGCCCAGGCCTTGTGTAGTGAGTGTGGCAATGCTGCTTGAGCCCAGGGCCAGGCGGCGTGGTGGAACTTTGCTTCCAAGCAGCTGCAAGAATAACAAGATGTCTATTTACTCTTGTGGCTGTTAGATATGAAGCAGTGAAGTCTCAGTGCTCCTTTGGGGAAGGCATAAAAGAAACTCCATTTCCCTGTGAAGGAGCACCAAGAAAATAGAAAGTTTAGGTGCTTTCAAAAGAAGCACTTACTCTCTCTACTCTAGTGGTGTTCCTTTGGAGGGAAATGGTATTTCTTTCACATTTTCGCTCTAAGCAACTCTGAGACCCTTACTTTCTAGGCACTGCTTTGGGGGAAATGGACAAAAAATTGTTCTTTAGATATGCCTCCCGTTCATAACCTTTCAGTTTATTTTACTCTCCTGGCACTTGAAGGATCTCAGCATGCTGCCCCACAGACCATTAACAAGCCTCTCTTCCTTTGCATTGTCTACTTGAAGAACAAGGGATAAGGGTGAGCAACTGATGAGCAACTTTAAACTAGTATTCAAATATTTAAATGTTTGAATATTGAAATCTAAATTTAAATATTTAAATCTTGAGTTAAGTCTTGGGGATTCCTGGCAACAAATTATATATATGGGGAGTCCCTGGAAAAGAAAAAGTTAAGAACCACTGACTTCATATAAGTACAAAAATTAAAGTTCATTTTGTAATACTCTGTTCACTTCTATATGCCATAGCTTATGAAGGAAAATATTCAGATGGAGAAGTGCAAATATGGCACAGGTGAGGAAAGACAGGAAAATGTTAGTTATATTAAACTGACATAAAAGTTTATTTGAAAAGAATAGAGAAATCAGGATGGGCAAAGTATGGCTGCTAAAGTCTACCCAGTTTTCCTAAAAAAAAATAAAAAATAATCTGGACTATTTTTCACCACTCAGTTGCTTAAAACTACTGCAAAATGCAGCAGTTTTGCAAAGCAGAAAAGGGCTGAAAATTAGCAAGAATTGAAATGGGAAGTGACACTGCTCACTTTGTGTTTTTTTGAAGCTGATTTTCAGTTAATTTCTTTGGCTTTGGGGGTCAAGATATGTAGGGGGGCTTGGTAATGAAGAAGAGAACCATATTTTGCAGTGGTTTTGAGCTGTATTGGAGAGGTTGGATTAAAAAGTCACTCAGAAACTTAAAAAAAAAAAAAAAAGAGGCTCTGGAGACTGCACTGTGCAGTCCAAAAATTAGCCTTGCTCCTTCTGGTTTTGCCCACCATTTTGAAGGGTGAGGTGGGACAATGTACAGTATTCCTCAGTAAGGAAGAGAATGATGAGAAAGTAATGTTAAGTGCTACTACATTTTCTTAAATCCAAATAAAGAATTTGCCCAAGAATATTATTTGATTATCTTTGTCTTGCTTTCCAATAAAAGCTTGGATAGATATCTGATCGCTTAGAAAGTTACTACTGAAAAGTTATATTTCAAAGACGGATGAGAAGTGGCTACCACTAAAATTGCGATTTCAAAAAATAACTCTTTGAGCCCCTTTTGCATGGTAAAACACCCATGCCTGCTTGTTTTGACCTTGTTACTAATAGAGCACAAGGCACAGCATGAGCCATTTCTCGAACCATGTGATATTCCTTCTCCTCCATGCTTGCCTAGGTGTTAAAAGAAACCAAAAGTTACTTATACAACAGAAGGAAGGAAATTATTCCATATTGATTTGTAACCATCAAATGTAATTATATTTCTGTTCATTGGAAAAAGAAGTAATTAGTAGGTATTTAACTTTCAAGCTTGGAGATACCTGTTGAAAATACTTGAGATGTATATTAGTGTAACTCTAGAGATAACTCTGAACTAAAATGGCTGGTAAAAACCTTTCTAATTTTCGCTCTTTATGTATCACTCAGGCCTTGAGGAAAGATGTGGGAAACCTTTGGTGCTCCAGTTATAATTTTCACTATATCTTGCCATTGGCCTAGAAGCATAAGGTGGATTTAGGCCTATGTGTGTTAGTAACTATGTATGTCACTAGGATTGTTAAGCAGAAATAACCCATTCATTCCCATAAGAAGAATTGAGAAGATAACAGGACTAGGAATTGCAATGATCAGATATTTTATGTTTTACATAAATGTCCTCCAGTTAATGATTAGAAATAATTTTTCAGTAACAGATATATGAATACTGTGTCTTACATGTTTTATTCATAATTCTACAAAAATATATTGCAAAATATTCCATTTTCCCATTTTTTAAATTTTCAGTTTTTTCAGTTATTAAATTTGGCAGCAAAAAAGGGCTTCTATTAAGAAAGGAGGAAAACTTTTTTCCCCTGAATTTCTCTAGGATTTTCCTAGGCTTTCACATTTCTACACTGGCTATGTAGGCTGAAGTTTCTGGGAGTTGGATTCAACACCATCTCGCATGTCTTTAGAACAGTTTAAAAATTTAAAGTGATGCTCTTCCATTAATAATCTGTAGGTAGGTAGTAATTCTATCTCTTTTAAAATGTATTTCTGTTATGGGACAGCATGACGTAGTAGATTGAGTGGTACTATGACCCTGCAGACAAGGGTTTGATTCCCTGTTTGTCCATGGAAACTAATTGGATGATCTTGGGTGCATCACACGCTCTCAGCCCCCAGAAAACCCTGTGATAGGTTTGCCTGAGGCTCTCCATAAGTTGGAAATGACTTGAAGGCACACAACAGCAAAGTAGTGATTCTGTCTCTTTTAAAATGTAGTTGAATTATGGCACAGACTCTGCAGCCACTGTGCACTGTGTTCTTGGTGAATTGCCTGGTTGTCTGAACAGTTTTATGGAAGTACCATGTAGAACATTGAGCAGAGATCAGATTTTCAGATAACAAAGACGTGACTGGTGGTCAATACATCTACTTCCAATTTTGGAAGCTGTAAGCCACTTTCATTATTGAAATTACAGGTGAAGGCCATAATTTTCTGGGTTCAGTTTTAGTCATACTGTATTCCTTCTGTAAGTATGTTTGGATAATGCTTACGTACAAAAAGTGTTGGTGGCGGTGGGTAAATGGGTGTGCCATTGTGATACGTACCTTTTAACGTTCTTGTTATGAGTGAATTGTTTTTCAAGCCTTCTAAGGCATGTATTGAATAGAGGATGTGATGTGGATACTGTTAGAATATGAATGGTGAGATTGCTTTATTTTTATCTTTGTGGATGCTCATTTTTATTGGAATTCAGTTACAATATTCTGATCTGTTCTCAGTTGTTGCACATATTACATGCAAAGGGGTAATTCTGATATTTTTAATGCATGTTCTTAGGATAGTTAACAGGAAGGAAAATGAGCTGTATTCTAGTTCCCAATATTCTCTGTCAGGAACTGCCTTAGACACAAATGTTGGAAGGTAAGCAACCCTGTTCCCCTCCAGATATACTGGAATCAGGAGGGGCACCTGACATATATGTGCATGTGCACACCCACAAACACATGTCACAATTACAACCACTTCTCTGGCTATGAATAAAACCATTAGTAAAGGTTAGGGGAGGGTCATATCTGTGACTCTTTGAGCAACTTATTTCTTCTCACTTTTTCAAGTTTTAAAAACTGATATTTTTTGAAGTCTAATTGGTTGGTTTTGTGCTGAAGCAAAAAATTCTGTGATAACTTAATGGTTTGAGATGTGGCAGGATTTTTCTGACAACTGAATAACATTTTAAAAATAAACAGTGTAGTTGGATGTAAACTTTCCCAGAAGATGAAGTTACATTTTTAATGGCAAAAACACTGAAGTAAATACAAGTGTCTTGCACTTTTGACGACTCATTTTTCAGTGTTCCACTCTTTTGACCATTGTAAATTATAGACATGTAATGCTCCTTCGATGTGAGGTCCACTCTTTCATCAGTCCTTCTTCTCTTGCCTTCTTCCTGTAGGGGGAATATGTGGGAATTACAGAGGTTCATTTGGGACCATGCACAGAAGAAGGCAAGAAAAGAAGAACTAATGAAAGACTGGGTTCTGCTTTTCTAACTGTTCTACTTTCTGACTCATTAGTTCCTAACCCATCAGATAAGTGGGAGATGCTTATACTTTTGAGGTTGAATGGAGGAAAAAAAAGGTTGGGGTTTTTTTTACCTTAAAAATTCCAGAAAATAAGGTTCTTCTTCATGGTCTGTGTGACTCACACAATTGGGGTTTACTTCACCTGTGCATTGCATCCTTCAGAATGTTCTAGAGCTGTTATATGTTTTGGTAGCAGCTCCTCCTCCCTGGTCCATGTTACCAGACTGATTCCTGCTCAAACTCTCAGTTGAAATGTCTTTGTAAGACCCAGGCATTATGGATGGTTACATGAGGCCTGCCCTATTAGAGCTGAAGAGTCATTGTTCTGTTGAAGTTGAGGCTTGATCTTGTGTTCTATCAACCTTGGAGTGCTTTGTTGAACTGGAGGCTTCTTCTTTTAAATGTGGATTGGAGAGGAGATGACATAAGAAAAAGAAGGCAAAGGATGTTTCAAGGCCTAGGTTGTTTTCTTCACCATCATATATGTTCAACCGTTCTGTTCAGCCTCCTTATTTGGAGCAGGTGCAAGTATCAGAACCAGTGTTGATAGAGTCTCAAAATTCATCTCCAATTTGAGAAGCATGTGCTGATCCTTCTACACAGGATTCTCATCAGGTGGTACAGGTTGGCAAGGCCTCTGAGGGAGAGATAATTGAATCACCTCCTGAGGCCCCACATCTCCTGGGTTTCCATGCACAGATCCTGCTGTCTGTTCTCCCTCACCACTGGCTCCGTTGCAAAAGGACCCTTCTCCATGTCCTCTGCCTTATGGGTCAGTTCGACACTGGTGCTCAACCTCTTCTTTGTCTTCAGAGATGTCTTGAACAAATTTGTCTACATCTAGGTCTGGAATTTGTTGCTCTTGATCTCTGCACTGTTGATGCCATCACCAATCCAACAATTGATGGGATGGACATAATTTTGAAGTTATAACTGTAGGAATTACAAATGGTAGCAACCTCACTGTGGATACTTTCCAGCTACTTTGAAGAAACACAAGTCAGTCTCACCTACTGATGATGTATACACCTTCATAGAACAGATGATGAGAGTGGTGTGAGTGCTACAAGTCTCATCTGCAGCCATACCAGGCTGTCATTCATCAGTGCCATTCTAGACTCCTGTGTCTCAGCTCTCTACCTGCTGAATGAAGGGTCAAGAATCTGACAGAAACTGTCCTACAGTGCTGGCACACTTGTAGGGTAAGTGCCAAGGATATTCAGTTGCTGCTTGGGTTCATGGTCTCCATGACATCAGTAATGCTTTCGATGTGTTCTCTGTAGGCCTGGTTCCTGTTCTTCTTCAACCCACTTCAGCTCTCCCCAGATGCACCTCACCATACCAAGGGCCATCCATCGATCCTAGAATGGTGGCTTGATCCCAAGAACATCCAGGTTGGCATGCCATTCCTTCTTTGTCAATCTGCAACATCAGTGATGACAGATGCTTCCATGGCAATGTAGGGAGCTCTCATGGAAGGGTTGTTGGTCAGTAGTTGCTGGACAGAGGAAGAGAGTGATCTCTATATCAGTGCTCTCAAGATGTTGACTGTGGAGAAGGCCTTCAGTAGCCTTGGAAGTTCTTCTGTGAGGCAAGGTTGTTCAGGTAGTCTCCAACAGTACCACAGTGGGATACTACCTGAAATGTCCTACAATATTGAGCACCTTGCTGCTGCATCTCACACTTCATCTGTGGGACTGTTGCCTTAACCATGGTCTATCTTCCAGGATGGAGAATGCCTTAGCCAATGCTTTCAGAAGAACACCAACAGCTTGACACAGTTGAAGATTACATCCCAACCTACTTCACATTGTGTTCAGGAACACTCCAGAAGTAGATCTCTTCCTTTCTAAGAGGGAGTGTCATATCTGCTCCAAGGCACACTGGGGGGAAGGGCTGTTTTGGCAATGCCTTTCTGTTTCATAGGGGAGGTCCCATTGTGTATACTTTTCCTCTGTTTCTGTTTGTCACCAGAATGATTGCCCAGATTCAAAGAGACAAGGTGAACTGCGTTCTGATCATTCTGTGGTGGCCCAGATAGTGTTGATTTGCCCCTCTTCTTCACCTTGCTCAGGGGTCCTCCCTCAGGCTGCCAGAGAAGTGAGATCCCCTGGCACCACATGACAAAAAAGTGAGACATCCAAACCTGGACACCCTCAGGCTGACTGCTTGGAGGATGTTTTTCTAGACTCTTTTTGGGCTGTGATTTGGCAAATTATTGCAGCTGTACTTAGACCTGCTATCCAGTGGTCCTAAATGGAACAAATTCTTGTCTTTTTTGTGATGCAGAGGAGTCTCTCTGGATTAAGCACAAATCCATCACATGGTAGAATTTTTGCTGTTGCTATCCATCAAATGGTGCCTGGTGGGAATTTGAACCAATTTTCAGATCATTGGTAAGACTTCCTGCTTCCACTGCTCACTGGTGAAGTGGTTTCCAAAGGGCTATAAGAATAATTAATTAATTAATTAATCAATTATATTTATGTACCACCTTTCTTCTGATGTGAGACCCAATCTTTATCCACCAGTGCTGAGACTACACCTCAGTGCGTTTGAGCCAGTGGTCTGCTTACCTAGAAGGCAGCCTTTTTGGTGACAATTTACATCTGTCTGTTGAGCAGAAAAACTGTTTGCCCTTCATGTTAAGCTTCCATATCTGAAGTTCCACAAGGACAAACTGGCCCTTAAACTTGACATTTTCTCCTTACTGGAAGTGATTTCTGCATTTCACTTGAACCAAGATGTTGTCTTACCTGTATTCACACAGAACCCAACATCTCATATCCTGCCTTATTTAGATGTCAGGCATGTCCTGGCTTTTTACATTAGTAGGACTGCTGACTTTCATCAGTCTCAGAACTGTGCTACTCCTAAAAAAAGTAGGTTCTACCCATATCATCTCAAAGGCTCTCTTATATGAGTCTCTTGAACCATCCATCTGACCTATGAACTGGCAGAGATGCCAGTTCATGTGCAGAGTACCAGAACTATGGCTACATCATTGGCCTTTGTTAAGAGTTTGTCTCTGGAGGACATTTTCAAGGTGGCTACCTGGTCTCAACACCTGACCTTCATTACTCATTATAGGTTGGGTGCCAGATGTAGGACTGACTCCACCTTTGGGAGAACAATTCTGTTTTCTTGTGTCGCTTGACTCTCCCACCTCCTATGGTGAGTAGCTTGCTAGTCTCCCATTTGTGTGAGTCACAGAGACCATGAAGGAGGATGGGTTGCTTACTTGTAACCGTAGTTCTTTGGGTTGTCATCTGTGAACTCACACAGCATCTGCCCTTCCTCCCTTCTGTGTGTCATGCTTTCTCATTTGCTCCTTGGCTGCTGCTTTACCGTCCAGGAAACTGAGGGTTTGAGTGAAAATTGGGCTGGTTACATGGACTGGGGTGAAGGGTGCACTGCCAAAATGCTTACATAATGCTCCCCACTATACCACCAATGTAATTAATAACATCAGTCACATTTGGCTTCACAACCATCTTATTATGCATGGAAGCTATTGCCTTCAGTACTGTGCAGAGCCCAATCTCAACAGAAACAGTGGGAAAGGAACTCTTCCTGCACATGCACTGCTCCTCCAGCTCAACCTTCTATTCAGCCTTTGGGTTCAGCTTAGTCCTTGGGAGCCAGTGGCTCTCATACACCTCCATTGGTGCCAGAGCCTCCACAATGGGTTCAGTCTCTTATTTCAAGACCCGTCTGGGTTTCTCTTTGTCCACTCCCATACTAGCAAGCATTACTCCAGATCATCTTTGCTCTCAGGTACCAACATTCCATGCAGCAGGGAAGGTTGAAGATTCTTTGACTGCATCTGCCACTCTAATAACAATAGTTACTAGTAAACATGGATTTTAAAAAACACTTGACAGTTTTTCTGAGTGATTTAAAGCTGTGTAGTTTCAAAACTTTTGCTTTTTTGGCTTTTTGAGCTTTCTTCATTGTTAGAAAAATATTAGAAAGGTTGCCTCCACAGATTTGGCAAAGATGCTGAAAAACGCAGCATGATTATTGAGTTGGACTACCTTAGATATGTGAACTATGTTTTCTATGGTTCTGTCTTATCCCAGTGGACTGTGACGAGACACATTTTCTTGGTAAGGATGTTCCTTAAAAAGATCTTTGGAATAATAGTAGGTACTGGTGTGCCTTTGCTGTTGTTTTGGTAGTAAATCCATTCTGAGAGAACATACTATTAACAGGAATAAGATTTGTTTGTGATAGTTTTTGGTCATCCTGCTTGTAACCATTGGAAACAAATTACTCTAAATGAGATACAACTTAAAGTATTAAGTGGAAATTTGAGTTTAAAAGGAATAATTGGAGTCCAGTTCTTTTTGCTATTTTGTTAAAGTACTTCTAAAATAGAAATACAGTTCCCTTGCTTGTACTGTATGTGTTTAAATGAAAAGCTTAATTTGTCAGCATATGTAACTCAAGAGAATTGAATACATTTGTATAATTTCTTTCACATAAATCTTCTTATATTCCATAGTTTACTTTTGCTAGTCGTGGAGAAGGCAAGATTCAGGATAAGGGAAGCCCGCTTCTCAGATGGAAGTTCTCATTTATTTAATAAATTTGTACTGTATTCTTTAATTTACACATTTCTGGAGCAGTGTATAGAAGGAGTGATGAGAATTCGAAGCAATTGAAAAACAATATAATAAAACAGTAGAAAACACTTTTTAACTGAGATTAAACAAATGCAGAATGATGAAAGGGAAAACCTAGATAAATTAAAACGTTTACCTGCTTGCTGGAAAGGCTTTGGCTGACAGCAGGTCTGGCTACCTGAGGATAGCATTTGACATGTGAGGCAGAATAACAACAACAATAGTAATAATATGATTGGTCATCAGATTGTAACTCCACTTCAGGAACCTAACTGGTGGAGGAAAGTCATCTTAATAGTTAAAAACAAATATGTATTGTGGAATAATTGTAAAATCGTATAAGCTAACATACAAATGCTTTACAGTGGAAATACTCTGTCTTGCAAAACATGCAGTCTGTAACATAGAAATTCCTTTCAGTGCTTAGGTACGTATGCACAGTTATTTTCTTCATACAGGTTTTTTTTTTTCAATTTGAAGTATTTTAGTATTTTGATTCTGATGAAGACTGACCATTTAAGTAGTGCTTGTGATCAGGATGCATCATAGAATGATACAGCTCTTTAAAAAATAGTGGTACTTCAAAATGTTGGATTTTGTTTATAGAAACTTGAAGGAAGTCTGAGGATATACTTACTGGTAACTAGTTTCAGTAATAATCTGGTTTAGAAGATAGTATTCTATAAATGGGCTTATTCTGTCTCCTGAGTGTCCTTCTCCCACCTGAATCTCTTACATATATAGAATGATGAGCTTAGATGAGCTTAGCAGAAAATAGAGTGAAAACATCTTATTTTTGGCTGCTGTCTGTATGTGATAGGTATAAATAAGTTATATGTATGTGGAGCATAACTATAAGGTCCAAGATTTTGTCTGTGCAGGATGTTGAGGCATCGGTCTCAGCAAAACTAGTGTACAAGAAAAAAATTCTCACATTCATCTCATTTATCTGTAGCAAACTAATTCTACTTTAAAGAAAAACAAGTTTTATTTGATGTAAGTTTTCATGGACTGCAGCCCACTTCACCAGATGCCATGTGTCAGAATAGGGAGTGTATTGTGAAGGTTTATGCCAAATAAAACTTGTTAGTCTTTGAACTACAGTGGCACCTCTGCTTTTGTGAGGGTTCAGGGCTCTGGATTCTCACGAAAGTGGAAAAAATGCAAATAACTCCCTCCCACAATCTCCCTGCTATTCCCTTTCAGGGTTCCTCCCTCCCATTCCCTTTCCTTTTGCATGCTGGGGCCAGAAATCTTATTTCCCCACTCCAGAGCTCCCCCTCTCATTCCCTTGCCTCTGGCTCCATTGTGCAAACGGCAAGGAAATAGGAGGGAGAACTCTGGATGGGAGAAGGAGGGCTCGCAAGAGCTTCCCCCATTAATTCCCTTGCCCGTTGCCTTGCTGCGAGTCCTCAGCGCCAGGGCTGGAAGCAAGAGGATGGGAGGTGGAGCTCCAAAGAGGAGAAGGAAGGCTCATGCATGCCTCTCCCCCCATTTCCTTGCCTGTTGTCCAGGTGCTTGTCTTCCTTCTCCATGTCCAACAAAATGCAAAGGAATGGGAGGAGGAAGGCATGTGTGCCTCTTGCAAATAATCACATTTGGACAGGTCAAGCCTGCAAATGTGAAGGGAGGACTGTATATTCCTTGTTATTTTTGCTGTAAGAGACTAATACAGCTACCTTCCTGGAAGAATCAGAGTTAAGCAGGTGTGTTTGTGCTTGAAAAAGGATGTTGAGTATACTAACAGTGATGGAAACTTTTTTTTTTAATTGTGTGGTAGAGATCGTTTAGGGAGATGTGTCTGAATATCCTGAATTCATTGTTATTTCCCAAACAGTGGAAGTAGAGCATAAGTAGTCCCATAGACCTCTGAGGGACTTATATGATGCATGAGAAACTTGCATAATTTCCATATATCTGTAGCTTCCACTTGCTCTTTGCCCTGGTAGTCATTTGGTCCTAACTAGTTAAGGACCTAAGCCATTCTGCATGTTAGAGGGGAACAAAAGCAGAAAGTGAAGTAGTTTTGATCTGAGTTCCTGTTTAGAGTGGTTTCGTAGTTAACTTCCTGCAGGATTGATATTCATGGTGTCTCCAAGCTGAAATAATAACTGGTATTATTCTAGTACCATATGTTACAAGTTTTATGGGGAGCAGTCAGAGTTACTGCTTCAACTTTACAGCCTTCTAAATGATAGCTTAATTTATGAGAATAAGAGAGACCATATGAGGTTTCTTTTCAATCATCTGATGAATTCCCACGTTGCTTTCTACTACTTTTGTCAGAACAGACACAATGTACAACTAAAGAATCAGCAGTAGTAGTGGCTAAATAAACAGTAGCCGTCAGGAAGTGTCTCAATATGACTTTGTGTAGCCAAGAGAAATGGTTTTTTTTTTTAATTCTGTTCTTGTTCTGCTTTAGTCGATGGCCTTTTTAAAGGATTTTGGTTGTGTAGTGACAGTTTGAGCTATACATATGTGGATTCAATTGAAGACTAAATAACATTTGGGATTTTTTTGGGGAGGGGCTCGTTTTCAATCCATGAAAGACATTCTTACACTCTAATTTCATAAATACAGAGAGAATTGCATCATACCTCCAGACTAGTGGCCATTGCACCAGTGTTCTCTACTAAAACCTACAGTAGCAACTAATCTGGGGCGGTGGTACTAATGTTATTTGACCACAAGTGGAGAGTACATTAGTTTAGCCATTTCTATGCCACTCAAGCAATTGGCTTCCTTCTTGTCATCCCACTGTTTTTAAACTGTGAATGCCACAGCTTTTCATGTGTACCATCTCTCTGATAGCTAATCATTTGTTACCATTCAGGATGTGTTGGGGCAGCTATAGAGGTATGTAAATCAATAAATACGTCGAAGAAGTAGGAATCTGTCAAAATTGAATTGCAAATACAGTAACCCCTCCACATTTGCAAGATTTCAGGGCACAGAGCCCTCATGAAAGTGGAAAAACCACAAATAACTCTCCCTTGCAATTCCCCTCCCATTCCCCTCTGGAGCGTCTTCTTTCCTATTCCTTTGCCTCTGGCCTTGGTGTGGGGTGGGGAGAAAAAAAACCCTAAAAGACTTACTGGTACTTCCCCCTCAGATAGAGAAAAGGGGAGTTCTGGAGTTCTGATTACTTCCAGAGGCCATCTTGAGAAAGGAGCAGCTGACCAATCAGCAGCCAATACACAGCAGAATATGCAGTCACATGGCAGAGAGGCCACACCTTCAGCAGTGGAAGGGGACTTGCTCACCAAAAAGGAAAAAAAAAAATCTGTTTTTAGAGAAGTCTTCCAAGCCTGGAGTGAGGAATGCAAGAGATGGGAGGAGGAAAATGGAGCAGAGGGAGACAAGCACGTGCCTCACAAATAATCAAATTTGCAAAGATCAAACCCACAAATGTGGAGGGAGGACTGTATATAAAAGCAGTTATTGGTAAAAAGAATGTAGGGCTTATCATTTTCCTATGGCCACTCCTTTCTGTAGGATAGAGCAAAGCAGTACTGAGGTTGAATAAACAAAGATTATAGTACAAAGTTAGTATGTGCAACTTACTGTCATGTTGTGATATAGTTACAGCTGGTATAAACTGCTTTTAAGTGGTTAGAGTACTGCTAGTTACAATAGCCAAAACACAGTCTGTTTTCACAGAGGCTAAATAATATTGGATAATACAACTTATATACAAAATATGAGATACGTCCAAGTATCTTTCTTTGTAACGCGTATCTAAATACTATGTCTGTGCAGTAGCACCCTTGGTGACTTATTTTAAATAGAGAGTGTATTATTAATTAAGCAGTGTTGTCTTCACACAGTATTACCTTAGGTGCTAGTTGGACAGAACTGTTGCTATTCACAAGTTTGTGGAAGGTGTTGAAAAAGCTGTACCACTTGGGACTGAGTTGTTGAAAATCTCAATAAACACAAAAGAGGTATCAGGGTTATTAGAAAAGTGTATGAACCTTGACCAAACTGAGTGACAGACAAACTGCTCTTTCGGTTTGGATTATGTGTACCAATAGATTAATACTCATTTTCTTCCCACTGCGACCAAATCACAGTATTTGTGATACAATCATATACGTTTAGTTGCTTCATTCTGAGACATGTGCAATATTGGAACTCCTTTTATAAAATAGAAATACTTGGGAAATATATGTTGCATAGCATTGTATACACTGGATTTTATCACGAACTAGTGAAAACAAAGTGAACTGTTGATGTGACTTATAAAGAACAACTTTAGGGTCACCATAAGTTGGAAATGACTTGAAGCGACACAACAACAACAACAAAGAACAATCTGTTACATGTTATTTAATAAGTGTTTGTTCTTACCAGGAAAGCCTTCTAGTTATTTGTTTTGAAAGAGATAAACTGTCATTTTTGTTTTACTGCGTCGAATCCAACCAGTTTAGAAGTTTATGTAAAAATGCAAAAGAAAATTGATTTGTGTTATGATTCTCTGATTTGAAATTTTGTTAAATTGGCAGCCAGTATAGTCTCTCTTAAGAAACTGATGATTCAGAAAAGTTGACAGGACCTCTGGGAAATAATTTTAAAAGAAACAAAATGTTATTCACTGGACTATGGGGAGGGAAGGAACTGTGAGATGTGTGTAGGGGAACTGCCATCTGTTTTGATGGATAGGAATAAACATTTGATGTACAAAGAATGAACAGCAATCAAGAATATGTAGCTTAGTGTTAGTGCAGGACTTTGGGATAGTAGGGATATATTGTGCAAGATCTTGGGCCAGCAGTGCTAGGGAATGGTCAGTGGAAATGACAGTCCAAATCTTTTAAAAATATTGTGGCTCCATGCCTTCAAGTCAACTTCAGCTTAAGGCAATCCTATCTGTTCCATCTCAAATGAAGAACCATCTGATTATTTAAATGCTCTATAATAAACAGTTATTATATTATTTTGATTTGTGAAGAATTAAAGAAATAGACCAGAATTCTTTGATGTCTAACGTATATAGGAAGCAATTCAACACATTTGGTTGTTCATTCAGTTGCACAATGTTGCCATTCAGCACCATGGTTGTGTAGCACAATCAGTATGCTCACTCCTCCTGTGGAGATTTATGCTCTCCATCCTCATTGTGGAATGTCAGCTGTTGATGGTAAAGGGCTGACAATATGCTGTACCACAGACCAGTACTGGCTGGAGTTCTGATCAACTGTTAAGGGTCCAAAACAGGAGTGGGCAGATGAACTGGAGAATGGGGTGAGCTGATTTTAATCTCCTTCTTGTTAATAGCTGTCAAGATGACTTTGGCTTATAGTGATCCTATGAGTGAGAGATTTCCAAGTCACCCTATTATCCTGTTACCTTGCTCGTCTTTCAGAACCATCCATAGAAATTGGTTTTACAATAGCATAGACAATCGTGACTTTAGTATTCAGTGGTGTAGCTTTACACTTGAGGATCTTTCCTGGTTGTTTCATAGGTACCCTTCCAAGTCCTAGCCTTATTTCTTGACTACTGTCTCCATTCTGATTAATGACTGAGCTAAGGTATGGAAAGTCTTGAACTATTTCACTGTGTTCATTATCTGGTTTAAGGTGATGTAAATCATCTGTGGTCATTATTTTGGTTTTCTTAATGTTCAGGTGTAATGCTGTTTTTGCACCTTCTTCCTTGAGTTTCTTCAGTAATTGTTCCAAGATTTTGCTATTTATTGCTAATAGTATGATATCATCTGCATATCTTAAATTGATCTTGTTCCTTCTTCCAGTTTTCATACCTCCATCTTCCAAGTCTAATCCTGCTTTGTGTATGATGTTCAGTATATTACAAAATGGAAACCATTCTGTTTTTTCATATTCTGTCATGACGGTAGTTTCTTGTCCTGCATACAGGTTATGTATCAGGGCAATCAAATGTTGTCGCACACACGTCTTTAAGAGCAATCCATAGTTCTTCTTCGTGGTCTCTGTGCCTCACACAGTGGGAATCTTTCCACATGCACAGTAGTGTTTCAGAAAGTTCCAGAGCTGAGCAGCTTGGTGGGAACCCCTCCCCCACTCAATACTAAGCATGCTCAGTCCTGCCAAGCTAACGGTCTTTCCTCAGTTTCTTTTCATCCACCGATCAGTTAGTAGCTCGGAAGGTTTCCTCTGCTGAGGAGTTCTGTTTTTCGGATTTTCTCTCGCTTTCTTCTTCCAGGAAAAAACTAAGGACCCCTTCTCCTTCTTATGTCTTCTCTCTTCAAATTGTGCGTTACTTGCGGCTGCAAGCTTTCGCTGTCCGAGGCTCACTCTGAGTGCTTGTTCTGCCTTGGAGAGGGCCATAATGTTCGGGCCTGTTCTATTTGCAAGGATTTCTCCTTGCAAACGCTCAAGAACAGGGCTTCTTGTTTGAAGTCTTACTGTTGGGAGCAGGCTTTTAGGTTGAAATATCAGGTGGCTTCCAATATGGCTCTTTTTACTGCCTCTGTGTCAACTTGACCATCGCGAGGTCCCTCAACATCAAAATCTTCGATTACGACCACATCGGTATCGACCTCATCCTCGGTACCGACACCCTCGGTATCGACATCCATCCCGTCGGCCTTGCCACCTGTCTCCTCCTTGCTGAGGATTCTGAAGCTCATGAGGATTTCAGTGGTGCCATCTTCTAGCTCTGGAGATGCCTCATCTAGCTCACAACTGACATCGACCCAGCAGCCTTGCACTGTCCCTACTTTGGCAGAGCAAAAACGGGTCTCATCGCGTCATTCTTCTGTGGCTCCTAAGAAGAAGGAGAAACACTGTTCTCCTTCTCCTGTTATCTGTCCGTTGGCCACCCGACCAACCTCTCTTGGGCCTCTACCGATGTCTCCACCGACAAAACCTCAGGGTGCCACTGTGGAAGAGGCCGAGGCTCCCACTCTTTCACCGGTATGTGTTCCACTCCAGCTGCCAGTACTGTCAGTTCTGGTTACTATCAACCTTGCATTGGACTCCAACCATCGGCCCACCCCGACTGTTTTTCCACCTGTTACCTCGAGCCAGCCCAGAGAGGGACCCTCCCAAACTCCACTTCCTCCGGCTGTGTCTTCTGGCCACCCTGAGGTGGACCGTCTGCCTGTATCGGACACTTTTCAGGTTCTTTCCCGAGATTGGCTTCAACCAAGCATGGCCTGCTGTCTGGGACGTGGTGATATAGGTAGATCGCCTCACTGTCGGGATGACGGCTACCATGGTGCTTGTGATGTTGCATCGGGCAGAGTGGACTCTTCCTTTTCATCAGCAACTTATATAGCCCGTTACAATCATGAGCATCTTTGGAGAGAGCAGCCCAGCTCGTACTATTCTTATTCGCCAGCTTATCGTGACTGATACCATCCCGATGTTCTCTGCTGGTCCCCATATTGGCCTCAATGCTCTTGGTCTCTGTCATGCTCCCCTTTAGGTTCGCGCTACTGTCATTCATCTTGGTACTGTCCTCCTCGGTCCCGCTCTCAGTCTTGACCTGCATACTACTGACGCTCTCCATCTTGGTCCCGCTGTTGGTCCTGTGATCGATCCCTTGCTACTGCTGTTTCGCCTCCACCTCGGGTGACTGCGACGGTGTCTTGGCCTCTGCCGGATGACCAACTGACATCTCTCCCTCCGTCCACTTCGTCAGCCTCTCTTTTGACACAGTCCCTCGTTGTGCAAATTTCTGCTGATCTACTGATCTCATCGGCACCAGTACTGATTTCGGTACTGATCTCGGTACCAGCTCCATCTGCCGTGCTGGGGACTTCCTTGGCTACTCCAGTCCAGCAATCTTGGTTGCCTCCATCTTCTCTATCATCTCAGTCTTATGATTCTGACGAGGATTCTACCAACTCTACTCTGCAGTCTCACACCTCTCCCCCTTCGTGTTCAGGGAACCAACTCTGGACTCTGGCCTGAGGATGTGAAACAGTTTTCCGACATCCTTGTCAGGATGGCCAATGCCCTGGGCCTTGATGTCTCTCACCTTGCTCCAACGGTACAGGACATGGTCTTCTGTTACGTTGATGCGTATCCTGCTACAACAGCACCAATTCCATTCCTGCCAGCCTTGCAGGAGGTACTCAAGCACCCGTGGTCCCAGCCAGCTTCCTTCCAGCCAATTCCTCATCGGTTAGGACATCTCTATCAGACTCAACAGAAGGAAGTTGACTTTCTTTTCAATCATTCTACTCCAAACTCTGTTGTTGTTGAGTCCTCTCAAATGGAAGGAGGTAAGAGAGTCCATACAACTCCCCCTGATCGTGAGGGTCATCGTCTTGATATATTTGGCTACCGGTTTTATTCAGCTTCTTCTTTGATCACCAAGATTTCTAATAGCCAGGCCTGCCTGGCTGCGTATCAAAGAAACATATAGGATAGATTTTTCCTTCTAATCTCCCATTTGCCGGATGACTACTGGGCCACTGCCATCCATTTCTATAATGAATGTGTCGCACTCACAAACAAGCAAATCCAGTCTTCCTGACACGCTGTTGAGGGTGATGGTGGGTGCGATCGGGCTTTGCTGGTTTGTCTGGCTTCGATCCACTGGTCTGACTAAAGATAATCGAAAGAAGATTGAAGATCTTCTCCTTGATGGTCAGGGCCTCTTCCATGCCAGGACAGACGATGCCATGGACCACCTGATGAAAGCTTGTCTGATGGTGAAGAAGGTGGGTCTTCATTCATCGACTCAGTCTAGCATGCCCTCTTCATTCAGCTCCTCATGGAGATGCTCTTCCTACTCCTACAGGTCACATTCTCCATGGCAGTCCTCCCAACAGTCTTCTCTGCCGGCCCCTTCATCTCACCACCTCTACCACTCTTCTGTCTCACAAGCCATCTGTCCAAGACCCCAGGACTGGCTCACCATTTCAACACCTGCCGCACCATCACTTTGGACTCCTGGATGTTAACCATTGTCCGTTTTGGCTACACCATCAAGTTTCTAAATATTCCTCCTCTGGGCATCTTCTCCACGCCTTCCAGCCATGCTCTTCTCGAGGAGATTGACACACTTCTTCACAAAGGGGCCATAGAATGATTGCCATCTTCGGCCAAATCCACTGGCTTCTTCTCCCAGTACTTCACCGTACTGAAGGCAGATAGCACTCTCCGACCCATTCTGGACCTCCGGGCGGTCAACTCCTTCATCTCCCTCCAGCAGTTCAAGATGGTCACTCTATCGTCCATCCTCCCTCTCCTCAAGTGTTAGGACTGGTGTGCATCCATAGATCTGCAAGACGCCTACTTCCATATCGCCATTCTCCCCCAGCAGAGGAGGTACCCCCAGTTTACAGTCGATGGCATGTGTTACCAGTACCAAGGTTCTTCCTTTCGACCTGTCCACCACCCCGAGGGTCTTCACCAAGTGCTTGGCCCCTGTGGTGTCTTACATCTGTATGAATCATGTCATGGTATATCCCTACCTGGACAGTTGGTTATTGGTGGAGTCCTGCAAGCAAAAATACAAGGACATTCATCTTACTCTTTCCCTGCTTTCCGATCTCGGCCTCAGGGGGAATCCCAAGAAGTCTCACTTGGAACCTTTGTGAACCTTAGATTTCATCGAAGCCACTCTGGACTCCACTTCCGCCATGGCATTCCTGCCGATGAAATGCATGCAGGTACTGCACTGAGCTACAGAAGCTATCCTGCACAGTCCTTCCATTTCTGCTTGTTGGATTCAGCAGCTTCTCAGCTACATGGTGGCCACAACTGCGGTCACTTACCTGTTTCGTCTCTGTGCCCGCTCCCTACAACACTGGTTCCTCAGGCATTTCGATCCTCTCCTCGACAACCAGTGTTGAATCCTGAAGATTCCCCCTCTTGTCTGGGATTCCCTGCGCTGGTGGCTGTTTCCTCACCATCTGCTGTCCGGAATGCCCTTTGCCGAACCCCATCTATCCCTCACCATCACCACTGATGCATCTTTCCTCAGTTGGGGAGCCCACTGCAATTGCCTCTCCTTCCTGGATCATTGGACCGGACTGGAGAAATGTCTGCATATCAATGCCTTGGAGCTCCTGGCAATCTTGAAAGCCCTCCAGGCCTCATCATAGGACAGACTGTCCAGATCCTGTCCGACAACACGACAGCTGTTACGTCAAACCTCCAGGGAGGCACTCACTCGTCCCTCTTGCTCTACCTAGTGTTGCAGATATGGGATTGGTGTGTCCTGTTGCAGACCCACCCGACTGCAGTTCATCTAGCGGGACGAGACAACACTACAGCGGACACGATGAGAAGAGACACAGCGTGCCATCATGAGTGGTCCCTCTCCAGTGCCACCTTTCGCCAGATAGTGTCCTGATGGGGCACTCCATCTGTCAACCTCTTTGCCACTTACTGGAACAGGAAGTGCCCCTGCTGTTGCTCCAGAGCCGGTGTGGGACGCGTTCCAGTTTCCTTGGGACAAGGGGTTCCTTTACATGTTCCCCCCATTTCCCCTCCTGGACCGAGCGGTGGGCAAGACTGCCACAGACAGTGCAGATGCCGTTCTCATAGCCCCTTACTGGCTGAGACATCATTGGTTCAGGCCCCTTCTCACCAACTCCTGGGGCTGTCAGATGCTGCTTCCATGCACTCCTGACCTCCTCTCACAATTGGACGATCGCGTGCTTCACCCAGACCTCCCTCACCTCCATTTGCATGCATGGAGGATAACCTTCTAGACCAGTGGTTCTCGACCTGTGGGTCCCCAGATGTTTGTGGACTTCAGCTCCCAGAAGCCCCAGCCACTATGGTCAATGCTCAGGGCTTCTGGGAGCTGAAGTCCAAAAACATCTGGGGACCCACAGGTTGAGAACCACTGTTCTAGACTCTCCTGCCGTCGAGACAGTCCTCACAGCTTCTAGGAAGGAATCCACTCATAGATCCTATGACTACAAGTGGCGCAAGTTCATTGCCTTCATGGATGCCTGTAGTGAGGCTCCTTCTCCAGCCTCCCTATCGTCAGTACTCCATTTCCTCCTGTCTCTATGGGAACAAGGACTGGCTTTCTCCTCGCTTAAAGTCTATTTCTCTACGATTGTCGCCTACCAACCATGTGGTTCTCCTTCCTCGGCTCTTTTCAGGAATGCTACAGTCAAGCAGTTCCTCAAAGGCCTTTCAACACTTCTACCGTCTTGTCTCCCTGCCTCTTTCTCCATGGTTGCTGTCTCTCACCCTTTCCCAGCTCACGTGTCATCCATTTGGACCTATGGCTGTGTCTTACGACCATCTCCTTACTCTCAAGACATCATTCTTGGTCGCTGTTACATCAGCTAGAAGGGTGGGGGAACTAACTGCACTACATTCAGATGAACCCTTCTTGGTGTTTCATAGGGACGAGGTGGTCCTACGCCCGGACCTTTCCTTCCTTCCTAAAGTTGTCTCTGATTTCCACCTGAACCAAGATATCATTTTGCCAACTTCCTATCCTGAACTGTCTTCGCCTCTTGAGCGCTCTCTCCTCTCACTCGACGTGCGCTGGGTGCTAGCCTTCTATTTACAACGAACTTCAACCTTTTGCCTTACTTCCCACCCTTTTGTTTACTACGATGGACATCGGAAAGGTCATAAAGTCTCCACTCAACATTTTTCTAAGTGGGTTGTCCAGACGATTCACTTTTGTCTATGAACTCGCCAGGCAACCACCTCCGTCTCCGCTTCACGCCCACTCTACCAGGGCCATGGCTTTTTCAGCAGTCTCCTCAAAGGGGTTGACCTGTAGGAACTTTGTCAGGTGGCTATGTGGTCACAGCCTTTGATGTTTGTCTGCCACTACCACCTTGATTGCAGAGCCTGACGTGATGCCCGCTTTGGTCGTGCAGTGCTGTCTTGTATTGTCTAGGACCTGACCCGCTCTCCAACGGTAAGCTATTTAATCTCCTGTTGTGTGAGGCACAGAGACCACAAAGAGGAAGAACAGGTTGCTTACCTGTAACTGTGGTTCTTCAAGTGGTCATCTGTGCCCTCACACACACACACACACCCAGCTTCCCCTCTTTCAGGTCCCTTCCTTGGCGGACTTTGAAACTGAGGGAAGGCCATTAGCTTGGCGGGGCTGAGCATGCTCAGGACCAAGTGGGGGAGGAGTTCCCACCAAGCTACTCAGTTCTGGAACTTTCTGAAATGCTACTGCACGTGCGCGAAGATTCCCATTGTGTGAGGGCACAGATGACCACTCGAAAAACCACAGTTACAGGCAAGCAAACCTGTTCTTTTTAATGATTACATGTTTAAAGGCTTTCCTATAATCTATAAAGCACAGGCTGACTTTCCCCAGAAATTCCTTGGTGTGCATGATTAGCCGATGTATGTTAGCAGTATCATCCCTAGTGCCTTTTACTTTCCTAAACCCAGCTTGGACATCTGGCAGTTCTTGCTCCATATATGGTAGAAGTCTTTGTTGTAGAATTTTTAACATCAGTTTGCATGCATGGGAGTTTAATGCAATGGCTTGCTTACTGCAATCCCTGATGTCTCTTTTCTTGGGAATTGGAATGTTAATTGAGTTTTTCCAATCTGTGGACCATTCTTTTGTTTTCCATATTTGTTGATAGAGTTTAGTTAGAACTAGAATGTTTCTTTCTCTGTAGCTTGAAGCAGCTCTCTTGGCATACCATCTGCTCCTGGTGATTTATGTCTCAATAGTTCTATTGATAGATTTTCCCTGAAGTCTTATTGATATTATTTGGCCAGACTTTGCATTATATCCTTTAACTGCTTTTGCTACATCTCTTCTCACTATTACTGCCATCCCATTTCTTCCTAGATTTTCATTTCCTGGGTAAAACACTATGTAATTATCTGACTCAAACTTTCCCGTTCCTGTCCAAGTATTGCAGTGTTTGTATGTTCCATTTCATATTTTTCTGTGTCTAACTTCCTCTGATTTATGCTTCTCACATTCCATGTTACTGTTATATGTGTTGTACTCTTTGAGCTTTCCTTTCACCTCTGAGCACATCAGCTGAATGTTCTTCTGTCCTGGGTCCAGTTGCATCATTAGCCACAGTGTTTCTTGTAGTTGAGCTCTGCTGTACTACAGTAGCTTTGTGAGTACCATGTGACCTGAGAATGTTATCTTCTGGCATTGTCTCTTGTTTTATTTTGGATTGTCTTACCATAGGCTTTGGTAAAGGGCATCCAAAAGGAGTTTACTGTGCCTCTTCCTCTACCAGTGTCGCACCTGCAACTGCTGCTGTCCAGTAGCTGTTTGGCACATTTAGTGTAACTCCTCAGCAAAAGCCTGTCTTTTCATGGGAGATCCTACGAACAGTACTGCTAATGTCAGCATAGCCTCTTGCCCAGAAGAGCATGCAGTCCTGCAAGCCTGGAAAAATAGCTCCATGGTGGGTTTACCCCCTGCTCTGCTGCAAAATAAAGTGATGCCACTTCCAGTTTGTTTTTAGGCATATATTTCGCCCTTTTTGGCAGGTTTTAGGAGGTTGGGTAGTGAGTAAAATAAGGCAAACTATTGTGTTTTTGAGGAAGTTAAGCAGTGTTTTTTGTGATTTTTTTGGGGGGGGGGTTGCTTGAAGCTGGTGGCTTTAGCAGTGTCCTGGACATTGCAAAAGAAAAGAAAAAGGAAGGGGGAAAAAGATACAGGAAGCCATGCATGCAGCCTGTGAAGTGATTCTTTTGCATCTGTGGTCTAAACATAAATGATAGTAGAGATCTCTGGATTGCAATCTTGTGCCAAAGATAGTTTTAAAACGATGTTAGTTGTGTGTCCGTGTCCATGTATCTTCAAGTTGCCTGTTGAGTTCATGAATTTTGTAGTATTTTCTTAGGCAAGGAATACTCAGAAGGGGTTTTGCCAGTTTTTCCTCTGAAGTGTAGTCTACAGTGCCCAGTCTTTGTTGGCATTCTCCCATCTGAGTACTAACCAGGGCTGACCCTTCTTAGCTTCCAAATTCACACAAGATCTGGTGTGTGCAGTGGTCTAATTCTACAACTCAGTGTATCACATTTGGAATTCAGTATATTTTTATACTGTGGAAATTTGGATATTTTTAAATTTTAGAGTTTGCTGAATCATAGAATCATAGAAATGTAGAGTTGGAAGAGACCACAAGGGCCATCCAGTCCAACCCCCTGCCATGCAGGAAAACCCTCAAAGCACTCCCGACAAGTGGCCATCCAGCCTCCGCTTAAAAACCTCCAAAGAAGGCAACTCCACCACACTCTGTGGCAGCACATTCCACTGCCGGACAGCCCTGACTGTCAGGAAATTCCTCCTGAGGTTCAGGCGGAATCTCCCCTCCTGCAGCTTGCATCCATTGCTCCTTGTCCTGGTCTCAAGAGCAGGAGAAAACAAGCCCACTCCCTCCTCGACATGACATCCCTTCAAATATTTAAACATGGCTATCATGTCCCCTCTCAACCTTCTCTTCTGCAGACTAAACATACTCAGCTCTCTAAGTCTGTCCTCATAGGGCATGGCTTCCAGACCCCTCACCATTTTGGTTGCCCTCCTCTGGACCTGCTCCAGCTTATCCATATCCTTCTTGAATTGGGGTGCCCAGAACTGGACACAGTATTCAAGATGAGGTCTAACCAATGCAGAATAGAGTGGTACCAATACCTCCCTCGATCTAGACACCATACTCCTATTGATGCAACCAAGAATTGCGTTGGCCTTCTTGGCTGCCACATCACACTGCTGACTCATGTTCAGCTTGTGGTCTATGAAGACTCCTAGATCCCTTTCACACGTACTGTTAGCCAGCCACGTGTCCCCCATCCTATATTTCTGCATACCGTTTTTTCTGCCTAAGTGTAGGACCTTACATTTCTCTCTGTTGAAGTTCATTTTGTTAGCCTTGGCCCAGCTCTCCAATCTGTCCAGGTCCTTTTGAATTTTGATCCTGTCATCAGGCGTATTAGCAACCCCTCCCAATTTGGTGTCATCTGCAAATTTAATCAGCGTGCTCTCTATTCCTTCATCCAAGTCATTAATGAAGATATTGAACAGCACCGGGCCCAGGACAGAACCTTGTGGCACCCCACTAGTCACTTCTCTCCAGGATGAGAATCTGCCATTGGTGACCACCCTTTGGGTACGGTCAGTCAACCAGCTACAAATCCACCTGACAGTAGCCCTGTCCAGCCCACATCTTACTAGCTTCTTTGCAAGAATGTCATGGGGAACTTTGTCAAAGGCCTTACTGAAATCAAGATATACTACGTCCACAGCATTCCCTTCATCTGTCAAGCAAGTAACTCTATCATAAAAAGAGATAAGATTAGTCTGGCGTGACCTATTTTGAGAAATCCATGTTGACTTTTCGTAATGACGGCATTGTTTTCTAAGTAATTAGAAACTGACTGTTTGATGATCCGCTCCAGGATCTTTCCAGGTACTGATGTCAGGCTGACTGGGCGATAATTATTTGAGTCCTCTTTCTTTCCCTTCGTGAAGATGGGGACGACATTTGCCCTCCTCCAGTCTGCCGGAACTTCTCCGGTCCGCCAAGAGTTTTCAAAGATTATAGCAAGAGGTTCCGCAATGACCTCCGCTAGTTCTTTTAAAATCCTAGGATGCAGTTCATCTGGCCCTGGAGACTTGAATTCATCCAGTGTGGCCAGGTATTCCTGTACTACCTCTCTATCTATTCTGTGCTGCATTTCCCCCACTTCCTCACCTGCTCCCCAACTGCCAGGTTGCGTGTTTTTATCCTTTTGGGAAAAAACTGAGGCGAAGAAGGTGTTGAGGAGTTCTGCCTTTTTCTTCCTCCTGTTATTAATTCACCATCTTCCTTGCGCAGTGACCCTATCGTCTCCTTCTTTTTCCTTTTGCTGCAGACGTATTTAAAAAAGCCCTTTTTATTGTTTTTAATGTCTCTGGCCAGCCTAAGTTCGTTCTGTGCTTTAGTCTTTCTGACCTTCTCCCTACATCTCCTGGCTACTTGCTTATAATCTTCTTTGGTGATTTCCCCCTTCTTCCATTTCCTGTACATGTTTTTCTTAATACTTAGCTCAGCTGAGAGCTCTTTAGTCAACCATTCCGGTTTGTTCGGATGCCTTCCATTTTTCCTCCTTAATGGCACAGTTTTAGCCTGTGCCTTCAGTACCTCCCTTTTAAAGAATTCCCATGCATCCTGAACTTCTTTCTCATTGACTATTCTTGACCACGGGATTTCAGCCAGCAGCTCCTTCAGTTTACAGAAGTCTGCTTTTTTAAAATCTAAGACGAATGCCTGGCTACACTTGCCTTCTCTTCCCCACTGAATACAAAATTCTAATAGGGCATGGTCACTCTCTCCTAAAGATCCAACCAGTTCTACGTCATTAACAAGGTCTTCCCTGTTGGTAAGTGAAATTAATAGTAAGTGAAATTAAGTTAGACATTTGCAACAGGCGTTTTATATTGGTCAAAGTTTAAATTGTTTCGTTGTGCTTTAAGGGCCTACCAAACTCTTAACTAATTTTATAGACTTTCTTGTAAGGCTATTTAAATATCTGAATACAGAATGTATTAATATTGCTATAAATAGAAAATTGTAGTAATTTGGTCCTTGGTCTTCTAAATTTAGTCCTGGATACATGCCAAAGAAAGTAATGCTAACTCCAGAGGCAGTTCTTAAATATGATGATGTTTTGAAAAGTGGTTTCTGAGGCACTGTTCATTTTAGTAGCCTGCTAGCTTTTCCTAGTTTTGTAGTGATATGCAATATTCACACAGTTGCAAAAGATTTGGGATTTAGAGATATATGTATTTAAAGATACGTGCATTTTTAAAAGATGTGTATCTGACATCACCAAGCATGCTTATCTAAAGCACTAATTGGATTAGGTTCCAGGTAAAAGTGCAAGGGTTGCAGCCTCAGACTGAGCTCAACCTACATTTTGTGTGTAAAATTCACCGAATATGAGACATACATAAATATAAAGGAGACATTCTGGAACATTATTAGAGTTAGCTGACAAATTGTTGTAGCAGGCAAGGTGATAAAATTACACTATAAATGGAAAAAGGGTTAGGAGTGTAAAAGGAAATTTTATTTGTAGTGTATTTTCCCTTAGTGTAAATATCCACACTTAACACTCATCAAACAAACAAAGAAGTGAATAAATAAGTGAATGCTTTTCTTATATAATTTGTGTTGTGTATTGATAGGACTTTTTACACTGAAGTATCCTGAAAGCAGTTTTAGTAGCACAGTCCTCTGGAGCCAGTGTGGTGTAGTGGTTTGAATGCTGCACTGTGACCCTAGAGACCAGGGCTCAGTTCCCCACTCAGTCATGGAAACATAGTTGATGATCTTGAGCGGGTCACACACTCGCAGACCCCCAAAAATCCCATGATAGGTTTGCCTTTGGGTCACCATAAGTCAGAAACAATTTGAAGGCACATTGCCATCACCACAACAACAGTAAATCCCATTTTGTTCAATGGTGCTTATTCTAGGTGTGTTTCACATTGTAGCTGTAGGTTATATATACTTATATTTAATTGAATAGGCTTTGTTTTACTTATTCACAGGTACACTTCCCTATTTCCTTCTTTTTTATTATGCAGCACAATATTTTGCATTCTACGAAAATAGCTCAGAACAGTTCATTCTGTTCTTACTATGGCTTCCCCACTCCCTTCACCTGTATCTTAGATACAGGCATTCCTACCCAGTTTCCATTTTATCTGACTTGCTCCTGTTTATCCTTACGTCATCCTTTTCTCTTACATTAATTTGCCAGAAATTCACACTACCTTGCTGTAATGTAGCTCATCTGTTCCTGGTTTATCTGAATAAGCTTGGTTCCTCTTCCACAAGGGGGCAGATTTCTCTCTCTGTTCAAAGGAGCCTTGAAAACAGGTATAGTGCTTGTGAGTTGTAAGGATGCTCTTCCTACTCAAAAAAAAACAACAGGCGGCTGAAAGAGACTGTAATTCCAAAGGAAATGTTATAGAAGGGTTCAAAATGAGAATCTTGCTTGATTGTGCCTCCTTATAAAGACCATGCTCACAACAGCTGACTAAAGTCTTTAGTTCAGATTTAAAACTAGAATTACTCTGTCCAAATATCTGGTAAAACTAGAGTTCATTGATCCAGATATGTGATAAAACTAGAGGTCATCTATTTAGGATTCATCTATCCAGACATGTGAAGGTCTAGAAACCCCACCAATCAGAAAAATATGGGGACAAAGATTTTTCCTGATTTCTTTTCTCTTCCTCAAGAACAATTTTTAAAGTGTTTCTTTTAGTAACTTCGGAGAAACAAACTAATGAAATTTTCTTTCTTTCTTTCGGAATTAGTGAAATTAGTGAATTAGACAAAGTTTTACATACACACAATACAAGGATCGAAGTAATATAAATGTTTTTTCTGTAAGACAGTCTGTGGAATTGTTGTGTGGTTTGAAGTCATTTCTGCCTTATGGCAATGCTCCCCAGGTGTTCTTGCCAGTGGAGGTTTTGCCTTTGCCTTCCTGTGAGGCTGAGAGAATGTGACTTGCCTAAGGTCACCCAGTGGGTTTCCATGGCAAAGTGGGGACTCTGATCACCAGAATCATAGTCCAGTGCTTAAACCACTTCAACATGCTGGCTCTCTTTATTTGCAGTGTATTGTTTAATAAATTAGCTTATATGAAAATAAGTATTAGGTATATTTTTATCCCTTCCCCCAAATTTCCTTTCTCCCTTAGGGAAAAGTGGTTTTATTCTGGATTCAAAATTTTCTGAAATTTTGCTGTCTGGATGCATAGCTCCTAGTTTGGGTCTATGTGCATTGAAATAATGTATTTTAACCATTATAGAAGTAGATGCTGTAAGCTTCAATAAATGTATCTATAACTGCTACAAAGTATCCAATGTTAGTTAATGATTGCAACAGTGTATCTGTACTGGAGCCTATCTGGATTGTTGCAAGATATCAGTGGCTAACTGCTTTATTGCCTAGTGCTACAATGTATCCAGTGTGAGGGACAGAGGAGGGTAAAAATGAAAGAGTAATCAGAAGAGGCTTGTATTTTGGGAACCTGGTGTCTGTAAGATAAGGGGCAGGAAATACGTTCTTGAGTCAACCTGGTCAAGGATGGAGAAAAGTGGCAAACGGTCTTGAATCTGGAAACTTTCTAAGAAGTGGTATGATGCTTGGATTTATGGCCCTCAAAATCAAAGCTTTGCATGCCTGAATTTTGGAACTGTCACCCAGAAAGCTACATGCTGATTTCTTGCTCCCTCTGCCATGACACAACACTTAGGAATTTGTTTCCTTGTCTTCTTCACTGACATTTAATCCTGATCCACCTTACTTCAGATTTTAGCTTTAATCAGAGCTCTTAATGTTAAGTATAAAAATTAATTCACTAATGTTAGATGTTAGAAATTGTAGTATTAACTAACTGTCACTAGTACTAATAATTGGAGTAGTAATTCCAGTTGGGATTATTAATTCATTACCTAAAATTCAAAGATATGACTCTAAGAGTCTGGATCAGTAGGCAAAGGGATATGGTGGCACCCTTGAGACTAACTGAGAAACTAACTGCTACAACTGTCTTCCTCTCAGTCTTGAAGGTGCCACAGTATTGCTTTGCATTACTTAAAATATTAGTATCAGAACAAGCAAAAGAATTTTCAGAGAATTGTGTGGAGGTGTCACTGTTGACCCCTAGAGGCACATTTTATTGCTGGATCCTTTAAAAAATGCGTGCTTTTTTCCTCCTCACTGTCAGCTGAGAAGTGTGGTCTACAAAGAGCAGTGGTAAAACGTGTGTTTTGTATGCAATGAGGCCCACCATGTTATAAGCTCTTTGTTCAGTCCTGACTTTAAAAACTAAATTGGCTGAAGTGTGCAAGGGAAAGAATATGCCTTAGACACTGAAGAATTTATCTGATAATCAGGAAAACTTAATTTATTAGAAGTGGATACAGCAATCCTGTATTTGCTTACTTGGTAGTAAGCTGGCTGGAACTTAATCTGAGGTGGGGAAGGGTATGGATTTTGCTGGCTGAATCTTTCTGTTTCAAAGGAGTAGCTCCAGCTGTACCAAACTCCTCCTCTCGGGTAACCTGTTGAATTAGGTGGTGGGTGAAAATGGAAGTGGGAAGGGGGAAGAGGAAACAGAGTGCTGGATGAGGAGGAAACATTTTCACTTATTTGTTGAAGTCACTAGCACTGTGTGAGCAATAAACACCCTTAATGACTACAGACAGGCACATTGCAGCTCACCCAAAATGATATACAGAGACCATTTCCACACTAGATTGTTATAGTGATATATATATATGCGCAAAAATGCCCATTGTGTGAGGGCACAAATGAGCCCTCGAAGAACCACAGTTACAGGTAAGCAACCTGTTCTTCCACTTTCAGCATCCTCAAAAGCCCCTAAACTGTAAACTCCAGGATTCCATAAGACGTTGAAAGTGGAATAATAGTGGTACAATAGTCTTGCATGGAAATGGTCAAAATCAGAAAAGACTAAACAGAAATCAGAAGAAGAGAATTGAAAATATTTAGTGCACACGGAAACATACACATATGATTTCAGCAACTTCCATACAGGCCAACAAGTGGGGAAGGGGGGAATATGAGGTATAGGAAGTATGAAAAGTGTGACATTCTGAAAGGATTATGACTGCGTGAAAGTCTGCTGAATAAACAAATCACTCTCCTTCTGAAGACACACACACACCATGTTTGGGAAAACCTTGCCATTTTCTTGCAGTAGGTAAGAACAAACCAGTCAGGACAGAGCCAAATGGTACATTTCCTCCTTCATTGCCCTCTTTAGGACGCTCTTGAGGAGTCCTGGTGGCGCAGTGGTTAAATGCCGGTACTGTAGCCACAATGTTATGAGTTTGATCCTGCAGGGCTCCAGGTTGACTCAGACTTCCATCCTTCCCTAGGTCAGTAAAATGAGTACCCAGCTTTTTTGGGGCAGTTAGCTAAAACACATTGTAAACTGCTTAGGGAATGCTTAGCACTGATAAGGGGTACAGAAATGTAACTGCTATTGCTGTTGCTCTTCCTCTCTGGACACTCCTGCTTTAGTGAATCAAGAGGAAAAAGAGCAATCTACCCCATAACAAAATATATTCACCTAAAACAATTAATCCTCTAAAGTATAAGCTTAATTTTGGCATTAATCAGGATATCAGTAGAGGTCACTCACATTACTGGGGGGGGGGAAATCAGCCATGCAACAAATTATTATTTTCCAAGTGCTTTTTTAAAATGTCCTCTCTTACTTTGAAATAAATCTAATTGTACTAAGGTAGGTATATATCTAGATCAGTCTTTCCTGACCTGGTGCCCTACAAGGATAATGGAAATTCTAGCTAAAACATCTGGAGATCAGCAGGTCTGGGGTGTGTGGTCCAAATAAACCTTAAAGAATTAGACTGTAACTGTTTACAGTGTAAATTTGAATAAAAGGCGTCTAAATAGAAAAACAAAATTATTAAGCAGTGTTGTATTACTGTTATGTACTGACCCATATCTCCTTTTGGAATAAGTTTCATTTGTAAATCTGAGAGTTCTAAAAATTATGTTGTGTTCTTGGTAGCTACCTATTTAGATAATTCTGAGTGAGTCCCAACTTCAAGTGTTTCGGACACATAACACTTATCTGTATAGTCAATGTATTTTGTCTTTCTTTGGGGCTTTCTAGTATGCATATTCCATATTACAGAGCAAAACAGTTGCTATCTTATTTCAAGGTTTTTACAGAGTTTCGTTATGCTGACAGAACAGAAATTACCTTTCTAGTCAAAAATTTTATAGAGATTTCATGTCTCATACTGTGATAATGGTTGTCTTATCTACAACACCAGGCATTATATCCTGTGTTCTATAGATTCTTCTGTTAGTAAGTAAATACTTTATGGTGGAAACTTCTACTTTCTCAAATTTGACCAAATTTAAAGTGAAGTTGCTCAAAATGATTCTTATTGTACACAAACAAGCTAAGTATTTTGGTATAACCAGGTGGTTTAGTTGCCCTGAGAAAATTCTCCAGTTTGTATAGTTAACTCTTGCAAATTAAGAGAGTGTAAGAGAGTGTATCATTCAGTGCAATTATGGAAATGCTTCATGTATTGAAAAATCGTGAAACTGTCAGAACCAATGACACTGCAAGGAGCAGCTTTACCACATTGCAAAGGACTACGAGCTTATGGGGACGAAGCTTAAGGACCTTGGTGCGCAGGTGGTCATTTTGTCTCTCCTCCCTGTTCAAGGATATGGCGCACGTAGGGAAAGGGCAATAGCAGAGGTCAACAACTGGCTCCTCACGTGGTGCCGCTGGCAACAGTTTGGGTTTTTGGAACATGGCCTGAATTTCCACAAACATGGGCTTCTGGCGGGGGATGGGCTGCACCTCATGAAATTTGGCAGGAATGTTTTTGCAAACAGTCTCGCAAGAAGGATTAAGAGGTCTTCAAACTAAGTTCCGCTGGGGAGGGAGGCAGTATTATTCAGGGCAAGGACTCGGCGAACGCAGGGGGAAAAGGCCCAAATGATACTGGACAAAGTAGTACAAGCGGCCAATGGCGGGAGGAGTAGAAACAATAGTACAGGACTTGCAGGAAGAGCCCAGGGACTTAAGTGTCTCTACACTAATGCACGGAGTATGGGAAACAAGTAGGATAAACTTGAACTCCTAGTACAACAAAATAAATACGATTTGATAGGCATCACTGAGACCTGGTGGGATGAGTCTCACAATTGAAATATAGGAATAGAGGGGTATAGCCTATTTTGTAAAAATAGACCAAACAAGAAAGGAGGAGGAGTAGCCTTGTATGTCAAGGATGTTTCACCTGTGAAGAGATCCGGGACTTAAATCCAGAAAGCCAGGTCGAGAGCATTTGCGTAAGAATTAAGGCAGCGAGAAACAATAGGGATATTGTGGTGGGGGTTTACTACAGACCTCCAAGCCAGACTGAGGACTTTGATGACGCCTTCCTCAACCAAATGACTGCACATTCAAGGAGGAGAGACACAGTAATAATAAGAGATTTCAATTACCCGGATATATGCTGGCAGTCAAACTCTGCCAAGACAGCAAGGTCCAGCTTGTCTTGCAGACAACTTCATGGTCCAGAAAATGGAAGAGGTGACAAGGGGATCAAATATTCTAGATCTGATCCTGACCAACGGGGATGACCTTGTTAATGAGGTAGAAGTGGTTGGATCTTTAGGGGGGAGTGACCATGCCCTGTTGGAATTTGGCATTCAGTGGGAAGGAGAAGGAGAAGATAAGTGTAGCCAGACACTCATCTTAGATTTTAAAAAAGGGGACTTCTGTAAACTTAAGGAGCTGCTGGCTGGAATTCCGTGGTCAATAATAGTGAAAGGGAAAGAAGTTCAGGAGGCATGGGAGTTCCTTAAAAGGGAAATACTGAAGGCACAGTCTGAAACTGTTCCAATAAGGAGGAAAAAGGGAAGGCATCTGAAGAAACCAGAATGGTTGACTAAAGAACTCTCAGCTGAGCTAAGTGTTAAGAGAAACATGTACACGAAATGGAAGAAGGGGGGAACCACCAAAGAAGAATTTAAGTAAGTAGCCAGGAGAGGTAGGGAGGAGGTCAGAAAGGCTAAAGCACAGAATGAACTTAGGCTGTCCAGAGACATTAAAAACAATAAAAAGGGCTTTTTTAAATATGTCCACAGCAAAAGGTAAAAGAAGGAGATGATAGGGTCACTGCGCAGAGAAGATGGCAAATTACTCACAGGGGGAAGAGAAAAGGCAGAACTACTTAACACCTTCTTTGCCTCAGTTTTTTCCCAGAAGGATACAAGCACTCAACCTGGTGGTTGGGGAGCAGATGAGGAAACAGGGGAAATGAGGCTCATAATAGGTAGAGAGGTGGTACAGGAATACCTGGCCACACTGGATGAATTCAAGTCTCCAGGGCCAGATGAATTGCATCCTAAGATATTAAAAGAACTGGCAGAGGTCATTTCAGAACCGCTTGCTATAATCTTTGAGAAATCTTGGAGGACAGGGGAATTTCCAGCAGACTGGAGGAGGGCAAATGTTGCCCCCATCTTCAAGAAGGGAAAAAAAGAGGACCCAAGTAATTATTGCCCAGTCAGCCTGACATCAGTACCCGGAAAGATCCTGGAACAGATCATTAAGCAGTCAGTTTCTGATCACTTAGAAAGCAATGTGGTAATCACAAGAAGTAACATGGATTTCTCAAAAATAAGTCATGCCAGACTAATCTTATCTCTTTTTATGATAGAGTTACTAGCTTGATAGATGAAGGGATTGCTGTGGATGTGGCATATCTCGATTTCAATAAGGCCTTTGACAAAGTTCCCCATGACATTCTTGCAATGAAGCTGGTAAAATGTGGGCTGGACAGGGCTACTGTTAGTTGGATTTGTAATTGGTTAACCGCCCGAACTCAAAGGGTGATCACGAATGGCTGCTTTTCATCCTGGAGAGAAGTGACTAGTGGGGTGCCACAGGGTTCTGTCCTGGGCCCAGTGCTGTTCAATATTTTTATCAATGACTTGGATGAAGGAATAGAGGGCATGCTGATCAAATTTGCAGATGACACCAAATTGGGAGGGGTTGCTAATACGCCAGAAGACAGGATCAAAATTCAAAATGACCTGGATAGATTGGAGAGCTGGGCCAGGGCTAAGAAAATGAAATTCAACAGAGAGAAGTGTAAGGTCCTACACTTAGTTAGAAAAAATGGAATATAGAAATATAGGATGGGGCACAAGTGGCTGGATAGCAGTACGTGTGAAAGGGATCTAGGAGTCTTCATAGACCACAAGCTGAACATGAGTCAGCAGTGTGATGCGGTAGCCAAGAAAGCCAATGCAATTCTCAGCTGCATGAATAGGAGTATGGTGTCTAGCTCGAGGGAGGTACTGGTACCACTTTATTCTGCTTTGGTTAGACCTCATCTTGAATACTGCGTCCAGTTCTGGGCACCCCAATTCAAGAAGGACATGGTCAAGCTGGAGCAAGTCCAGAGGAGGGTGACCAAAATGGTGAGAGCCCTGGAAGCCATGCCCTGTGAGGATAGACTTAGAGAGCTGGGTATTTTTAGTCTGCAGAAGAGAAGGTTAAGAGGGGACATGATAGCCATGTTTAAATATTTGAAGGGATGCCATGTAGAGGAGGGCGAGGGCTTGTTTTCTGCTGCTCCAGAGACCAGGACAAGGAGGAATGGATTCAAGCTGCAGGAAAGGAGATTCCACCTGAACCTCAGGAAGAAGTTCCTGACAGTCAGGGCTGTCCGGCAGTGGAATATGCTGCCTCAGAGTGTAGTGGAGTCTCCTTCCTTGGAGGTTTTTAAGCAGAGGCTAGATGACCATCTGTCGGGAGTGCTTTGAGGGTGTTCTTGCATGGCAAGGGTTGGACTGGATGGCCCGTGTGGTCTCTTCCAACTCTACATTTCTATGATTCTATGATTCTGTGAGTTGGCCTCTTAGCAGGAAAGAGAAAGTGGAGTGGGCAGAACCTGGATTCTTTCACTCAGAGCCCTCTGTGGACTGGATGATGTTGGAGGCATGGACAGATTAAAAAAAAACCCAGATGCGTGTATATGTTTTCAGTGTTGTATTTATAATAAGCCTCACACTCAGGGAGTTATAGCCAGATACTGTAAACTGTTAGCAAGTCTGAACTGTGGACAGTGGTTCAGATGAAGGGGAAGTGTGAGCAAAAATCCATGTCTTCAGAAGTTTCTTGTTTCTAGCATATATTGATGACGTGGCCTAAGGTGAGCTGAGGCTTGTATGGCCCTCTTTTGTTGGACCACAACACCAGTGATCTGTTACACTGAGTGTGCTGATTATGGGAGTTGCAATTTAGCAGCATCTGGAAGGCTATACATTCACTAAAGCTCACCCCATAGGAAACATGGCAAGGAGGAATGATAGTACAGAGAGAGAAAGTGCTAGTATTGTATGCAAAGACATAAAGGAACAATGAATTTACCATTCATCGTCAGAGAGAAACTGTAAAGGTGTTGTCAGAGTTTAAAACAGAGCTTGCCACACTTTTCATGTTGGTGACACACTTTTTAGACATGCATCATTTTGGAGCACAGCAATTCAGTAAGTAGAGGCAGCCCCTCCACCCGAGTCTGGCCTGCCACCACTGCCACTCTTGCCATGGTCTTCCTTGGCCTGGGGTGGTGGCAGCGGGAGAGGCAGTCCTTTCACTTGGATTTGCCCCTCCACAGCAGTGGAAGAGGCAGCCCCTCCACCCATTACGTTTGCACGACATACTTACACACTGCAGCCAACACACTGACGTGTTGCGACACACAATTTGGAAAGCTCTGGTTTAAATAAACCACTTTAAGTTAGATGTAATGGAGAATAGGTTTTGGTGACATAATTAACTGATGCTGGTGAGCAATGAAACAACTAGTGCTGTGTGGCAAGATGAGCACCCTGATATTAGAGAAATCACATGATGGAGTAAGGAGTTGAAGCAGTGATGCAGACCGTGTGCTCTGTATGCTCTTGGATTACAACTCCCAGAATATCTGGCCACTGACTTTGCTACCTGGCATTGATGGAACCTGGCGGTCAGTGATATTTGGAAGGCCACAGGTTGTGCGTCCCTGGTAAATGATTGGTGTACACAAAGATGTGAAAATTCCAGAAATGTTGAACTTGTGAGGAAAACAAGCCCTTTCCCCTTTGTATTTGCAGAAAAAAAGTGAAAGTGATTTTTTTTCCAGAAAATTGAAAAATAAAAGCGACATTACACCTTTTACAGATGGAAAGCCACTTTATTACTTGAGGAATAACACATGTGTAACCTGATTTGGCCTAAAATCATCAGTTTTGATATATTAGAAGTACAATTTACTCAGAAAATAATTATAGATTGCGTTACCTTTGTTAGGTTTACATTTTATTTTTTCTTAAAATGGAAGTACCGAGTCCTCCTCTGTAAGAAATACTTTGCACTATAAGGAATTTCCCCCCCAATTTATGAGGAGCAAGCCAAAGGGAGGGGGGGAGTGAGAGAGAGAGAGAGATCTATATTAATAACACTCAGATTTTTGTTTTATTTTATTTTTTTGGTCTCCTTTGGTCCCCCATAACACCAAGCTCAAATAAAGCACTCATTCTTATAAAAAGAAATGAGAAAAAGAAACCAAGACCAGGAATTACAATTATGTGAGATGATATATATAATCTTACCATTATTATTTTTTTAGAAACCATGTGGACTGAGTAAATAAGAATGCTTTATCTTAAATATTTTGTTTATCATTCTAAAGAGAAATTTGCCATAATCTGTTTTTTCAGTTTTTCCAGAAAAAAATGGCTTTTGAATAAAACAGAAAAAGCAACAACCATTTCTGTCTCTAACTTTTTCCCCAAATTTTTCCCTCTCATGCCTTTACATTTTTTAGGTATGCAAAGGCAAGTTTGAAAATGCCTGCCAATGGAGTAATTACATGGAACAGTAGCTTGGCTGTCTTGACAGTGTCCCAGTGTGTTCCTGTTTCTCCTCTCACAAATTTTATACTTACTTATATTCTGTCATTTTTTGTCAAAAAAAGGATGCATTGTATGCTTTCAGATATAACTGTGCTTTTCATTTTAATCAGTTTTCTGGATAACTTATAAACTTACTAAATGAGTAGGGTTTTTAATGGTGTTTGCTTTTGTTAGATATTAGCAGGACTTTGCATCTGTGCATTTAAAAAACATATTCTATTGCAGTGTAATATGAATTCTTTGGTTTATATAATTTATGAAGATTAAACAGATTTCTATATTTGGAATCATTCTAGTGTTGCTTTTCTTAACAAGGAGCAAGAATTCCTTTTGGGAAGGGTGATTTGAGCAGGTGCTGTCATATGCTGATACTGCCATATGCTGGCCATTGGAGTTCTACCATGCCCCCAGTGATATTTAACATGCACATGGAATGGCTGGGAGTGCGCCTTAAAAGTATGTACATCAGTATGCTGACCTTCTTTCTTTTCCATTTCAATCTGAGGTGGAACTAAATACTGAAGATTAGGGTGAGGTAAGCAAATTGACACTTCATTCAGACAAGGTAGAAATGCTCCTAGTCTGTTGAAAGTTCTATCAGGAAAGAGGAATTCTCTCTATGAAGATGACAGCTGTGGCTACAGGGATGCGTGCTTAAATTGCTTGTTTTCTGGACTACTTCAGCATAGTCTGCACAGAGTTACCTTAAATGAATACATCTAACTTTTAAAAATTATGGGCGTGTAATTGATGTTGCCCAGGCTGAACATACCTTTGTTCATTTTGACAACCATGGTAAAAAGATTTAGATTCCTCTTAATTATTTTGAATTTCTTGGGAGTTCTTCAGAGCATATACAGGCATCCTCCATGGCCTGTTGAATTACTGGAATGCTCCCAGAGATACCAGGATTTTTACTGTTTTCGATTTCTGCCGTGATAGATTCTGTTATTATATGAATCACTGTGTGATTCAAAAATGGCAAGAGTCTGGTACATTTCTTCAAAACAGTATGTGACTTACACTTTCTTGGTTAAGATTTCCCACTGGCTTTGTTTAATCTCTACTGACTGAAACTAAGGTTCTTTTGAATAATGCAAACAAACTAAAAATGACATATGGATGTGTCTGTAACTCAGTTTAGCTTTTAGTGGAATTACAAGTTGCTTTGTTTTTCATAAAGATTTTGTATAATTCTGGAAATGTAATTGGACATTTTCTTTACTTTGACGTCATTGAGAAGCCCTCAGTGACTGACTCCTCCCTGATGAAATTCCCTTCCTGAGGACCACTGTGTCTCCTTCAACACTACAGAGTCATCTTTCCCCATGTTCTGCCCCCTGCTTCTTTCATTATCTCCAGCATGTTGATTACACAGTCTTTTCCTAAACATTGGTTCTATATGGTGGTCTCTGTACCTTGCACAATTAGGTCTTAACACTTATGCAGATCTGTCCATTGAATGTTCCAGAGCTGAGTAGATTTTGGTAAGAACCCTGCCCTTTCCGTTTCATTTCATCTCTGTCATCTCCTCTTGATGTGTTTTCTTTATCCTCTCAATTAATAGTTTTCATCCTCATCACTAGCCTTGGCTCATCCCATTCAGTATTCTTGTTCCTGCTCTTTTGTAGCTATATTTCTTTAGAGTCTTCCTCATGATCTGCCAGCAATTTGGCCAAAACCAGTATTATACCTGTCTAATACTTGGTGCCTCTTTTTATACTTTAATTTTCTGCTGATTTGTGTTTTAATTTCCTGCCTAGCCTCTCATTGATGTCTCTTCGAGACTTGGTTGGGTTTTTTTCCATTGCTATAATAGAAACAGCCTGTTCTCATCTGTTTGTCTCCCTCCACACCTGTATGTTTTCTGTTCTTCTTTCAACCATTTTCTCTTCTCCCCTGTTTGATTTAATCAATTGCCTACCTTATTATCGTTGTGTAACCCCTGGGGCATGTGCCCCTTTGATACCAACTCTATCCACATTTCTTGTCTGTCAACACTATATTATCTCTTCTCATATAATCAACCCTTCTCACTTGTCTACCTCCTTCTCTTAATTCAAACATGGCACTATTTTTTTTCATGAAGCAATCTCTTGACCCCCATGCTTCCTGCTTTGATTGTGTTTACTCTTCCTCCCACTTTTAAACATTCTCTGTACTCCACAGAAAATGTCCTCACAAAAATCACAGATGTTCTGAGTATGAATCTAAAGATTTCTGTAGAGTCATTTTTCTTGATCTCTCTGTTGCCTTAATAACACACAGTTATCATATTCTTAATTTCCTTTCTGTTCTAGGTCTTTGTGATTCCATGTTCAGATTATTTTTTTCTACTTTGCTAATTGTTCTTACAGACATTCTTACAGACAGAGCTTTGCCCCTACTTTGTATCTCTCTCTATTGAGGCTTCTCAGCAGTTTTTTCTTGGCCATCTGCTCTTCTTTCTCTACATGCAGTCTCAGGGTGAGCTTTTCAAATCCAATACATTTTAGTACTGTGTAGCTGCCATCTCTCTTCCCTCCCATTCTACATCTGCTGAGATTCTGATATTTAACTCGGTGCACTGTGGCAGAGATTCCACTTGAAGAGCTTTCTTTGAGAAGAAGAAGACTTCTGGATGGAATCTGAAATGTCTAAAACTGAAAATCTTTAACTTCACCTCAACCCTTCCTCTCCTTATATACACTATTCACCTTTTGACATGATCATCTCCATCCCAGTGACCAGATTGAAAGCCTTTGACACATCACTTTCTTCTCTATATTCAGTTGGTTACCACATTTTGTCAGTTCTCTTTACAATATTGAGGTAATCTGACCTTTCCTCTGTACTTTTAAACAAATAAATCTCTTGAGTCATCTCCCATCTTTATTACAACAACCTTATGATCTCAGTTTTTGTTTTTGAGTTCTTTCTTTCTTTCTTTCTTTCTTTCTTTCTTTCTTTCTTTCTTTCTTTCTTTCTGAATTTACGAAAATCCTTTATCTCTGTCCAGCACTCCGCTGCTGAAATTATTCACCCCTTTCATTGTTCTTTCTTATTATGGTATCCCTTCTTAAATCTGTACTCTTGCTTTCTCTCCATCTTCAGTAGTAGTAGTAGTTGTAGTAGTGACAATAATAATAGTGATGATGATGGAGGAGGAGGTGGTGTGATATCATGTTTTTTCCCAAAATTGGGACCTAAAGTAGCTTACAGTTTAAAACAATTTAAAAATATACAAATAGAGCATATTAAAATAAGATTAAACTGTTCACAGAATTAAAACAACAGCCCAGTAAGGAATAAAAATGTAATTAAAAGTGATAAAAAGGTATTAAAAACAACTAAAATTAAAACAGTGGCCTGTTCTTTAAAAATTTCCCATATTAAAAGCCTGCCTGAATAAAAAAAAGTTTTAGCCTACTGCCCTAAGGACAAGAAGAAGGGGACCATTTTGACCTCCCTAGGAAGGAAGTTCCAGAGTCTAGGGGCAGCCACCAAAAAGCCCTCTCAGGTACCAACAAATGTGCTTATGATGGTGGTGGGACTGAGAGAATGATCTCTGATGATCTCAGAGCCTGGACCAGTTAACACAGGGAGAACACATGTGGTTTGCCAAATAGCTTGGACCTGAGTTATATAGGGCTTTGTAGGTCATAACCATTGCTTTGGATTGTGCTCCGAAACAAACTGGCAGCCATTGAAGCTGTTTCAATAGGGGTGTAGTATGGTCTCTATAACCTGCCCCTGTTAATAATCTGGGTGCACCTCTTTGGACCAGGTGAAGTTTCTGAACATTCTTTAAAGGTAGCCACAAGTAGAGTGCATTACAGTAGTCTAAATGGGATGTAACACATGTATCACTGTTGGATCTGACTTCTCAGGGAATGGGTGCAGCTGGCACACAAGCTTTAAATGTGCAAAAGCACTCCTGGCCACAAGAGCAATCTGGGCCTCCAAGTTCAAAGCTGAGTCCAAGAGTACACTCAGTTTGCCAGCCTGTGTCTACATGGGGAGTATAACCCCATCTAACAGGCTGAATCCCTATTCTCTGATTTGTCTTCCGACCGATCAGGAACACCTTTGTCTTGTCTGGATTAATTCTGATGACAGGCACTGTTTTAGGACCAGAAAAGCCTTGTTGGGTTGGGTGGAAAGGATTAGTGGAGTTGGGTGTCATCCACATTTTGGTTGTGCTGCACCCCAAAACTCTGCGTGATTTCTCCCAGCAGTTTCATGTATTTGTTAAATAGCATGGGGGACAAAAAAGAACTCTGGGCATTCCACAGGCTAGTGGCCAGCAACATGTGTCATCCAGTACCATCTTCTGGGTTCGCCCCATAGAAAGAAATGGAGCCACTGTAAAACAGAGCAAAACAGTGCCTCCAAGTCTCATCCCAGCGAGGTGACCCAGAAGGATACTGTAATCAATGGTGTTGAAAGTTGCTGAGAGGTCCAGCAGAACCAACAGGGACACACTTCCAGTTCCATGTGTAGGTGATCCACCAAGGTGACTGAAACTGTCTTTTGTCTCATAGCCAGCTCTGAAACCAGACTGAAATGGATGTAGAGAATCCATTTCATCCAGAAATCCCTGGAGTTGAGGGACCATGACATGCTCCAATATCTTGCCCAAAAATGGTAGGTTGGATAGTTATTGCTTATGAGGGGAATTATTTTTTTTCATCAAGCACCTTGCAGTTCCCTCTTTTAAGCAAATTGGAATTCTTCCTTGTTGGAAGGAGGCATTGGCTATCCCCTTCACCTGCTCAGCCAGTTCACCTGTGGTCTATTTAATAAAAAAAGGAAGAGCAAGGGTCTAGCATGCATGTGATGATTCTCACTTCTCTAAGGATCCTGTCCACATCCTCAGGCTGTAGAAATTGGAAAATATCCAATAACACTGGACAAACAGGAGCCAAGGTTACATCCACTGGAATTGTATCAACTAGAGCATCCAAGTCAGAGCATTTCTGAGTAACTTTATCTGCAAACTGCTGTACAAATTCTTTGCAGTGGGCTGTCAAGTGGTCTACGTTTTCTGCTTGAGGACCAATGTATAATAGACATGTGATCACTCAAAACAGCTCTGCTGGACAACTTTTCATAGATGCAGTGGTGGCAGCAAAAAATAATTTCTTCACTGCCCACATTGCAACTGAGTAGGCCTTCAAATAGGCTTGTTTGTTAGTCCGTGTTTGATCATCTCCCTGGACAGCCAGGGAATCAGTTTGGCTCTACTCCATAAAGAGGGGATACTCAGAAATGATCATGTCCACTGCCTATTCTAGATGTCAACCAGAGCTTCAACAGAATCTCCTGCTGAAATGCTACCTGCCTTCAAAGCCTTCAGCTCCTAGCCTTTCTCATTTCTTTATTATATCCAAATGTATCTGCGTTCTCTTCCTTTGCCTCATTTGAGGCTATTTACTCTGTATGCACAATAACTTATACAGTGTGCTTTCTCTATATGTGGGGGTTCCATTGTAGGAAAGCCTGCGTAAAACAAAAAATGTGAAGCATTGAGTCCCATTATAGTCAACGGACGCAATGTGCATGTACCTGCAGCAGCATGGGCACACACCTGCTGCGGCCACTGACTGTAATGAGATGTGATGCTTCGTGCAATTTTACATTTGTGTGTGGATGTTGTGATAAGGGAGAGGTCATGGTATTTGACAGGATATACTTAAATTAGCTGATAAAGGAGAATGTATAAAATGCACATTGGGCTAAGTTCTATTTGATCTGGGCAGAATATGGCTGGATTTGAAGTTTCTGGTTGGAAGAGGATGGAAGAGGATGGAAGAAAAAGGGAGGTTTAAACTTAACTATCATTTGTTCTTTTAATTCCAGATCATCATTTAGAATTATGTCTGAGTAGCTCTAGAGTTTATTCACCAAATCAGGCTTTGGTGATCAATTCAAGAAGCTGGAACAGATGTTCTGTTATAAATTAATGGTAGGTCCAGTATTGTTCTTACTAAAGTGCTGCTGTTTTCAGAAGAGATGTGAACGATCTCTGTTGAAATCGTTAAAAGCTACCTTTGTAGCTTTTCTGTTGACTGTGGGAGACTTGAATGAAAGATAAAAATGCTGTATATAATGATAGTTTTATGAGATTACCTCCATGCTAAGACAGTCACTTCCCCTGTACAAGTTGGTAGTGTAGATATGACTAAATCTCAAGCTGTTTGCAGATGCTGCAGCTTAATATGAGGGTAAGATGGTACATTCTTTATATGAAAGTTCTTTGGTAATGTGTTACATATATTGTGTGCTTCTGGTATAGATGGTTGTACTCTGCCACTGACTTCTGGCCTTCCAAAGGGGATGTTATCAAATTTGGAAGTCACAGACATACAGGTAATTATTGAAGCCAGGATAATTACTTTTCTTCGTTGAAATAAAGTGTTAGCTAGATTTGCAAATAATAAAATGAAACCCTTACCAAATCCCGAAGAAATGTACAAGATAATAGTAGTTTGATATTGTTGTATAATAGAATAATTATTATAATGAATTATACTACTAATCAATATCTTATTAAACAGTATGCTGTGATAATTATTATCAGATTGTAAGGCTGTATTTAATGCACAGGAAAAGTTAACATAAGAAATACAAATCTAAAGCCTGAACCTTGTGGAACTCGGCAAGATGAAAAGGGAAGGGTTGGGGAAAGAACGTCAAGGAGAGGAACATGTCTTGGAAATTGTAGTAGGTTAAGGATTTTTATAGGGTAGACAAGTCAGGAAATATTAGGACTAAGAGAGCTAATGGTATGGTGGTTTGAACATTGGACTAGACTCTGGAAACCAGAGTTTGACTCCCTGCTCGGCCTTGGAAACCCACTGTACGACCTTGGGCAAATCACACATTTTTGGCCTCAGAGGAAGGCAAAGGGAAAACCCTGAACAAATCTTGTTAAGAAAATGTATGATAGGCTTCCCTTAGGGTCGCCGTAAGTTGACTTGAAGATATACAACAATAGAGATCTAAACAGAGATCTGTAGCTCTGTCTACAGTTTCAACTTTTGCTTTTTAAGGGCAACTTAAATAAAATAAGTTTTATACCAATTTGTGAAGAGACTTGGGATTGGAGATGATGTGAATATCTTAAAGTTTGCAAAAAATCAGATTTAACAACATTGGATGCATGTTTTTTCCAGAGAAGCAGTGAGGATGACACCCATATTAATGAAACAACTTATCCAAGATTTATCCAAGCTATTAGTGTTGTCAATGGATGGATTTGGAGATAACTTTTTTTCTCTAGTGCCAGAGTAAAAGATGAAGCTGAAGTAGTTATTCCAGGTTAATATCAAACATAAGTGTGTGGCACAGATTTCATAAACAGAGAATATTAGTTTGCCTTCAGTCACATGATAGCATTACGTAGAATCTGTGTGTTGCATTAGGAATATTGTGGAGTTTTTGTGATAATTCTTTTTGCTGAATATGTGTGCACACCTTTCTGTCGTTTGTGACTGAGATTTTTTTTTGTCCCTTGCTCCTTCCCATAAAACACATACTATTAATCTGTCTCTTTCTCTGCCATTTTGCGATTATGTAAGTAAGTCTAGAGAAGTGGTTCCTAATTTTGAGTCCTCAGATGTTTTTGGATTACAACTCCTAGACTCCATTTCTAATGGATTGCCTGGGCTTCTTGGGATTAAAGACGTTGTTGTTGTTAAATTTATTTATATGCCTCCCTTTCCCAACGATTGAGAATCACTGATGTAGAGACTGAAAGGTGTAAAATTTGAAGCATTTAGATTTGATAGCAAAGAAAGTAAAACTCATGGGAACTTTCTGTTCTTACCATTCAGACAGTGGAGAGAAGCATATTGTGCAGAAGAATAAAATGCAGAACATAGTTAAATAGATTTTCAACACTGTTCTGGAGTGTGTCTGGTTGTTTTTCTGAATAAATATAAATAAAAGAACTCCATGGACTACCTTACACCTTGCATTGGAGGGATATGTTTTGTTTTGCGTTCGTGCTTTGCAGATAAAATGACATTTTAAACCTCTGAGGAAAGATGAGGTGTATTCCTAGACCACAAGAAGCCAAGCATTTACACTCTCCACCCCAAAATGGTTTATCGTGAAAGTCATTGCTTTTACTTGCAGTGGAAGCGGGAAAACAAACTATGAAGCTTGAATCTGTGGTTGGTTTATTATGCCAGTGGTGGTAGGTAGTTTCCTGTATAGCTATTCTTGCTGTTTAATTTTTGAGACCCCATTTTTGTGCCTCAATCCTTTTGTCCATCTTGTGTATCAGAATGCAGTCATCTACTGCCTGAATTCTTATATGCAGGAGGAAAATATTATACCCAGTAAGTGTATTAAGTGATATGCTTATTAGAGGTTTTAAAGATTTGTCATCCAGATGCATATTGGCCATTTGTGGACATATAACAGTACTAAAGTATGGAAGTATGAAGTATATAATTTCTTATTTATTTCGAACTAGTGAAGATCTCTGAAAGATTAAAATAATTGACATTCCCACTATTCCTAGTAATCAGGTTCTAAGTTTGGTTACATATATTCTAGGTTTTTTTTAATGCATCTTATTTTTAAAATTACTAAGTCGTTGTTGGGTTCCATCTCCTCCTCCTCCTTGTAACTTTAGTCAAAGCCCAACCAAAAGATAGCAGTACCTTTTCTTTATGAGCAATAACATTAGTATTTTAAATTGTCAAGTTTCTTACAGATAGCCTGCAAGAAACTTGACAGTTTAAAATACTAATGTTATTAAAATACTAATGTTAGCAGCAGTGTCATTTCCATGTGAATATGTACTAACTCTCTTCTACCTTTTGACTTAATTCAGACAGTTCATGGAGCTACAGAGCTAAACATTTATGACAACTGCAATAATTATTAAAGTATATGTAGGTAATTGGTACAGTTAGAGAGTACAGAGTTTTTACTGGACATTTTGGTCATAAGGTATCTTGATAGTGATGTGAAGTGTGAATATTTTGAAAATGAGAATATTCTCTGAAGAGTCTCTGAAAGCTTACTCTCTGAGAATGCTTGGGAATTTTTTTTTTAATTCATTTAAATAATATATTCAACTTTTACATCATTCTAGAATATTGCAGAGATTTCTTCAGCAATCCAACTTTATAGAAGATTCCAGAATGTTGTTGAACTTTTACCATAGCATTGTAATGCATCTTTCTCTGTTTTTCTTATTTTCCATCTGCCTTCCTACTTCAGCTACGTTTCTCCATTTCTTCCATATTGCTGCTGCCATCTTCCATATCCCTCCCTGCCATTCCCCTTTCTCCCCCTACGGCTGTCCTCCATTCCCCCCTCTCCCTTCCCACCTCTTTGAAGAGGGGTGGTCTGGACAGAATAGAGAGTCTGTTGAAATACATTCTACCTTGCTGCTCAACAGCATCCATTCCTGACCTGTTTTCAGGAGTAGTGCTGTAATCTCATCGGTTCATTGTGCTGTGGGACTTCAGCATACTTGCAGAATAAACTAAATTGGGAACAACTGAGGACTTTCCTATGACCAGAATGGAGATATTCCAAGTGGTCTCTGGCCCCAACCATGTTGCAGGCCATACTGTAGACTGGGGTGGCCAATTGTAGCAAGCCTGGGGGCTGTTTTCTGAGTTAATCAAGTGTTCAAGAGCTGTGTTTTTTATTTCTTGTTTAAGTTGTTGCTTTACGTTTTTATTTTTTTTATACTACATAAAATACCAACGGTAAAAATCAGCAACTTACATTTACTCAGTTGTTCTAATTCTGATATATCTATTTTTATTTCTGTGTATTTTTATTTCACTAAATGTGTTTACTTAGTTCAGTGGTTCTCAACCTGTGGGTCCCCAGATGTTCATGGACTTCAGCTCCCAGAAGCCCCAGCCACTATGGTCAATGCTCAGGGCTTCTGGGAGCTGAAGTCCACAAACATCTGGGGACCCACAGGTTGAGAACCCCTGACTTAGTTAATTAAAATAAATTCTTAAGCAAAATGAACACCCTCTCATTGTGCTTCCAAGACAGCAGCCTTGCAGTGACCATTTAAGAAGACTTTCTTTGATGGTCTTCCCTGGAATTTCCACACTATTGTCCAGTTTAAATCAGCTTCTCTCTCTAGCTCTCTGAATGTAATAATCAGAACTAAAAGCATGAATTTCTAAATAAATATTATCCCACTGTAATTCTTTCTCTCTTTACTGCTTCCACCACTTTCAAAAGGCAGTCTTCGTTCTTCTGTGTAGTTTCCCCTAAGTTGTTACCCAACCCCCAGTTAACATGGCTAAAGGAAGAGAGAGACACTAATTTTGATTCCGGCATAAATTCTTCCCAATATAGTTTCCCCTGCTTAGTGCTTTCCTGTTTTAAGATAGAGACATATGTGTTTCTTTGTGTACCTCACCTTTCATTTTTGCCACTTCATCTCTGCAGAACTTAGGTGCAAAGTGTGGGAGAGGGAGGAAAAAGGAATAAAGAGAAGTCCTAAGGATGGTCTTTAAGAATAACAAAGAGAGAGGAATCATCTTTACAAGGGATAAAGCAAGTGTGTAGGCTGCAAAAAGCCTATCAATGCTAGTTGCAGTCCAGTGCTGAAATTTGGTGGCAGACTGTATTTCTTTAATCAGGATTTTATTTAATCAGCAGGTGCTTAGAGATGTATGTGGTCATTCTATCTATAGACTTAGTTTTTGTTCCAGATTGGAGAACATCTAAAGTTCTTCAGATGGCTAACTTACTGTATGCTTACTCCTGATGGCCAGTGACTCCCACTTGCAGCATGGTGGCTTAAAAAAAAAGTACTTCCTGGTGCTCAAGAAAGAAACAAAACTGCCACAGACTCTGGAGAATTTTTTCTTCACTTTTTTGGGAAACAGCTTTTGAGTTTACATATCATGCTACACAAACCATTAACTGGGATTTGTTCAAATATTCCCTGTTACAAGCGGAAACAGCCAGACAGGATGCTCCAGCATGCTTCTTCTACATAGGCAGCATTCTTCTGAAATTATGGCTTGCTGTGATGTGTGAACAAATCCATTGTGTAGAACAGAAGTGGGTAACTGAATTCTAGGAGCCATACTTCACTCTCCCACAACTAGGAGGGATGTACCTTTCCTCACCCATTTTCATTTTCTTTTTTCAACTGGAAAAGTTTTCTTCATACCTTCTAGGACAGTGGTTCTCGACCTGTGGGTCCCCAGATGTTTTTGGACTTCAGCTCCCAGAAGCCCTGAGCATTGACCATAGTGGCTGGGGCTTCTGGGAGCTGAAGCCCACAAACATCTGGGGACCCACAGGTTGAGAACCACTGCTCTAGGAGACAGGGGAAACTTTGCCAGGATTTTCTCATCTCAACTGTTTTAGTCCAGGAAGGGTAACTAGTTGAAGAAGGGCCAACTGGGCCTAGAACAACTGGCAAGGGGAAAACTAGGCTCAAAAACCTGCAGGAATTGCACCACAGCCCCCTTTGGGGTTGGGAGGGGTTACACTGGGTAGAGTTATGAAATTCATGATTCTTCTATTTTTATGCCCTAGAAGTGACTTAGATCACTGAATGATATTGTAGAATATAGAGGACAAAATTTCTAAACTGAAAAAAATATGATTCTGTTTTATGTTTAAGTTGAGAACAACTGCATAAATGGATAAGATGTTTCTTATCTACTTGTACTGCGGGTAATAGCATAACTTTTGTTGCTGCTTTTCAGTTGTGTTATTTTTTTTACATTATCACTGATTGAGTTTTTCTCATGGGGGTTGGATATCAACACAGTAAATTAAACCTTTGTAATATGTATGAAATAATATGTCATTTGCTTCAGTATTCCAAAACAATATATTGAATTCTTTCAACCTTAATCATTGTTGCTGTTTGCCTTCAAGTCACTTCCAACTTATGGCGACCCCAAGGCAAACCTATCATAGGTTTTTCTGGGACTGGGAATATGTGATGTGCCCAAGGTTACCCAGTTTCCTTCCAGGCTGAGCAAGGAATTGAACCATGGGCTCTGGGATTGCAGGCCAGTGCTCAAACCAGTAGACCACACTGGCTCTCAATCATAATCATGATCATAATCAAAGGCTTAAGCCTGTGTTGTCTGTCTACACAGAATCTCTAACTTTAGCATTTCTACCACTGGAAACTTCAGGAATAGCAGCTGGGTTGTTTTTTTTTCCAAAAAGCTTTCATACTAAAATATAAGTGGATCACGACATTTTCTTCCTAATATTGGAAATCAGTGGCACTGGTGTGAGTCTTCATCAAGGAAGAGTACAGTCCCCCCTCCACATTTGTGGGTTCGTCTTCTATAAATTTGATTATTCACAAGGCATGTGCTTGCCCCCGCAATTCTCTTCTTCTCATTCCCCTGTGTTTTGCTGGGTGAGGATTTTTGCCCAGACAAAATCAAAGAAATGGGGGGGCATGCATGTACCTTTTTCTCCCCTCCGGAGCTCCCCTTCCCATTCCCTTGCCTTTGGCCCTGGCACTGAGAACTCCCACTAAGGCAAAAGGCAAGGGAAGGAGGAGGGGAACGATCGGGTGAGCCTTCCTTCTCTGCTTCAGAACTCCCATTCCCTTGCCTCTTGTCTTGGTGTTGAGAACTTGCACTGAGGCAAAAGGCAAGGGAATGGGGGATGGGGAGGCTCATGCGAGCCTTCCTTCTTCCCTCTGGAGCGCTTTCCTCCCATTCCCTTGCCTCTGGCCCCAGTGTGCAAAAGGCAAGGGAATGGGAGGGGAGAGCCCCAGAAGGGAATGGGAGGGGGAATGTGGAAGGGAAGTTATTCACAGTTTTTCCACTTTTGCAAGGGTTCTGTGTTGTGAGCCCTTGTGAAAGCGGAGGGGCCACTACACTCTGAATTTACCTGTTGATCTGCTTCTGTGTATGCACTAGGGAAATGTATTAATATTCACAGATTTTAAGAGGAGGAAAGCACCACATGTACTAATGTCTAATTAAGTCTTTCTAGGTTTTCTCACTTCCCACCAGGTGTCAATAGCGTTTCTAGTGTCAAGGTTTAAATATTAACTGAGAGGAATTCTAATACTAATCTGGAACAACTGAAAGAAAAAGTACTGGTTATATTGGCTCCTGTTTCCAAGTTCGTATCTGTTACAGTTTTGGAAGCAGGATGACCCCTTTTTGTTGTTGTTCAATATAACAGGTTTGCCTGAGGCTCATGGCAAATTAACATTAGTATTAGTTATATGCTAGCAGCAAATACGTTGGCATAAGACATATCTCTAGAGCAGTGGTTCTCAACCTGTGGGTCCCCAGATGTTTGTGGACTTCAGCTCCCAGAAGCCCCAACCACTATGGTCAGTGCTCAGGGCTTCTGGGAGCTGAAGTCCAAAAACATCTGGGGACCCACAGGTTGAGAACCACTGCTCTAGAGAGTCACTTCAGATAGAATGCCAGACAAGTTTGGTATTACAGGTATTAGCCTACAAGGATTTTTGTAGGCTTGCAGGCATACTCAGAGAAACTGAGACAAGTTGAGAGAAGTCAACCTAATGGTTTTTGGAAAATCATAATTGTACTAGAGCTGAACTGTCAAACCAATGCTTTGTACTTGCTCTACAAACCAGGTTCAGACCCAGAGCTTTGTCTAGTTTTGTTACAATCCATAGTTACTTGAACTGAGACTTTACAGTTTCAGCTGAAACTGTAGCACTTAAATAAAAGCTATTTTCTTCTAACTTTTAAAGATGACAGAATGTTCTGATAAATACATTTGTGTTTAATTATTTAATTAACCAGAAAATCAAGACTTTGCCAAATTATAGCTTGGATTATTTGATTGTCATTCAACATTTTTAGCTAACATGAAAGAAATCTAAATAAATTTGTATTCTTTCAGAAAAATTGTGTATTCTGAAGACTTTGATAGAGATTAAAATATATGATGTGTTTGTGACTAGAATAATAATAGAATTCTTATGATCTAGAGAAGCAAGGGCACAATCCTGCTTGTACAGTGGGGTTTTCCTGGTTCCTCCGTATTACACTGTTGTGCAATCTGTCAGACCGCTCCTAAAGATCAATGAATACTTTGTGTTATTTTGTGAGATAGGAGGGGCTGCAGTCGTAATGGGGAACTGGCAGCATTTAGAAGGCTGTCTTCCATAAGCAGAAAGGCACTGCCACTTAGGTAAGATGTGCTAGTAACTGAGCCACAGTGTTCTAAAAGCCATAAGGGTAATTTTCATTTTAAAAATTGTAAACTGAGAATTGGATATAGATCTGTATTGCCAGTATTTTTGTTTGTTTTTTACAGAAAGGTGCTGTTTCATAGGAATATTTCATTAAGTTTATTAGGTGTGACAGAGCCATTCTTTCAAATGTTTACATACTGCTTGGTCATTATAGAAATTTTTTCTGCCGTTTAATTTACAGGTCTCTCAAGTATTGTAAAGAAAACAGAATTATCTAAACAAGGAACATTTTGAAGTTATATTTTCCTTACTATTATTTTCATTCTAATGGTTTGAACTTGGTTATCCCAAAACATGATTTAAATGTGCATTCTTCAGATCTTCCTACATTTAAATTGCAATTAATTTCTAATGTTTCCCCCACTAGAGCTATCACTTTTACTTTAAAAATGTTTAGAAGAGTGGTGAAATAAAGAATGCTATAATTTTTTTAAGTAACTTAAAGTTCTGTAGAAAAGCAACAAATCCTCTTTTTCTCCTTCAAATCAATCTCTTGACAATTTGTAGAGCTCTATCTACTGTTATGTATGCCATGTTCTTCTCCATCAGTGGCCACCAGAGGGCATTGCCTAATTCTTTGTGGTAACTCTCACAGCGAGTTTTTTTTATATAATAGCGTAATTGTCATTCATTTAAGGTCTTGTAAATTGAAAGAAGTTATAAGTAATTTATCAACATTAATAAATCTGTAAAGGTAGCTGAATCTTGGTGTGAGAAAGAAAGATACAAATGTAATGTCTTTTTAACATAATTCATTGTAGGAAGCATCTACAGGACATTTCATCTGGAGGGTCTATGAGTTTGGGTATCTGGATGTGAATTTCTCATGTTTGGCTAAACATAAAAATAAATTTGACTTGGATTAAATCCCATCCTTCCATTAAATATATATTAATAAACTCTCATTTTTCCTGTCAGTTTTTTCCTGGCATGTTAATTCCTGTTTTTTTTCTTTTTAAAATAAAGTTTTAACTAGTCATTTATCATTCCCCTACCTACTGAGCTCAGTTTTTCAAAGAGCAAATTCCATTTTTGATGATAGTAGTTATAATATGAAATAATGGGTATGGACAAGAAGACCAAAAAACGATCTCCTCATAATAAACCATTAGAATGTGTTAAGAGAGGGTTAGCCCAGCCCCTCTGTCACTCCTCACATGTAAAGCATGACATTCTGAAGGGAATTTGTCCTCTATCCTTACCAATTTATCAGAATATCTGCTTTTTCAGGGTTGCTGAATATGTGAAAAATCTCAGGCTGCGATTCTCCTTACGTGGATTGGGTGTTTATCAGCTGAAGCATTACTATTGAAGTGCCTTTTAATGTTGAAAATATTTTAAAAACAAACTGTTCTTCCTTATGTGAATAGTATCAACCTAATTCTTGATCTAGTTCCTTAACTATCTTTAAAAAAAAAGATTGGTTGATGTATGGTCTGTTCTCCTCCTCCTTTTACCGCATGACTTGGAGTGCCTTAAAGGTAATGATTCAGAGAATTTTGGAAGGTAACAGTTGTCTATGAATCCCTCTATCCACTGAATACTATTCCTTCTTCTAGAAATTTTTGTTCTTCAATAGAATCTGATAACTGTTTGCATTGCTTAGACATTGCTGTTGGTTGTATTTGTATGCAATGATATCCTTTTCCCTGTGGAATGGGCATTTAACCAGAGAGGGCTAGAGTCTACTGTTTCAGAGCTAGATAGATGATATGCTGTGTCAAAATCTTAGCTTATTGATTCTTGTTTGGATTCCAACAAAAGATTTAGGATTTAGAGCTTCAAAATACAGTTTTTGGGACTGATGAGGACCCTCTCTGTGGTGTCCAGTGTGGAATGCAGGAGGACCATTTGAATCCAGAGAAGACTACCACTTTTTCTAATGTGTCCTTGCTACTTGTTGATGGCCCATCTTTAGTGAACATATACTCTAATCATGAACTAAAATAAGTAAAGACTAAAATAGCCATTTGCATTTATTATAGAATCTGATGGTGAAATTAATAGTTGTACACACATGCAAGTATGTGAAAATATCTTTAATCCAGTTTAGATAGAGTAGGCTGCATTGGTAATTACTACTGCACTAAAATCCTTGTTAATTTGCTTTGTTTCACTTTCTTTGGGGAAAATCACTCTATTGGTTTGCTTCAGAGGAATGCTTGGTGGTGGAAAAGTAAGATTTCTTTTCCAACATCATCAACACAAACTATGCCTGAAAGTGGGCTCCTACATGTATTTAGTTGTATTTGGTATAAGTCTTTTTCTGTGTACATGCTTGTCACTAATCTTTGTGGCTGATCATTGTGAAATAGTCCGTGTGGTAGTATTCACTAGATTTAAGACTACAGAACTGTATATATCTATTCTGAAGTAAGTACCACTGAGGTCAGTGGGATTTATTCTCAAGTAAATGTGTCAAATTCATGTAGGATAAGCTTTAGAACAACTATTAGGCACAATGGCTAAAGAGCTTCTCTTAAACATCATATGCTGAAAAGAAACATGGTCATGCATATCACTACTGTACTGTATTTGAGAGGTTTTAGAGAATGGGTGGGAAGATCCCAAAGGCTGTGCTCAGACACCTGTTGGTTTCAGTGTTAATGACACTCAGGTGTTCTTGTCTTTGAAATTAACAAAGGCTATGCAAATTCTGGACAAGTGCGTGGATGCTACAATGGACTAGGTAAAGACCAGTAAATAAGCTGAATCCCACTAAGACAGAGGTTCTTTGGATTGGTGGTTTTCAGATCTAACAGCTTGTGCAGGATGGCATTGCATTCCTCCTGAAGGTATGAGCTTGGGAATATTCCTGTATACATATTTGTCACTGGATGTGCAAGTGGACACCGTAGCTTAGAGTGTTTCAGGTCAGCTTTGACAGGTCTACCTACTGAGGCTGTTGGAATGTGCTGTATGTGGAGCCATGTTTGAACGTGACTCGGAAGCTGCAGCTGCAAAATGCATCAGCCAGATTGCCGTCCAAAATGTATGGACATTATGTAACACTGGTCTTAAAGAAATTGCCTTGCTACCAGTATGCTTTTGGGATGAATTCAAGAGCTGGTCATGCCATTTAAACTGTAAATGACTCTAAAAGGCCAGTGGTGAAGCAGTGTCTTCCTGACCTTCCAGAATAGAATGGTAGGTAGTGTCCCTTGCTTACTACATTCAAGATGAATGTGTTACTTAATGCTCTTTGTGATAAGAGATTCAGTTCAGGTTCAGTAATGAACCAAAAGAAAGTTTGTTTTTTCATGTTGAGATTTTCATTCAACTTGACTTCCTGATGGAAACGTAGGGTTAACTGCTTTAAAGGAGTTGGCCTAAGATCGCAGACAGAAGAACTGCTCCCTTTTGTTGTTCTGTTTACTAAGTTGACTAGTTCAAAATATCATAGGAGTAGCCTGTTAATCATTGTGAACTGGTGAGTAGAAGTGCACATGAATTCCTTGCACATTGTGATAATGGATTTGCAGTCCTCGCTACTACTGTTATTTTAATGCTATCTTTGGTTGAATGCTGCCTGTGTTAGAGCTAATGGCAGCCAAATAGAACACTGAACCAAAAAAAAGATAGACTATGGTTCTTTGGATATTCTTAAAATTTATTTATTTATATTGTACTTTTATTATAGAGAAACCATGTACAAAATACAAGACCAAAACAAAAAGAGAAAGAAAAAGTGAACACACAGAAGAGGAAAAAGTGGTTAAATCTAGTTATTGACAGAAGGAGATTCATTTAAAGTATTTTTGTCTGTATTTCAGAGATGAAAATGTAAATAGAATCTTTTGACAGCTTGGAAAGTTTACACACAGTTCTTTGTAAAAAGAATTTATACTTCCTCACAATATTTTATGAACATTCAGTGCTTTTAACTTTGATTTTGGCTAATTTGATACATATATTTTCTTCCATGGCTATTTGCCACATACATACCAAGTTTTCAGTTAAATGCTCTCCGCTTTTCCAACTCTTGGCAATTACTTTGTAACCCTGCTATCAGCATGAACACTATGGATTGCTTTGTCAATTTTTTCCTCTACCAATTTGTTAATAGTTCTGGTGTGATGCATATAATTTCATTTGTAATTTTTGACAGTTCCACACACATTGTATTCCAGAATTACTACATAAGAAGGCATGGCCATCCCACACAGATACATAATTCTTTCTGATTAGTTTATCCTAATGTTGTTATGTTTGCACCTGTTATCTTTATCAGATACATGTATATAATATGTAGTTGGTATTCTCTAGGAGCAGTTGGTGTAGTTTTCTTTATTTAGTCATTCGTAATTTGCCACATACATTTTATTACCACAGTACAACCTTCCCATTTTAAAAAATTTATGTGTCGTGCACAACTTTTTCACTGAGATGTGAATATATTTATTTCTTTATTTTTGGGAATGGTCACAGGTTCCAATAAAATTCATCAAATTTCTGCTTATGCTTTGTCTTGGTATGAGATTCATAAGAAAATGTGTTTGATAAAGGAGAATGTCATTCACTTACATTGCTTGAAGCATTTCCTTAAATTTTGCTATTGTAAGATGGGTTTTATTTTTTTAAAGAAAATCTCATTCGAAAAATTTTTATTTTCAACTTGAATCTTGCCCATCTTTATTTGCGTGAATCACATTTGAGTGCAAGGGGAATTGAATCAACAGGAATATTTCCAACATGGATTCATATTTGAATTTCTTCTGAATTTTTATGTAGTATATAAAACTCAGTTCTATCCATTTCAGTTCTTCTATCCAATAAAATGTGTACATTTAATTGTACATGTTTTGCCTTTGCTTCTGTAATTTCTCTGAGGCTTCCCTCAGATTCGGTATGAGCAGTGCTTCACATACAAGAGGAGAGGGAAAAAGGTGTGTTTTCTTGAATCTGTTTCTGCGACTCAGCCTAAAGGGTCAACATTATATTACATGTGCATTAGTGCATTTGTGCTATTTTATTCATGTTTCTGAGCCTGTATAAATCAGTCTTCCCTCATCTGGTACCTTCTGGATGTTTTAGATTTCAGCTCCCATAGTCTCTCACGATTAGCAATATTAAGAGTGGCTTCAAAATAGCTGGATGCTGAAAGTTTGAAGAAGACTGATATAAACTACCATATTTGCCGACGTATAAGAGGCACCCATGTACAAGACGCTCCCCATTTATACACAAACAGTATTTTTGGGGAAAAGTCTTACACACCAGCAAATATAGTAATCCCATTTTCAACAGATAGGATGTAAATTGAATAAATAAATAAACCAAAATGTAACAACAAATTAGTAATTTTTGAATTTCCTGACAAGATACTCATACTGTGGATTATGTTGAAATGCTGTACACGTTTAGCTAAATTAGGAAAACTGAAACTAATACTTAGAACAGCCTTTTCTTCTGTTCAGGTAGGATTTCAGTATCAGATAATGATTTCTACAGAATTTATAAAATTACTCGTTTTAAATCTTAAAAATCAGTTTTGTAGTGAATACTTTCTTCTTTGAAAGCATTTTTAAAATCTTAATTCCATGAAACATATTAAGTATACACTTGTAGAATAACTTTTGAAGTAAGCCTTTGTAAGTGACACAATAGGAACATGAGTCTGTATGTATTGTGGAAAATTGTAAATAATTCTGTGTGCTACATAGTATAATCACCATTTTTTCCTCCCTGTGTGATGTAAATCAGAAATGATCTTCTGACTGGTAACTGTAAAACAGGCTTCTATGAAGTTATGGATTTTTTAAAAATCAAGTAAGAATTTTTGTTTGCTATACTCATGTGGATGGGAGAAAGTGAAACTGAAGCGTTGAGGTTATAGTTGCATCCCTGGTTGCTCAGAAGATGCAGTTTTATAATGCCAAAGGCTTCTTGGTTTTGTGGCCCCAAAGTTTTGAATTGCAATTAGCTAGTATAAAAGTTTAATTAATTTGCAAGCCAGCATGTGCTGTCATAGGACATTTATTTATCTTTTTAAAGATAACTGTTGAAATGTTTCCTTTCATGTTATGTTTCTTTGAATGTTACATTGCATCTTGTACACAGTTCACGTGTTGTGTATCAAAGTTCACACAAGCAAATGAAGAATTCTTTCTGCAGAGTAACTATGATGTAATATGCCACGCGCCCTCTTGTGGACAAATGTATTAGATTTCATATGTATATGAATATCAGTGAAGTTTCTACCTAGATACCGTATCACAAATATAAATGTGAATGTTTGTCCACAAAGCTGCTGCTCATTATTCTTGTACTGTGCAATCAGTAGATTTTTCTCTTTATTTTTACAGTCACTTTACTTTCCATGGTGTTTCAGGAAATATATATAAAAAACCTTAAGTAAAACTGTGCTGCTTAGTTTTTTGCAGTCTTTGAAAAGTGCTGTTTTTCTTTATCATTCCAGTGCTTGGGAGATGGGAAGTAATGATAGCTGGCACCCGAACTGAAATCTGTGTGTAGGCACTACCGTCCCAGCACTTCAGGATGAATGGGGATATGCCTCATGTTCCCATCACTACTCTTGCAGGGATTGCTAGTCTCACAGACCGTAAGTATCATTTGTAAAAATATAGTTCAATTTTGGAAAAAATGCTCTGTGCTTTTGTTTTAAATTTTTAAAAAATGTCCTTTGGGGAATTCTCTCTTCCAGTTTGACATGTGTTACCAGACATATTAATAGGAGGAATGTGTGTTTCTCTTAAAAAGAATATCTTTGGACTTTGTGGCACCTGGTTTCTGACAAAATAATATCTTTTTAACTTGTAACATGTATCTCCATTTGGAGATAGCCTGGATCCTGCTGCACAACAAACTCTACCTGCTTTTTCTTATATAGAAGAAGGAACGTCATTAAGAACTACACTTGCCCTCAGCTGAGGAGAAAATAGTATCACCTTGCTGTTCCTCATATATCTTATCTATCTGTCTGCCTATCTATTTGGTGCGTGTGTGTGTATGTGAGTGTGGATGCATCTGTACTTGCACACTCCTCTGTTACGCTTATCTCTTGTCCAGGCCTCACAGGAAAACAGTATGGATTGCAGAAAGTTTTGCTTTAAGTATAGCCTGTTTGTCTCCTAGTTATTCAAAGCGGGGAAGTGAAGTAGCTTAAAAATACATTCAGAAGAAATTGTGCTTGAAGTTTAGGAATGAGTTAGTATTCTGCCGTTTGACTGATTATAGAAAGGTAAGTGTTCAATCTGGAAAAAATTGTAAAAATAAGTAAGTCAGATGATTTAGTATGTAAATATGATATAGACTGAGGGTTTGGGCAGCTATTGGTAATCACTGTCGCTGTTGTGGGCACTCTCCTTGAACATCCTCCTGATCACAGGCTGTACACCACAGCCAGTAGGAGTGCTAAACGTATGATGTATTGTGTTCTTAAAAGTTTTTTGGGGGGAGGGGAATAATTTGTGGTTTTTTCCTTCTGTTTTTCAAAATAGTTCTGAACCAGCTGCCTCTTCCATCACCTTTACCCGCTACAACTACTAAAAGCCTGCTCTTCAATGGACGAATTGCAGAGGAGGTGAACTGCCTTTTGGCGTGTAGGGATGAAAATCTGGTTTCACAACTAGTACACAGCCTCAACCAGGTGTCAACAGATCACATGTATGTATTTCAAACCACCTCAGAAATGAATGCCAAAATATACTGTCATGAATGTACAGTAGAAAAGAGTTGCAGAAACTTTTGAATTCTTTGAACTGAACATGATTCAGGACTCTTGTCATACTTGCGTGTGGTGGTGTGCATCTATGTATAAATGGAGGTATATTTACATGTGCTATTTAGTATGGTTCTGAGCTAAATATCAACAATACCTTTCAAATTTAGGTCTCTAGAAACTATTTTCAGAGTAACAAAAGATACTTTGATTGGGTTTAAAACTTTGAATACTTATCCATGGTAAGGCATAATTATTCTGTCTTTGGACTGATGAGGTTAAATGTATTACAAAGCTTGTCAGAGTCTTCAGTTAAGTTTTGTTAGTTACTCTCTCCAAGATGTGGATAATGTTTATCCCTACAAGATGTTGAGTTCTAGAGAGATCTAAATGGCCTTAGAACATAATGACAGAAATCTGTTACTTAGAAAAGAGAAAGAAAAAGGAGTTCTAATGTGGACTCACAATGATTATGTGATTATATGGCATGAGTCATGGATTTCAGTGTCCTTTTGTCCTGCTTATGGCTGCTGAAAGGTGTATCTTCGCTTTATGGAGTGTAATCTCACTATGTTTTAAAAGCTTGATCCAAGTTGGAATATATTGGAACCTGTCCGGTACTGCCCCCGGTGCTAGCTTTGATCACAGCAATCTGGTTGAAAGTTTTGTTAGGCTGCTGTTCATAGATCTTATGATCAACTTGGTGAACAACTAGTTCACCAACCAGCACTAGTGGAAGCCAGTGTAGCTGTAGTTACTGCTAACCAGGAATACAGTTCTCAGGGTGAAAGCCATAAGGATAGTAGAGAGCTTAAACTGTATTTTCATAAGCAATAAGGTAAGTAAAAGGATCAAAAGGACAAGTCTGGCTGAGTTGTTTTGGTGGATTCCATGTATAATTTGTAAAGTAGGAAATGTGAAAAATTGCTTTACAAATTACATGGTTGTTATTGTGATGGATATACCACATACACCAAGGATCAGCATTAATTCAGTTTGTGCTGAAAGGTGCCCGTTATTGTCTGCTGTACTACTTCTGCATGCTGTGCTACCATGCTACAATTTCATCAGTCATGCATGAGGAAGGATATTGGCCCTTATGAAGTAGTATCTGCCTGATGGAGACCAACTGAGAATTATGCTGTACAGTATGCCTTTCATAGTGTATTAAAGTGTAAATAAGTTAAAATGTGTTGTAATATTTATTATTATTGTTTACAAATATTTACAAGCTATGTGGATCTGAAGATTGCAGACTGCTATACAACGATAAGAGAGTATATAAATAGATGCTGGGTTTGACAGTGCAAGAAAGCTTGTATAACTGTGTATGATTCAATATGCATTTAACCCTAACAGTTATTGATCCAGTTGAGATCAATGTTCGTATGAATGAGTTGTGTAAATAGATGAAATTATTGGCTGGAATCATGTTGATATCCTACACATGCACAAGTTTCCGTACACTTCATGGTGCAGTGAACATATAAAGCAGGGAACTATAAAACAGTTGTAGAGTTCTGTAGGTATAAGTATTTCACATGCAGTTGCACATTCTTGTATGGTCTCTGACTATTTTTCAGTGCTTCATTTGATTCCAGTGTATTACTTGGACTATAAGCTAGTGCACTGGTATGCAGCAAAAGGATGGTTAGCACGGCTGCTTTATGACTGTGTGAGTGTGGATTTATACTAGACAAATACAATTTTGCATCTCAGCCTGAATAATAAAATAAAATTAATAATAGTAATCATAATAATAATATAATAAATAATAAAACAATTTTGCATCTCAGTCTGAATAATAAAACATCTAGAACATGCAAAGCAAATGACTTTAAGGAGGCCTACCATTGTTTCCTTTATTGAGAAACTGAAATCCAAAGCAAATTACTGAATTTACTTTATATTGTTTGAATTGTGTTTAATAGGCGTATTTTCCTTTATGAACATAGTGTTAGTATTTTGAGCAAGGCAATTCAGGAAGGAGGATTGCAGCTTCTGCATCAACTATTTGAGTACGACCATTTAATGTAGAGTTTATAGGTACAAACAACCTGCACATTGCATCCTTCATCATCACAGAAACATGTGTAGTAACAGGATGTATTTTGTAAATTATTTTTATTAGTATTCCCTTCCCCCAAAAATTACTAAAAACACTGCAAATACATAAATGAATATGTAAAAGAAAAAGAAACAAAAGCAATGTATAGGAAAATATATGAATTAGAAGTCAGAGAATAAAAGGAAAAAAGAAAGGAAAGAAGGAAAGAAAGAAAGAAAGAGAGGGAAAAAGAAGAAAAATACTCAGGAAAGACTGGACTCTCATCTTCCTTTAGACAGATTATAGCCTACCAATTAATTCAAGATTCTCAAGAATGTTTAACCTTTCTCTCTCCGCCCCTATTCATGCTTTAGCATAACATCTCCATATTTTTTCTATTAAACTTTATTACAACTTGTTTCCATAGTAAATAACATTGCATAATAAATAACAATACACTAAATAACCTTAATGCCACTAGTTTTTTAAAATACTGTTTACTGACTTAATTACTTACTATTTTCACTAGTTAATAGTGTAGATGTATTACATATTTAATAACATCCCTAAATACAAATATATCCATATTTTATAAACACAGTCCAGTATCATATCCTGAATCTGTAACATAATTACGTAATATATTCACTAGTTAAAACTGTAAACCTATTACATGTTTTGTAACATCACTAGGTTGCAAATACATTGATACCATTTTATAAATTCTAAAATCCATTATAGAATTCATAGACCGAAACCACTTGTCATCCTAAATCTGTAACTATATTAGTCTTATTTGAACTAAATCTTCATTTGGAAATTGACTTCCTGTTCCCATGTGCAATTTACTCCTGATTGCTTCTCACATAACATTTTAAAGTCACTATCCTGAGATAGCAGCCTTATTTTTGACCAGTTTTTGACATCCCTCTCACAGAGTAAATCAACTTGGTTTTGTTCAACTCCCACAAATGGCATGATAAAATCACAGTCTTGAGACAACACCTTTGTTTTTAACATCTTTCTCATATCTCTTTTAGTCATGCAAACCAAATCAACGTGCTTTTGTCCAGACATCCAAACAGTTTGCTTACAGGTCCCAACTAAATGTATCTCCCTCTGCTTGCCCATTTGTGTAATCTCTCTTTCACAGACCAAAACCTCCCAATCATGAATTTGCTTCAAGTCAGAATCTCCCTCCATATAGTCAGCTTGTGTTTATCTCACCATGTGGTTTTCATCTTGCTTTGCTCCCATGTCAGATACTGTGTCTCAGTCTGTATCTTCTGTATCTCCCCCTTGTCTTAACTCTCATATCAGTTCCTTGAACTCTTGCTTCATTATGTCTTACCACATTCTTCTTCCAGTTTAGGAGTTCTCTGCTCATTTTCTTTATAGTCCATTGTAAAACACCCTCTAACTGTTTCAGGGATGGTTCTGTTTTCCTCTTAATCCAGCAGTTACACAGTTAGCACTATGTTTTCCTGGAGTCTAACCAGAAGCCGCCAAGAAAACAATATCCAACTGATAATGTCTGTACTTTCTCACGCTGTGATTTCCTTCTTAGAATCCAATGCCTTCTTCAAATAAAATGCACTTCAATCTATTCACAAGTGTATGGACCTAAATCCTTAGTTTTAATTTTTTTAAAACTCTCAGTTTTCACACTGAGCTGTCCTAGTCTTATGGGGCAAATAGTTCTTGATTGTAAAAAGAAGACAGCTACGAAGACTCCACTTTTCTGTTTTAATCACAAGGATTCTTCACTTTTATAATGTCAAAATTTAATTAAACGTTCTTTTTTTAAAAAGTTACCAGCATGAGGCTGTCAGATCTTCTGATCTAAACAGCTGTGGTTCATGGCAAGGGCAAGATGTTATTCCTTCACTCTTTCCTATTCACAATGTGTTTATTAATAAGTAAACTCATATAATGGGAATTCTGAATCCAAATGGGTAATCTTCCACTCCTCCTTTTTGAAAGGGGATTAAAACTCCAGCTGGCCAGCACTTTACTATGAAAGATCTCTTCACTGCAGAATTGCAGCAAAAAGCATCTGCCAAGCTGGGCTCCTGGTAGTTCAGTCTGTAACAGGATGCTTTTGAATTAAAAAAATAAAATATTTTCTGCCTTCTGTATATCGATAGTTTTCTGGATAGTTCATGATATTTTAAAAAACGTACTCACTAATTCTTGTATGCTTTTTTTGCGATCAGAGAGCTGAAAGATAATCTTGGCAGTGATGATCCAGAAGGTGATATACCAGTCTTGCTGCAGGCTGTCCTGGCAAGGAATCCTAATGTTTTCAGGGAGAAAAGCATGCAAAACAGATATGGGGTGCAAAGTGGTGAGAGTTCTTTTTCATTTTATTATAATTTCTGAGCAAAATAATATTCAACTATGTTCCTTTTTATTATGACACTATAAATGTATTGTGGACACAACCTCAAATTCTAATACTTGTTTTTCTTTATTATGTAAGAATGTGTATTTTGGTCACTTGTTGTAGGACATAAAGTGACTCAGATACACAGTATCAGATACGATTTCTTTTCAAACTTGTGCATCAGTTGCTAAATGCCTAACATACTTTTGGTTCCAATCAAATTTTAAGTGGTTGTAGAGTCAGTTTGGGCTTATTTTGAGCCATAGGCCTGAATCTAGTAACTTATCTCGCCTAGGGTAAAGCAATTGAAGCTGTAGGATTTAGGTAAGTGTTGACTTTCCATTCAGCAATTGATGTGTCTATTCTTGATAGTCCTGGCAATTGGAATTAGGGAACAGTGTTTCACTTAGGGCTGTAAGGCAGCGTGTCCCAGTAGTGTTCCCATACACTAATATCTCAGCTTGGCTTTAAGTTGTGCTAATTAGAACCTCTCTATGCATTTAGATACATAGTAAAGTAGAAGGTGATTTGATCAATGTTGATGTGATCTGCTGTCGGATATAAGCTGTGTTCAGATAAAAGCCCATCTGACCAAACAATATTTTCAAAATTGACAAACCCATAGTCATGGCCATTGCCCTTTTGACTTATGCATTGTAAAAGTGGGAATTCTGAAAGGATGGAATATGTCAGAAGATGGGCAACTCTAAACAAAGGCTGTGTGCTAACAAGTTTAAACTACGGTTAATGCACACCATTATTTAATGTGCTATTTGAATTGAACAACAGTTTCTTTAATGAGTAAAGGGTAAGTGGATTAATATTTCAATCCATAGCGTTGATGGCAATCAGCACATTTGTTATTGTTGCATTAAGATAAGTGCATGTGACTGGTCAGAAAAATGGCAAGAAGATGTGGAGTGAGTTGTGTGGCTGGGAATTAAGAAATGAAGTTACTAGGAATGTTACCAGTGTATCATTTGCCAGCAAGATTTTGCTCATATGCCCTTTTCGTATGTGTTAAACTGTTCCAGTCTTTGCAACAATTTCTTTAGATAATGCCTATGTTGCATTTTGTCATAAAGCTGACACACTGCAAAGGACGCATAATCTTCAACCAAGCAAATATTTTAATCTAACTTTGAAAACTTTTTTTTTTAAAGGAATGATGATGCCACAGTACAAACTCTCTCAGAATTCCATGCACGGTAGTCCTGCATCTTCCAATTATCAGCAAACCACTATCTCTCATAGCCCTTCTAGGTAAATGCTGTTTTCAACAGGATTTCTTTCTTTTTTGTTTTGCTGGAGTACAAGACTCACCCTTTTTCCCAAGAAATGCTGTTTGAAAATGGGGTGCGTCTTATACGTCAGTGCATCTTATATGCTGGCAAATAGTATATGCCAGTGTATAAATGGGGCACATCTTATACGCTGGTGCATCTTATATGCCAGCAAATACTGTATCTTGTTCTCTTCTCCCAACAAATATACAGTATATTTTATCGCTAGTTTATTATTAATATTTAATATTTTGATTTCAGATTACTGCTTTTTCAAGTCTTTCAGTGACATTCTTTGATCTCCAGTCAAAATGTGTAACTAAATAAGCAAGACTCTTTAGGGTTCAGGATATGATAGAACTTGTAAACATGATGCATATATTTTATATTGAGTCTCCCGAAAAACTCTGTATACATTTTAGAACCGATTTAGAGTCACTTAAACTATGTTTTTCAATATGTTTCTTTATTGATCCTTCTCATGCTAACCTTTTCCCAAATTAGTTTTTAATGAGTGTGCTTGAGCAGCATTTCAAAGTTATGCTATTAGTAGGTACTAAACGGAAATTTGGGTAGGTTTATGACAGTAGCATTAAATTCATTGTTGAAAAAAATTCAACAAAATTGTCTTTTGGGAAGAAGAACAAAATTGAATGAACTTACCAAATAAATAGGGCATAACAATGAGACTGTGCTCTAATTATTATTAGACAATGAAAGGAAAATACCTGATAGTTAATGCAAAGTGTGCTGGTTTATTAAATTCCTGTCATTATGTAAATTGTATACTTAAACTGACATAAAATAAAGTGCTCATTGCATTAGACTGTAACTTGAGATGTGGTTAGAATATGTTGTGGATGAATGGAGTTTCTAGTGTTTGCTGAGCAACTTTTACATGGACAGGAAGAAAGCATAATTTTCTAAAAACCAAATCTATGTTCATAAATTCACTGCTTTCCAAAAAGCTTTCCAAACATGGTACCCGCCAGATGTTCTGAGGTACTACCGTCCCTAACAAGCATGACCATAGAATAGGATTACTCATTCATACTCACATGTGCTGCTTGATGAAAGGGTGGGATTTAAATAGGATAAATAAAATAGTGATTTGGATCCAAAGAGCTGTGAGATGATGGACAAAGTATGTAAGCATTGTTGGTAAAAACTTGTGCAAATACTAGTAGTAAGGCTTCATATAATATAGTGCCACACAATGTAGGGTTCTGTTACTACAATATGCAAAACACAAACTTAAATCCAGTGATTAATTACAGTTGGATTAGATCCATGAATTAGCAAAACTTGCATACCTGGCGACTTCCCTTGTTTCCATAGATTAAATGAATCTGTTCTGATTGGGCTTAACTGTTGAATTAGGCTGTACTGAATAAAGAAAATTCAGCCTGTGATATATAAACTTTCATAGATCATAAAAGGATCTCGAGAAAAAGCGTATGTAAAATGGAAGAGCTCTGGATTTGGAATATTTTTTGGGAGAAGCCAAGTTAATTCCAGTCAGTTTATTTAATATTTTGGATTGTATCAGAAAATGTTCTTGCAGTAGCAGAAAACTTATTTGGATCTATTTGTAGGTTAGAAAGAACCCTTCCGTGAGCAGGAGAAGCTATATGTTATATTGCAAGGCAACATATTAATTAATTTAGAGGGATTGTGCTATTTGAATACTGAATTGTATAACATCTGTTCATGTATGCTTTCCTTGGATTTTATTTACAGTAGATTCGTGCCGCCACAAACAAGCTCTGGTAATAGATTTATGGCACCACAAAACAGCCCTGTGCCTAGTCCATATGCTCCTCAGAGCCCTGCAGGATATCTGCCATATTCTCACCCTCCAAGTTACACACCTCATCCACAAATGCAGCAAGGTATTATCTTCTTCTTCTTCAGAATATATGTTAAATTGATTGGTATTGCATTCTGCCTCATAACAGAAAGTCATAACTTGCACTCATCAAGCATGTAAATGAAAATAAATATTAGGAAAAAAAATCCAGATCTGCTCTTGGAGAGCAATCTTGCATTTAGACTATGGACTGACATACTCTTACTAAAAACAAAATGTAAACACATAACATAAGATGGGATAATTGTATTCTTTCCATTTGATACAGTGTGTGATGCACATATAATTTGTTTTCTTTTAAAATGAAAGAAAATGTTTATTTCTGTTGAAAAAAAATTCCCCTGGCTGTTTGATAATAAGACCTGTGGTTACAAACTATGGTAACTATAACATTTATCAAAATGTGGGTCCATTCCCCAGCACAGGTCCTTCACTAAGGTGGTTGAGACTGTTTCCGGCCTAAAGCAAGGTTAGGAAATGGATTGGAAAGGTTTCTCTTAAAGAAAAAAAGTGCAGTCACAGCTCACAGAGTTTGCCTGCCAGCAGATAGGTTACCCTGCACTTCAGTCTGTAACAAACACTGTACAGCAGGGCCATCAGACCTTGGGGTGGCAAGAGGGAACAGGTTGTCCTCAGGATAAGGATGTGAGGATGTCAAACCCATTGTGCTCCTGTTTGTCTGTATCTGACCCAGCTGAGTAGCCTACATACCTTGATGGCACTAGATCCATCTGATCTTGGAATTTAAGCAGGGTCAGGCCTTTTTTAGGAGTTGGATGGGAGACTGCCTGGGAGTACTAGGTCCTAGAAAGACCTCAGTGGCAAACCAGCTCTGAATATTCCTTGCCTAAGAAAATCTTACTAAGCCAGCATGGTAGAGTGGTTTGAGGATTGGGTTATAACCCTGGAGATCAGATCAGCCATGGAAACCCTCTGAGTGACCTTGGGCACGTCACACACTCTTAGCCCCAGAAAATCCAGTCATAATTTCACCATAGGGCTGCCATAAGTCAGAAAGGACTTGGGTACACGAGAAAAACAAGAAAATCCTATGAAATTCATAGGGTTGCCATAAATCAATAGGCAGTTTTGAAGGCATATAGACATATACCAGCTTAAAGTACCATTTGCAATAAATAAATAACCCCACAGACAACTCAGTAAATTGCTTCTAGAAATTTGTGTATTTTCATTTTCAAACACTTCACTACAACAATTTATTTAAGAACAAAATTAAGAAGAGATGAAGTATAATTTATTATAATAAATTATAATAGTCCAGTTCATTTTTGTCAGTAGTCATTTCTTGGTACTACAAGTATGCTCATGTATTAATGAATGAATTCTGGCATAGGACTAATTTGTCAATCATAATTATATTTTGATAAAAAATAAGAATGACTTTTAAAATGACTTGTATGAAGATAACTTTTATGATAATCCTATACACGTTAGATTTAGTATATTGTGATGAGGATTATGATGTACCTGACCCTGTCTGTGTGCCCATCCAGTTTCTCCGTGCTGGGTTTCTGTTTATATGGAGCCTGTGGATGTTGACCTGTTACTGCACAGTTTTTGTACTCCACCTTTGCTGCATAAATACTGTGCAGCTCCTGCCTACATATGTTGGACTCTGTGTGCATTAGGCTATAGTCTCTGCTGATTTGTTGTCCACCTTGGAGCCATCAGGCAGTTCAGGCAGTTAGATGGGCATGGAGGATGGATGGTACAAACCAGTGTGATTTCATTGTGCAGATTTGTATTTGGTCAGAATCTACAGCAGTTTTTTATGCAAGCTAGTTTCTTCCCATATAGTTAGTCTTTCTTGGGGCATTTTTATGCTCAAAATCCTGTTACTAAGAAATATTCAGGTTTTTTAAAGAATACTGCTTAAAATCTCATACTGCATATGTACATTCATATTTTTCTTAATTTCAGCTTCAGTATCTAGTCCCATTGTTTCAGGTGGGATGAGGAATATACATGAAAATAAGGTTACAAGTCAGTTGTCGGGCAGTTCAGCTAATCATCATGCTGATAATTCTAGACATGGCTCAAATGAAGACTACCTACAGATGGTGCACAGAATAAGCAATGAAGTATGTAATATAGTTTTTTTTTAATGATAGCCTCACATATTTCCAATTCGTCAACAATTTTAGCCCTCTAATAGTGCTTTTTAGACATTGTTCTGTGAGGCAGTGCATCTGTATTTAGGTATTGATATTGTGTGTTAATATCAAAATGATGAATAGTATGCTGTGTATTTTGAGACTATAGACAAAGCCTGAACTTGTTTTTTAAACCAGTTGATGGAAAAGTAGAAGCAGTAAAGCTTTGGCTTAGAATGTATCTGTAGCTCTACATTGGAATGATGGACCCCAGTCCATTTTATTTGCATACCAGTATTACTTCTACACAAATAACTTACGCAATAATTTGATGTAGTGGCTGCTGATCAATAGCGTTATGGTTTCTAGAAGAAAATCTTCCCAGTGCCTGACTATGTAAAATACTTAGTTCCTTACTGTTCTTGACATGTTTAAGAACTCTTTCACACACTTTAACACACTGTGCAGCGGCTTCTGGTTGTGAATTGTGTGTTTGAGGGCTGCTCCAGTGGCTCCCCTTTCAAATACTCAAGTACAATTTCACATTTTGTCTCTAAAATATCTCCTCATTCTTTTCTATGAGAATTATTATTGGAAAATCAGAGGTGTTTCACTCTTCTGGATATTCCAAAAAGAAGTGGAGAGACAGAGACCTGAAGAAATTTCCTTCTCTTTTTCCATTATCCAGACCAGAATCTTCAAGGGATGTCTAATTTGCTATAGATTGTACTGTGGGGAGAAAAAGAAAAGTGGGGGGAGGGGCTAAAATGCCTGCTTTGCATTCTACTGTTCTCAAATTGCTACAGAATCCTGGAGTGGACTTATAAAAATCAACTATAGTTTCCAGTAATCAAGGAATCATTTTTGATCTTTGTTCAGATTGGTTAAGTAACCATAGCTCAGTATGGTATATCAGGTGCCAGTTCAGTGTGACCCTCCAGGTGTTACTGGATTTCGGAGTTCCATTTTTCTCATCTTCAGCTATGATGATGTGGACTGACAGAGCTGCAGTCCCACAATGATTTGAGGGCCATAATTTTATCATCTGTGCTATATACCTTGGCACTGTGTGTGTGTGTGTGTTTCTTAACAAGCTTATTAAGAAAATAACATTATCTTCACTTCATTATTTCAAACGCAAGCTATAGCACTGTGTGTGTTTATTCATAAATTTATGAAGGAATATGACTCCATGATTTCAGACACAAAATCTAGTGATAAACTTTAGTAATTTATGCCTACATAATTTTGACTGTGCTGTTGTATCAGTGCTGCTTATATTTGCATATAAAATGAAGTTCAGGTGACTTCTGATACCTGATAAGAATGACAAATAGTACTGGCAATTATTGTTATGGCTACATTGTTATGGCAAAAATATTGAGTCACTGGGTAAGTTGCTCATTTCTAATAACCATTAATACTGTCTTAGGATGGTGATTCTTCTATAAGGAACACTGCATCATTTTCTTTGCGGTCACCACAGTCTGTATGTTCTCCTGCTGGAAGTGATGGAACCCCTAAAGGTACTTTGACAGTTTTGTTGTATTCTTGTAGATGAGAATTGTAGTCATTTTCAAAAAGTACAAAAGAAACAAGTAAAATCAGAGAGCATATGATATCTAGGAAAGAATATGACCATCTGTTAGTTGAAATTGTACTGAACATTGCAGTTTGCTAGTTTTCAGGGTAAAATATCAGTTTTTCAACACACAGATTACATAGAGAATTAAAATGTATTAGACGAAGACTGCAATGTTTTACCTCAGTAGTCTAAGTATATAGTTGCATCTATTAATTCAAATGTACCATAACTTAAAAATGTCTGTATTGTACCCCTTCTATTTTCCTTCTAATAGAAAACTCTAAATTTCATATCCATAGATACCTATAAAATACTTGCTAGAATTTCTTATACCTCTTTAAATTTCTGATGCACCAAGCCGTATTTTACCTGCAAGCCATATGTTGTGATGTTGCATATACATAACAGTTCTTTCTTTTGCAGTATCAAACAAGGGGAAAAGAGAGGTGTTTTTGGATCACCCACAAAGTTATGAAGCATTAATAAATAGTTCAGCCAAATTTAATTTGTACTTGCCTCTGTGTAACATGTTTTTCCTGGAAGATTCATTTTTCCTTTTGGTGATTTAGCCTGTCTGATTTTCGGTTTCGTCATACAAATAACGTATGTATGAACATTTGTCATATAAAGGGATGAAATTACATGTGTGGCAGGTGGTGTTTAATATTCTCTAAGGCAGTGCTGAGGGAAATGTGGCTTGCAGACTTCATGTATTACCCTGTGAAATGTTCTGAAAAAACATTTTTAGAATTTTAAAAATTTTATCTTCCACTTCTTCTTCCTTGCTAAAAATGTGATTGGACTGTATGGGAAAGGGATGGTGTCACCATATGTGTGGTTCCAGAAAGGAATTTTTCTATCAAGGAAGTAAAACAGAAATTAACTTCCATTTATTGCCTGGTTAGAAAAATGCCTCTCTTGGTCTAGTCTAGGATGACCCAAAAGTGGTAAGCTTGCTTCCATGTCCCCTGAGGGATGTGGAAGGGGCATTTTGGGGAGGGAAAGGGGATTTTTTTTCAGGGGGTATAGAAAGGATGTGTGGCTCTCTAGGATGCCATGGAGAATGCATCTCCCCTCAACCCCTGACAGTTGCCTATTCCTTTTCTAAAGTTAGTGTTACATTATCAATCAATATTTATTCCACAGTTGAGGGACCAACATTAGAAACATGCTTCTTCTTTGTCACCTTTGTTTACATTTTATTGCATATTTGGGGCAGCTGTTAAGAAACTGAGAATAGAGATTATTGTAACATAGAGAATAAAAAGCAGCAGTGTAGCTATGCCAGTCAGCCCTAGATGATATCTTTTAAATTTAATTTTTGCATGATGCATATTTATCTTATGTTTTCTTAAGCATTTGCCAAAATGTTAATTGTTTCAGCTCCTGGGCAGTTCATCAAAATTTACCAAATTGCTGAAGCATCTATTGCTCATGGTCTGACATTAAAAAGGCTTGTTACTTTGACATTGCACAGTACAATAGGAACTAAATAAGGAAATGTAGTCTTAAGTTGTTACAGTGTAATAAGCTTTAATATTCAAAGTGGTTCAAGTGGGGTCCTGAGTATATTTATAGATCTTCTGTTGTAGAGGCCACATCAGTAAATTTTACAATTAATAGTGGAAGAAACTCAATGGGAATGATAAAATTATCTTGAAGTAAGTAGAACTAAATAGAATTCATAGTTTTGATGATTAAGATATGTGGAATGTTTACTGACGCTTCAGGAATTTTACTATAACTGTAGGATTTTCTAATTCTCTTTATAATAGAAGCAGTGAAGAGTTGTACATGTGCTCTCTTCATAGGAAAGGACATTTCAGAAAAAAATAACCCTTTTCTGGTTGTACAAAGCTGCTAATCTTTTTCTTCAGCGGTTTCAGCACTAGGCTTTATTTGCAGAACATAGTTTGCTGCACTCCATTGTAACAAAGGCAGAAGAAGCTGACAACCACTAAAAAATGGTTAGGCCATTATCTTGTTGGGGCGTTCCATGATCATAACGTGTGTGGGAAATAAAATTGTGAAGATGCACAGCATCCATATTTAGTAGAGGGTGCTGCTTCATAACTACATAGCAGAGCTGTCAAAGGGATTGATGTGCAGTGAGACACAAATAAGTGGGTTCTGTCATGCATTGGATACTCCTGATGCACATTGGTTATACATCTTCACTATTCAGTAACAGGTTTCTTAACACCTCGCTATGTAGTTAAGTGCGTGCAAATTTACATAGCGTGAAAGGATGTACATGAGTCCAACCTTAGTTTTTAACTTTAGTACCTTAGGAGAATGTGCATATTCATTCATTCATTCAAGTCCTCCTACTCTTTGGGCCTTACTTTGACTCAAAGAATCCCAAGTTTCTGATCTATGTTTCGATAACTTGTTACAGGTAAGTAATTGCTCTTCCAGGAATTGGGGGAATTATGTCTATTATCCTGGAATGTTTTGTCCTGCAGAATGTAAACAAATCATGTCTTGATTTTGAGAATATTTTCCTTCCTCCTAATCCAACAAAGAAGACAAGATATATTTAGCTTGTGTATATATATCTATTTTCATCAAGGCTGCAGTTGAACTGACTGAATGAGTCTTTATATGCACATGGTGTCTAAGAAGCCGCCTGTTGTTATACATAACTTGTTTTCAGTGAAAATAGCTGGATCCAGGACTTTTATCTTTTAAACAGGGGATGGTCTGAAATGACTGAGCGCCATATGAAGACTTGTCAAATTCTAGACAAATTTAAAACAGCCCTTTTTTTTTGTACCTTATGAAATATTATACTGCTCTGCAAGGTCTCAGTATATGGCCATTCCTTAGAGCAGTGGTTCTCAACCTGTGGGTCCCCAGATGTTCATGGACTTCAGCTCCCAGAAGCCCCAGCCACTATGGTCAATGCTCAGGGCTTCTGGGAGCTGAAGTCCACAAACATCTGGGGACCTACAGGTTGAGAACCACTGCCTTAGAGCAACTAAATCCAATAAACCCATCAACTGTTTATGCTGCGTCTCAGGAAGCAGAGAGATTATTTGTTCTCTGACTACATGCAAGTTATCAAGTCTACGTAAACTCTTATCTTAGTGAATTTCTTGATTAATAGAAGGCATTCTACTATAAATAAAACTGTAAGAATAAGAAGAGTCAGTACTCTGGATGGACTGCTTCAACAGCTGAATCAGGCAATAGAGATGAAGGGGTTTTTTTTTCTTGCATTTTAAATAATGCAAGAAGAAGAAAAGGTGTATAGACAGTGAAACACAGGCTTAGAGTCTTGATTTCATAATACAGTCACATTTTGAACAGTGGACAAGCCTTTTAGTGGACATATGTATAATTAGATCTTACCACTAGAAATTCCTCTGATTTCCCTGTAAACTATTAAGCAATACACACACACACACACACACACACACACACACACACACACACACACTCTAGCGTATATACTCTGCATTGGCAAGATTTGAGATCCTGTGTCTAATTCCCCAAACTGTCTTGTCCAGTACCTGTAACTTTTCCCCATATTCTTGCAATCCAATCTGTATTCAGAGTTATTAACATACAGAGGTTGGATTCCTGAGGGAATACACTGCCCTCCTCCTTGCTGCTATGCCTTGTCTCCGTAGTAACCAGTCTACTCAAGACAGACACAGTTGACTGAGGCCCAAGAGCTCTCTGGCTGAGAATTCTAAATACCCCTCTCTAAACTGCATAGCCCAGGATTCCATAGAATCTTCTCAGGCAGACAATCACATGAGGTCTTCGCCTGATACGGACAAACAAACTTTGACTTATATACGTATATGTGTGTGTGTGTGTGTAATTTGTGTAATTTATAATTAATTATATTTTCTCTGCTGCCTCCCTAATATCCACAGCAGCTGTGGTCTGGATGCAAAATCTCTACATGAGTTATGTTTAAAGATCGATAAATGCTTAGCCTAAATGCAATTTGTGCAACTATTATGGTGAAAAGATTGATCTGTCTCAAAGAGTGGAATGCAGACTTGCAATCCAGAGCAAATTTAGCATCAGTCTCCTTTTATCAGAAATCTCTTTTTCAGTGAGGTTGCCATCAAGGAACAAAAACATCCTGTGACTACCCAATCCACCAGATAGGCAGAAGGTTATCTTCTGTCAGCCATGCCTGGGCATCCTCTACTTCAGACCAATAGATGTCACTGACCATAAACAAAGTTTACGCCATAATGTTTTGCCAAAATCCTAGAGACTATTTCTTATAATCTCCAACTTCAGAGTCTTATTCAAAGGGCCTACCCCTTCAACAGGCCATGTCCCATCTCTTAAAATTAGGAGCTGTAGAGCCAGTATCTCCCAATGGTTGCTTTACCAAAGTCTGTTCTATCCTCTTTATTGTGTCCTGAAGAGATAATGGTGTCTGCTCAGTTCTAGACTTCAGATGCATAAACAAATTTGTAAAATACAGAAGTTCAGGATGGAAAGTCTCCAGACCATCCAGCAATACCTTTTCCGGGGGATTTTCTCCCCCTGTGGATTTTTCAAAAGCTTATTTCCATGTGCTTATCCAGGTTTCCTCAAAAAAGTACCTTTGTTTCTGTTAGCATAACATCCAGTAGCACAGAGCTTTCCAAACTGTGTGTTGCAACACATTAGTGTGTTGGCTGCAGTGTGTCATGTGAACATAACAAGAAACCTGTGAAATAAGGAATACCAACTTGCATGCATTTTTATGCAGCAAAGGTGCCAATTAGTATGGTGCACTAGTGTATTCCCCTTCTGTAATATGCATGCATGCACACCACAGTTAAGGGATCATCCCGGTACTGTGCATGCACAGTATACCTAATCAGGTTGAAACAGCGGAAGTGGATGTGAAAAGTTACATGCAGCTGCTCAACAAAAAGCCGCCTAGTCTGCACTGTCTGTAGATATATCCCCATACATTTCATTATTACAATTTATGTATGTGTCTATATCTTTTATAAGGAGTTAGTTTAATCTCCATTTTGCTAGTAAAACTGAATTACTGTGTCACAAAATGATGCATGTCTAAAAAGTGTGTCACTAACATGAAAAGTTTGGACAGCTCTGCAGGAGCAATTCAGGATGTTCCCCTTTGATCTAGCATTTGCACCCAGGGTATTTACAAAGCTCATAGTAGCTCCTATAGCAGTGTTGAGGCTTCAGGGAATACGTATTTTCGTATACCTTGGTGATCTTCTTGTAAAATCATCCTCCCTTCAGGAAGCCAAACAAGCATAGCCCACCACCCTGACCATGTTAAAACAATATGGGTTTATAATCAGGAAAAGGAAGATTCACCTCCTTCTGTCTCAGCAGTCAGTTCACCTAAGAGCCCTTATAGACACCAAAAAGGGATGCATCTGTCCTTAGTATGATGGATTTTGTGTTGATGAATGTTTGAGTTTTTAATTATGGAATTTAACTTTGTTTTAATTCTTTTTGATTATTTAAATATGTTTTAACTTTTGTATTTTAGTTAGTCTTTTTAATAGTTAGTCTTTTTAATTTTGTAAGCCTGGGGAAAAAAGCAGGATATAAATAAACATCGTTGTCGTCATCACCACCACCACCACTGCCGCCGCCACCACCGCCACCATCATCACATGCAGCTCTCATGGGATGTCCCACTACAGGATCTTCCGAGACTGATCATCATAACAGCTCTGAAAAGATGGGGGGCACGCTGCTATGATCTTTCAGTACAAGGAGTGTGGACAGTCCCACAGTATCAGTGGGCTAAAGTTAGGATCCATCAGACTAGCGTTCATTCAGCTATACCATGTTCTCAAGAATTCTCACATTCTAGTCCATGCAGATAATGAAACAGCCAAATCCCACATTCTGAAACAAGGAGGATCCCACTTTTGATAACTCCACAAGGAGGCTCATCTCCTACTATATAAGGTAGAAAAGAATGTCCTTTTTATCTCAGCCCAGGTGGATTTCCTCAGCCCTGGACCCAGAGGCCAAAGTCCAGGATGCACTGCATGCTCCATGGTCCAGGAAACTGCTATATGTGTTTTCCCTGCTTCCCCTTATATCCAGACTATTGGAGAGCGTCAGGTTGGAAAAGGCATTGGTAGTCCTTCCATTGGTAGTTGGAAAAAGCGTTGGCTTAGGAGACCAATTTTCTCCCACCTTATAGCTCTGTCCGCTCTGGCTCCTCTCATGCTTCCAGCAATTCTTGACCTTAGTCAGGGTCTTGTATTGCATCCAGATCCAGAAGGCTTCCACTTAGCTGCCTATCAGTTGAGCAGAGAGCATATTTAAGAGAAGGCTATTCACACAAGGTGGTAAACAGTCTTCTGTCTTCTAGGCAAAAGTCTGCTCTCAGAATCTAAAAGACAACCTGGAACCTCTTTCTGAGGTGGTCCTCCAGAAATGTTGTCTTCCTGCAAATACCAAAGATTAAACATATCTTACAGTTCTTATAATCAGATCTGGATATGAGGTTTAAACCAAACACTCTTTGTTGCCAAACAGTGGCATGGCATCATTTTATCCTCATCCAATATATGTTGTCTTTCATCTCATCCCATCTTTCACATTAAAAGGTTTTTCAGAGGGGCAACCCTTCTCAGCCCACCTCCACATTATACACAGGTTTTCCCCCTGGGACCTCCACAAGGTGCTCAAAGTCCCACCTAAGGCTCACTTTGAACACATAGATCAGGTCTGTTCATTGTCCTTTTGATCAAGACCTTGTTTGTGGTTGCTGTCACCTCAGTCAGATGGGTTTTGGAAGTTGCTGTGCTGTCTGTTGCTCCAACTCACTACAAATTTCACACTGACACAGCTTATCTGTGATTGGATCCATTTTTCTTACTCAAGATAAACTCTACGTTCCATCTCCCTCAGCCAGTTAAACTGCCCGCATTCTGTCCTCATCCAGCTCACTCCTTAGAAAAGGAATGGCACAAACTAGAAGTACAAAGAGTTCTAAAGCTATGTAAAATGATATATCAGGTGTATTGAGCCATTTAGAAAATTGGGAGTCCCTTTTTGTTTTCTTTCTTCCCACTTCTCTGGAAATGAAGGCATTCTCTGTCACTCTGACTAGAGGGGTCAAAGATTGCATCTTTCTGGTGTATGAGACCTTGGGTTTTCCAAAATGACAAAATGTAACAGCTCACTCAACTAAATTGGTACCCATGACTGCCACTTTCTCCACTAATGTTCCTGTGGAGGAAATCTGCTCTACAGGGGTTGCCACATGGGCAGCCCCATCCACATTCACTCAACATTGTAAATTAGGCAGATTTACCTCATCCAGAGCCTCTTTTGATAGAAAGGGAGAACAACAGGTGATACTAAGATGCAATCTTGCCACTTCTCACCCTAATGCACAGGTCTGCTTGGGTAGTTGATGACTCTTTCTCTTCTGGCTGAGAATGGCACATTGGAATAGCACTGTGAAGGTCCATTCTTGCTGAGGAGAAGGAGCCATTCAGCACCATCTTGGGTGGCATTATGTCAATCTTCTTAGGACATAAGTAGTCTTTTTTGTTTTTTCCTGTGTTTTAGTTTGTGAAGGTACTGAAAGAGAAGGAGGAGACAAGGACTAGTAAGATTATTTTAAAATGACACAATATCTTGCTTAGCCTGTGTAATGACAGAAATTATCCATTAATGGATGGTTCCTTTCCTTGGCAAGAATAGACCTTCACAGTAAGTCCTCCAATGTGCCATTATGTGTGGGAAAAACTGGAAAAAAATTGATTCTGCTGTCGTGTGGAATGAAATATTTGTTGGTCTTTATTTCCAGTTCTGTGGAATAATTTGTAGATGTTAGGTGAAGGCTTGAAAGGTCACTTCTATTAGCAACAGTATCTAGCTAAAGGAGAAAAGAAAAATGAAGACAGCATTCAAAGTGATTTCTTTCTTCAGGTGGTGGAAATAGTTCATATAGTGGCAAAATCGACACTTCAGATTCCACAGTGTTAATTTTGGATAGGGAAACAGTAGCGTCAGAGCTGAAGTTGAATTTCAGCTGTAACAACTGTAAAATGTTCATTTTAATAAAACTGAAGGACCGCTCACAAGATCATCTTAAGAGAAGACAGATTAGTTTTTGTGTGCCTGTTAACACAGTTTGGGGAAAGGTCTGTATACCAGCATGATGTAGATTTTCTACTTGACTAGTGGATCATCTTTTGACAAGTATACTGATGGAGCAGTGGGCCTTTGCAAGTTTGAATTGTTCCAGATGTTGAAAATTGCTGATAGAAGCAAGCCAAGCCACCTGTAGTTGGATGTGTATATGAAGGTGAGGCCTGAGAAGCAAACCAGGTTTCATAAGAAAATGTCCTTGCTCTCAGGAGAATTCTTTTCTGAGAGTAAATCAGCTATGGAAGCTTTCTGGTAGATAATACTTCCTACTGACGTAGTGGCCATGGGGGGAGACTCTTGGCATCTGTATAGAACACAGTTATAAGTGGGTGTTGCTGACCAGGGATTTAGTTAAACTTTCTGAAAGCAGTATCTATCATGGTCTGCAAAATCATTCTTCAAAAGAGAAGACTGCATATAATCTTCTAAGATTGAAATTATTTGTTTCCACTAAGAATTTAAAAAACAAATATAATGTCTCAGTTTGAAGGACCTAAGCAGGCCATATAGTTGAACCTCTTCTAGGATGGGGTACATGTATTTAAAGTATCCTTATACTACATTTGATCTTAGCCAAAAGGCCGAGAAGTGATATTTAAAGTATCCTTATTAGATGCTTGTTTCAGGAAGAAAAATGCATGATGGTAATTCAGCAATCTTCTTTTTCAGCTTGTTCAGTTGCTTAATTTATGCCATCATGGTGGAATGCTAAAAACTTTGATGAAAAAGCTAGTTACTTCAGTGTTCTTATGTATTCACCTTCACCTAACATCTTGCATAATGTTTTCCTCGTTTGATTTACATAGTGTATCTGAGGTTTATCAATGTCTCTTATATCCATGCACTTAAAAGCGACAATACTGATCCCCTGCCCAAAAAAGCAGACCACCGATAAAATGTAACTGGGAATTCCTAAAGTTCAACAATGAGTTGGTAGTTCCTATGACATTCCTTACCAGGACTGGTCCAGAATTAGCTTTTCTACTCCAGAGAAGATGAAGCAATAGTATGAAGCTCATACTCTAGTGCTGGAGCCAGGTGGTTTATGAACAGTCTAAGTAAAACACACCTCAATACTTTTTATCTCTGAGGAGTTGATCTTCAAGGAATTGCTCTTGTGCAACTGCAGTAGTAGCCTAGAGGAGCAAATGTGCTCTTTAGTATGTAGAGCTTTAGGAGTTTGGGCATTATGGATGAATCAGGCTGATAGTGCACTGTGGAAGGTAGATGTCATGTAAATGCAGCAAGATATTATCAAGACTCAAGTCTGCACCCTAGAAAATAGAAACATGGATATAAGGTTAAACAACTACAAAAATATAAGAAGGAAGAATAATAAAGAAGGGGAAAAAAAGATGTCCACACTCTGAATTGTCAAGTCTGGTTCACAGTTTTCTTTGCTTTTAATTCATTTTTCTTTTTTATATTATTATATTATACTGCGAAGTCGTTTCAGTTGAACAAAGTAACTTCTGGTAGTTTTTAACAGAATATAACTTAATCTACTATTGAAAAAGTATAATTCACGTACCAGTAATACCTTGAACGAAATCAGAGTTTCTGTGACTACTACTAATCATCCCTTCCTGTCTAGCTTTTTAAATGGGGGAAAAAACCCATAATTAGAGGGGGTTATTTTTTCAGTTACCTATCCAGGCAAAAAGCAGTTTACCTTGTGTTCGATGTTATTTACTGTGTTACCTTAGGTACCTTCTTGGGTAAACAAGTAGAATAATGCGTATCTTATTGATTTATTACTGATAAGATGTGATGACAAGTATACTGTCCATTTCTGTGAAATGTATTGATGATCTTACATACTGGGGGAGGAACAGTACTTACAAACAGTAACAAAAACCCCCACTATATCAATCTGTGTATAAGTAGAAAATATTATTTTCACATTATGTCAGATGTATTTGGGTGACACGTGCCAGTTGTTAGAAAGAGACAAAAACAAGTCATCTACTAGATGCCTTCTAAACTTCATTTTCCTTTTGCATACAGAGTATTGTTGGGGTTTTTTGTTTTTTTTTTTCTGAAAAGAGTAAGATGCTGCCATGACACTATGTGTTTTTGTTTATGTTACAGTGAAATTTGCCTGTCTACAGTTCATTGTTGGGCTTATACCACCAAATGCTCATAGGGGATTAGGCATCTTCAAACTTTATTTTCCCTGTGGCCTTGGCAGACTTTTGGGCATTCTCCTATGAGAGACTGCCAGTCTTTAACATTTGGAGCCCTGGCTTGAACTTAGAATGTACTGTATCAAAAAATACTGACATTTCTTTTTACAATGATATTTCTCCTGCTATATGTGGATAACTAGGATTACTAAACTTGTAGGAAGTGCAGGTGTCCTTTATGGCAGCTGTTATGGCTGTGTTGTAGTGAGGGGTTAGGGATTTTTTATTCCTTTGAATTGATTTTTTTTATTGTTTGTAAGTGCATGTATCTGTAAAAATGTAAATGACTAATAAACGTTACCTTTTGTGTGCTTTCATAGACATGTAAACCGATGTAACTATTTAGTTTTTCTGAATTATTATTCTAGGATCAAGACCACCATTAATACTTCAGTCTCAGCCTCCACCTTACTCATCACCTAGAGATGTCCCCCCTGACATTTTATTAGATTCTCCAGAAAGAAAGCAAAAGAAACAAAAGAAAATGAAGTTAGGCAAGGATGAAAAAGAACAGACTGAAAAAGCTGCAATGTATGATATTATTAGTTCTCCATCCAAGGATTCTACTAAACTTACGTTAAGACTCACTCGTGTAAGATCTTCGGATATGGACCAGCAGGACGATATGCTTTCGGGTTTGGAAAACAGTAATGTGTCAGAAGTGGATATTTCTTTTAATGTGCAGTATCCGGGACAGACTTCTAAAACACCAGTTACTCCACAGGATATTAATCGCCCATTAAATGCTGCCCAGTGTTTGCCACAGCATGAACAAACATCATTCCTTCAGGCACAACAAGTGCCTGTTTTACAACCGAACACTTCAGTTTCTGCAAAACAACCTCAAAATCCTTTGGTTCAGACACATCAACAGGTTTCTCAACATGGAACTATTACGCCGTATGATGAAGTAGAATTGGATGCATTGGCTGAAATAGAACGAATAGAACGGGAATCAGCTATTGAAAGGGAACGGTTTTCAAAAGAAGTGCAAGACAAAGGTAAAAATATATATGCTGTATTATATAATATTCACTCTTCATGAGATATATTTGATAATGAACTGTAATCATCATGTAAGTTCGTATTCTTAGTGAAGGCTGAAGTGGCTGAAAGTCTGAAAGTCTAGATGATAACGCTGTAGAGCAATTTACTTTCTCTTAATTCATGAGAAATATACTTTTTTTTGCAGTAATCACTGTGTAATACATCAGTTAAATAAGCAGCAGGGGAATGTTCAGATTGTAGGATCTGTTCTTTTTTGTCAGAACTTTGTTGTTCACCAGATGGATACCTTTGCAAAATGTTGGTGCTGGAGGCAGTTGGAAAACATGGCTGGGTTAGGATTCGGTTACCTTTTGTATCACAAAAATGATTCTTTGCTGGGACTTGCGTTTATCAGTACCAGTTTACGTGGAAAGTTATATTAGGTCAGAGTTTTAACAGCAAAGGCTGAAAAATACCACATGAAAGCTATGCAAAATTTACAGTGATTGTTTATATTTTTAAAAAGTTTTTAAACATTAATTCCCCTTCAATTCCACTACATTTACAGTTCCCACATTACCCACATGCAAAGATATAACATAGAAACGAGAAGAAAATAATGAAATTAGTTGCCTTAACTCAGTGAATGTTTAACCAAATGTAATTATCAGAGCAGTAAGCCTGCAGACCCACTGTGCTTTTGATTCTATCCTTGTAATTCTGTCATTTCAGGCAGAAACAATCTTTTGCAAAACTCAGGTGTGTGTATTCAAAAACAGCAAAATCTGGGTGTCTGAAATGTAGACTGTAACTATGGTTGAACAGTTTGCTAAGAGTAAGATATAAGTTCACCAGAGCATGGTATCTTCAGATATACAAAGCAATCTTAGGCATGCTTACTCAGGTTCAGCTGAATATAAGGTAAGCATACATAGGCTAGCCTTACATCTGAAGCTACGTCTTACTTTTTGTGATATGCAGATATGTTGGAAGAGATAAAGAGATACATTGTATCAGACTGATTTTTTCAAGAATGATTTTAGTAGAAGAATGAGGGGAAGAATGAGGAAAATAAAAGCCAGAGCTCCTCTGTGTTGTTTCTGAGGTCTGCTTCATGAGTGAATATCATGCTTGGTAATGGGAAAAAGAACAATTTCTCCCACTTCAGAATGTTGCTAGGTAAAGCTTCAGTCATGTGAAATTCCACAAGCAATTTCTCTTGCCTCTGTTGCGGCCTCTTGCTCCTGCTTAGAAAAACCAGATTACATTTTCGTGTGCTCTTCTCCATCACACTACATAGGAGCAGTGAGCTGAAAATATTGTTGGACACATACACATAACAACAACAAATGAAAAAAGCATGCAGTGTACTTCAGGGAATGCTGGTGGGAGACAGAAGAGTCAAGATTGACATAACTACGCACATACTATCTGTAGATCACAGTCTTGGTTTGGCTAGCCTCTAAATAACTAGGTAAAACAAATTCAACATTGGAATATCTGTGTAGTCTAGTTAAATGTTGTTAAAAGATTTTTGGCAGCACTTCCTTACTGTTAGCTTTCTAGTTGCATGGAAGGGGATGCTCTTTCAGATAATGGGATACAAAAATAAAGAATTGTTCAGACAATCCGTACTGGTAAGGCAGATGTGGATTTGAATGATAATGCAAGGACATGCTTCTCCAAAAGCAGTTTGAACAGTAGTTTCCGCACTGGAGACTAATTCTGAATGTTTGTGAAATATATACTTGTATATATAGTTTGGTGATTCATTTTTTCAGGTGCAGCTAACTACTTCAGTGACAGGTATTTCAAATGCTGAATCATTTATAAGCACAGATTATGTGTCTGAGTAACCAGTCACTGATTCTAATCAACTTGTTTGCTATCATAGGAAAAGGGTCTTGAATTTAATTAGCTGCTCACTAAAACAACTTGATTTACAGCTATTGTGTTTTTTAAGTAGGAGAATTCTGCTTTGTGTATTTATCATTGCTGCCATGTTATAATCTGTGTAACATGTGCTGCTGTACAGGTGTAGTGTCAGAAGTCAATGTGATTGTCTGCTAGGATATACCACTGTGGGTTGGAAATCAATGTCGCTGGATTTGTCGCTTGGAGCACCACAATTTTATGGTGGGAATTGCACCTAATAGAGGGAGAATTGACTGTCACTCTTCATTTATCTGAACTGTGGAGGTTTAGTGGACAGCTTTGGTCAATTGCAGAAAATAATAATTGGGTTGATGCATCCACAGTTACTTGAACTATGAGAGAATTAGGTAGAGTTATGTACAACATTTGGTAAGGAGGCAGTTCAACCGTGCAGGCAATGGATGAGCGTTTTGTTTTTTTTCCCTTTTTTTCTCGGCTTCATATAGCTAAAGAGCAGAAAAGCTAATGTTTGGGCAACAAATCCAGTACGCATTTAACTGAGAACTGCTGTGATCGTGGGAGAGGTGTCAGCCTGTATCCTATTATTCTGCTGGAAATAGAATGTTATGCAGTAGATCAAGAGTGGAGAAAGTACAACCTGAGTTTCACTGTCATGCACCCAATTATCACAGAATCCCTCCCATCTGAAAGTCTCTCATAGCCCCCCAAACCTCCCCCCATTAAAAAAAAAACACAGGTGGTTTTTAGGGTAGTGTCCCTGAAAACCAGCCAAAATGCGTCCAAACTATATACAAAAAATATGGTAGTTTGGCTTTTCCTTTTTCTCCCCCCATACTCCCCCATAGTTAAAAATGGAAACTAGAAGTAGTATCCTTTGACTTTTGGTGTGCTTCACATTGATGTGGTTCATGGAAGAGAACTGTCCTCACCTGCCCCCTGTGCAGTTGTCCACCCCTTGAATAGATGGTAGGATAAGAAATTGAGGAGGGGAGCAGGCACTTAAGTGAAGCACAAGGAATGTTGCATCAGTGTGCCCCAAAATCCATGCCATCACTACAGTAGTGATGGATAAGCAAATAATGTCTTGCCCAGTTAGCTGAAATAGTGGATTTGTGGTATCAGTGATGGAAGACTGAACCATATCTAATACTCATTTAAACTCCAGAACATAGATGAGATATTAAATAAGACATTTCTCACATCTTTGCTGTGAGCCCTTCTGGTACAGTCTACCTAGCAACAATAGTCTTATCCCTGACCGCTGTCTTCTCCTTTAGCAGCCCTGTCCTTCCTCGTTAGGCAGAGAGCACTCAGGTTTGTAGCTGTGCTGGAGCAGAGAGAGATTTAAAGTAGTAACTGATCTCACAGCATTTCAGGATGATTTGAAATTAGATTCCCCCTCAGAGTGGTGTATTTTTCAGGAGACCATTCTGAAAAACAAATCTGCTTCCCAAATGGCTGGGACTCTGTGCAGATGTTGATGTAGCAACGAAGAGGTGGAGATCTTCATCAAATTCTGTTTGAGCCAGTAAAATCAATGGAGACACCATAGTGAAATTGCCCTCATGGGAACTTTCAAGAGATTTGTGTGGGCAGCTTCCATGGTATTGCCAAACAATGCAGGATAAAGAAGATCACTTTGAAATTCAAGGAGGTTGCCATTTATAACAGTAGGTTCTGAGAGACACCATAGTGCTGACCATTTAGTTTCAGCCAGCAGAAGTAATGTTTTCAGATGCATTCACTATAGTAAGTTACCCTATTTGCTGGTGTATAAAACTGACTTTTCCCCCCAAGAAATACTGTTTGAAAATGGGGTGCGTCTTATATGCCAGTGATTCTTATATGCTTGCAAATAATATTTGCCGGTGTATAAATGCATGTCTTATCGATTGGTGCATCCTATATGCTGGCAAATAAGGTATTCTGTTCAGCTTCAAATTTTATTTCTGGTTGGTGGTAATAGAAAGATTTATCCCAGGAAGATTAGCAGGGGTTGTTGAAATCCTTGTGGATTTGAACAACACCCTCTATAAGGAAATCGTGCAAACTGACAAGGCTTCACTGGGTGGACGTGCTGCTCTCAGGAGAGCATTTGAACAGTGGAAAAAACATCTTGTATAATTACAGTGAATCAACAGCATTTTTTTTTTAGGAGTGAACTACATCACTTTATATCAGCTTTTCTGAGCATGTCAGAATACAGCACTGCTATTCTGAAGTTAAGGCCTATTATTTTTAATTTATATTTTAAAAAGTGGAGTTGATATTTAGAATTCACGTAAACTCCAGGAATAGTATTAATGCTGGTGGCCCAAATACAAGTAAAAGGAGAAGTTTAATAATAGCTATGAAACTATAAAATTCAAAACTAGATGGCCAGTATTTAAAGCTGAAGAACTAGAAATTAATTGAAAACCATGGGATGTACTAGGATATAGTATAGTGTTCTTCGTGGGGGCAAGAGACAGTTTAAGCAACTGCTAAGAGGTACAGTTTTAACAGGTGAATTTGGTTTACACTAGTTGAGCTTACAGTTGAAAGATCACAGCTAGTGAAAATTGTTCTTGGGGAGAGGAGTGTTTGAAAGAGTATCTCCGATCCTTTCCTTTGAAATGAAGATAGGGTGTCATATATAGGGTATAAGAGGATAATGTTAAAAATTGGACCTCCAATTCTTTCTTTAAAATTTTGCAGATAAGTAAAAGGTTTATTACCCTACTTCAGTATCCAAAGAGTACTGACTAAAAATGCTCCCTTCAAAGCTGGACCAAGAGGCAGCATGGGCTCATATATGGAAGGCAGTCTGAGAAATAAAACAAACTATGGAAGAAGAAAAAGAAACAATATAAACAATGATTCATCAGTAAGGTGAATATGGATACTGGGGAGAAAACATGAAATGACCAGTGAAAATCAGAGGCACGCACCATTTCTTTTGGTATGAGCTGTATTCTGCATTATAGAGTCCAGCAAGATCATGGTAACAACCTTCAGAGAATTGTGTGTGCCACAAGTCTGAGATTTGATAAGTACGTGCTGTTAGAATAACTACCATAGTTGTTCTAGTAAATACCTGCGGTGACTGGGCAATGGAGAAGCAACACTTTCTTAACCATCAGGCCCACGTGCCTTTCTTCTAATCCCTCTTTTTTTGTTGATGGGGTATTTGTACACACAATGCATACATGATCCTTATCAGTACTTCTGTGAACAGCACCAGCTATATTCCCATTCAGATTTGAAGAGCAGCACATAGCCCATTTTTGGTACATTGTAATTCAAGGCTACAGAATCTGTACTCTTGTTAGAATTGGAAATCTATTCCTTTCCGGCTTACCCGGACTGTCAAATGATGAGAGATGATGGGAGTATTACTTCACTAACATTCAAATTTGATCACCATGAATAACTTCACTATTTTCTATAATGGATTGGCTTCCATCAGACCAATGCTTACCACACTGGTCCTGGCAGTCCAGGTTAGAACTAAACTTTTTGCTTGTGGAAAAGGAACAACATCTGCCCAGCGTCAGGACTAGAGTTATTGTGGATTTCCCAACTCTTAAAAAATTGTTTTCATTGAAAGCTAAAATGCCCTGTCAAGTAAGATGGGAGTCAGTGTGCATTCCTGTTTCTACTTTCTGCCCTCTCCTTGTTTCTTTTGCTTAATCTCCCACTGAGCAACCTACTTTGCAAAGTGGCAAGAGAACTTCAGAGAAGATGCTACCTGCTGAAAGATGCTATTTTCATGCTGGCTAGGCACAGCAAGGGCAAGGAAGATCTCTTTTTCCCCTAACAGGACTGTTAAATAGTTTGCTTATTGTCACATGTGAAGAAGACGTGTGATTAGAGGAGGAGTGGAATGGACAGGTAAGAGGTAAAAAATGGAATTATTGCATAGTGCAGTGGGGCATTCCAGAGAAGAGTTTGAATGGATCAGCCCTTCCTTCGATCCCAGACTATATATTTATCCAAGTTTCAATTTGCAACCCCCCAGCTATGCAGACTTGAAGGATTTGAAGTTAACAAATTAATGACATAGTGGATATGAAGTTACAGAACTGCCTTGCACACTGCCCATTCATGTTTTAGAATCACGGTGGAAGCCATGGTAGAGTTCGGCTGCAGAAGTGTAGGTAACCCTAAATAAACCATGCAGACAAAGGAAACCAAAAGGGCAACACGTACAAAAATGAACAGAGGGATTTACTCTTATGTTCATAAATTCAACAAAGGAAGGGGATATCTTGAAGACTGGGCTTCAGGAAGAGTTAAGACTGAAACCACATATGAGAGAGGGATCAGAATGAGATAACAAACGCATGACCGCAACAGTATAACTAAACCAAGCAGCTCCTCTCTACTTTAGACCCATCCTTCATTTCACTTAGGTAAGTCAGAATATCTTCTGTTCTCTCAGTAAGCTGTTGAGTTCTGATATTAAGATTCTAATGGTCAGTGTTACGGGAAGCTAATTTTTCATCTTGTCTAATCTTCTCCTGACAAAAACTGAGACTTTGTATTCAGGCAGGCCTTTTGTATGCAAGCTGCTTTGATATTGAAAAGAGCCTAACTGTATTAGTTCTGGCTCTCTTTTACAATGTTTTTGTTGTATTTTTATTGCAGTTTTTATGTTTTGATTTATGATTTTGTTAACTGGCCATGTAGGCGTGCTTTCCTAGAACGGAGGTGATGTGGTTTCCTGTGCTTGAGTTTAGAGGATTCAAGATATTACATGTTTCAGGGACATCATCTTCTGGCTCTCCTGAGCCATCTTTAATTGTGTGACTGGAATGATTGCCTCAGTGGTCCAGAGTCAGGATGCAGTTATCCACCATGCTCTACTTGTAAAGAAAATGCTGACATTGTCTCTTTACAAACTGGTCTTTCTGCTCACTACCACATTTTAGATCAGGAAATCTATGGCATCTGAAAGCTTACAAGAGATACTGTGTGTGCTCAACAAGTTGTACCTTCTTAACATGACGTTTGAGCAGAGTAGTCCCAGAACTGGGTTGAGAGTTTTGAATGTGGGGAATTTGGGAGCAGCATTGGTGATTGCAGTAGTTATCTGGTTAGTGGGAACACACTTTCCCTCATTAGTAGGAAGATTTTTCCAAAGGAAGTTGGAGGAAAAAAACAGTTAACTTTTTTTTTTTTTTTTTGGCGAGAGATAGGGGACAAGACTGGCTGTGATGCACTTTATTTCAGGCATCAGTGGCTCAGGATGAGTCAGAGTTAAAGATATTTCCATACTTTGTAGGGGAAAATCATACAGATTTATTCCAGTTTGGACTTTGCATTGAAGCTAGATCTTGGTGAGGTAACTGAGACACACATTTCTGCAGGTTTGATGGAGGAGATTCAGTTTAATGTGAAGTCGAAAGCTTTCACGGCCGGAATCTATAGGTTGTTGTGGGTTTTCCAAGCTTTGAGGCCGTGTTCTATTGGTATTTTCTCCTGACATTTTGCCTGCATCTGTGGCTGGCATCTTCAGAGGATCTGGTGGCATGGAAGTAAGACAGAGTGTATATACTTGTGTAGTCCCCAGGTGGGAGGGAGCAGTTTGCATGTGTTACAGTTGGCCTGTGTGATGGCCTATTGTTAAATGGGATATCCCCCAGAGTGTTTTGTTAGTCAGGGGATATGCATACCAGTGTGTTAAGTACATTAGCAACCCACTGTGTTGTTCCTTGTAGAGAGACCTCCAGAGTCTGGATGGTGTTCATTGGCATATTTTTGAGTCTTGATTTTAGTGTTCTTCAGTACTGGTATCCAAATCTTGTTTACTTTCCAGTTTCTTCTTTCCTGTTGAAATTGTCCATGTGTTTGTGGATTTCAATGGCCTCTCTGTGTAGTCTGACATAGTAGTTGTCAAAATGGTCCAGAATTTCTGTGCTTTCGAAAAGTATTCTATGTCCAGGTTGGTTTATAACATGTTCTGCTACTGCTGATTTTTCTGGGTGGAACAGTCTGCAGTGTCTTTTGTGTTTTTACCATACATCAAAGGGGTCACTGACTGTATAGGGAAACTGATGAAGAAGCATAACCTCCAAACAATCTACAGACCGACCAAGAAAATTCAACAAATGCCACATTCAGCAAAGGACTAGAGGGATCCTCTAACTTTTGCTGGAGTTTACCGCATATCTTGCAGCTGTGGGCAGTTCTGCATAGAGACTACAAAACACAGTGTCCAAACATGAATCAAAGAATACGAAAGAAGAACTGCCAGAGAAGTGATATTGGGGTGGTGGGGATTGTGAATATTTCTTTGAGAGATAGTTGTGCTCTAGTCCTCAAAAACAAGCCAATAAAACATTAAAGACCATTGTCAGGGCTGTGCTTTTAATGTCTTATTCTAGCTAGTCTGGCTTCCAGCTTGCTTCCAAATTCATTTGAAAATTCTGGTTTTACTTAGAACGTTCTAGAAGGTTTGGGATAAGGATATGTGAAAGACTGTCTCCTCTCATATAAGCTTATTTAGAATGCGAGATCCTCAGTGGAAACCCTGTTGCATGTCCCGCTATTCTGAAATGCTAGTTTGGTGTGTACATGAGGCCAGGCTTTCTCTCTTGTAGCACCTTGATTATGGAATTCCTTCCCCAGGGAAGTCAGAGTAGTTATAACCCAGTTGAATATCTGGTGGGCAGCAAAGAGATATGGCTTTCAGTTCTTAAAACTAGACTGGACTTTTAGAATTGTTCCAGTGGTGTGGTTCTACATTTTAAACATTGTTTTAGTCTGTTTTTAATGCTTTTAATCTGTTGTACATTGCCTCAGGAGCCCTGCTAGTCTGAGAGATGACAAGTACTATTGGCGATGACGCTGACTTTCCATTAAAATGGGAAATAACTAATTTCTGGTATCAGTGTTCTTGCCAGTGTATCTTGGAAGGTGGTGAAGGAGAGCTTCTTTGGCTACATTTTTTCATTTGTTGCCAAGGAAAACAGATATCCATCCTGTGTCTCTGAAACAGTTCAATGGCAAGCAAGTGACTGATTTTCAGTGAAGCCTTATTAGCCCTAGGAGGTGTACAGGGAACATATATTGCCTTGCTGAAATAGTTCCATTGGCTACCAGTCTGTTCCTGAACATAATTCAAAGTGCTGGTCGTGACCTATAAAGTCCTATACCTTGGATCCAGACTCACTGAAAAAGTATATCTCCCTGTAAGAGCATGTCCCTTAAGATCTTCAGAGGAGGGTCTTTTACCTGTCCTGTTACTATCTCTTCCAGCTGTGAACAGTTTTGAGGTCATGAAATCTGAAACAGTCTCCTCCCACATGAACCCTTCTGGAATCTGAGATCCTCTGTGCAGAGTCTGGCATATGTCCCACCGCTCCCATGTGTTATTGGACCCTGAATAAAAAATGTTAATAAATTTCTGGGGATAATAGGCTACATAACATAAAATCATTTTAAGATTAAATTATGGGAGGCAGTTAGTGGATTGCAAGTCAGTATGCTTAACAGCCTAAATACCCTAAAAGTACCAGATCCCTCCTGATTTTGGAAACTAAGCAGGGTCAGCCCTGGTTAGTACTTGAATGGAAAACCACCAATGAAAGCCAGGTGCTGTAAGGTATATTTCAGAGGAAGGAACTAGCAAAACCACCTGTATTCCTTGCCTAAGAAAACCCTGTGAAGTTCATGGGGTTGCTATAAGTTGACAGGCAAGTTGAAGGCACATACATGCAGCACTTGTTAACACTATAGCTAGTGTTTTGTGTCAAGATATCTCATCTCGTTGATAGCAGGAGGGTTTGACCTGTTGAAGTGGAGACAGACAAATCGTGTCCCATTGTTCATCTTGTTATGGCTTCAGTCACGCGCAGGCTGTTTGCAGTATGCGAGTATTGAGTGTTTGCAGTAATTGCCAGATTCTTTTGTGAGTGAAAGTCTTTTAATTCAATTATAGTATATCTGTAAGCAAAAGAAAATGAATATGTTACTTTTGTGTGCGTTGTAGTGTTTACTGTGTTTCTGCCGCCTCTAAATACTAAGTTACAAGGATTTCATTTTCTAGAATTCTGTATGAATCAGTAACTTTTGTCCTTGATTAGATGGAAGAATTTAAAGAATGTGGTAACATCTGTTTTCTTCTGCTAAGAAACTTTTGCTAAGCAATACTTCACACTTTGGTTTTTGTTTAGGTTGTGACATTTGTAGTAAAATATGCTTCATTAGATTACTCCTATCAAACAAACTTTATGATCAGCTATCAATATGGCATACTAGTTCAAAACTGCTGTTGATTATCCAAGAAGCTTAAACTACAACTCACCAATTTGAGATACACACTAGTGCATAGCTGGATGACACAAACAACAAGGTTATATATGTACGTATGTTTGCTATGATCCAACAAATGCAACCCATCATGGTCTTGACAAAAGCCTCCCTTCTGAGGACTTAAAAGTCTGTTGGGTGATTGGTCCCTGGTAAAAGCTAAAGGCAGGGCTAATGGATGGAGTCCTTACTAATGGATTACAGGCTTATGTATTGTGATAGACCTGTTAAATATAATTTATTCTTGAGATAGTAGAATACCAATAATGAATCAGTTTGAGTAGTGCTGTTTTTTTGGTACCGAACAAAAATAGATTTTTTTATTAGGTATGCATAATTAGGAAGGGAATTGAACATATAATTGTTAGTATCATACTGTCCTTATGAAACTCATGCTGCAAGTGCATATTGTGCCCTGTTCTCACTACTGCACCTAAATAAAGATAAAGTAGGATTTAAGAAGTTACGGAAAATTTATGTATTTATTTATTTTATTTGTTGTCCATCTTTGTCCTAGAATGGGACCCAAGGCGGCATCCAACAATAAATAAACACATTAAGACATTTAAAACAGTTAAAAACATTAAAAGGACATAAAATCATAAAAAATCTAAAATAATATTCACTTTAAAACAAGTTAATAAATAAAGCTCCTGGGCTTACATAAAGGCGTGTCTAAAAAGAAAACTTTTGCACACCTAGCCTCCTGTGGAAGGGTGCTGTGGAAGGGTGTTCCACAGGGTGAGAGCAGCCACTGAGAAGGCTCTCTCCCATGTCCTCAACGAGTGAGCCTGGGATGCTGGTGGGACCAAAAACCAAAATGGTCAAACCAAAATGGTCAAATGATAAGAGCACCTACTCTGTGATAAAAGTTTACAATATCTAGGGCTATTAAGTTAAAAAAAAACACAAATAAGAAGAGAAGTGATGAATTATTCATGGTATGGGGAAAGTTGATAAGGAGAAACTTTTTTTGTCATAGTACTGGAACATGATGTGATCCAGTGAAACTAAATGGTGGGGAACACAGGACAGATAAAATATACAGTTCTTCTTCATGGTCTTTGTAATTCATGGAGATAGATCATTCTGCACCTGAACAGCTGCATGTTCAGAAATGTCTAGAGAAGAGATGGGTAGAGTGCAGCTTGCTGGCTACATGCTGCCCTTGGCAGCTCCAAGTGTGGTCACAGAAGGCCCCCAAAGCCCCCAGATTATTTTCGGGGGGAGGCTGGTTTTTTGTTTACTCAAAATGTGCCCAAACCACAGCAGTTTGCTTCTGCTGACTGTCCAAAGCCTCCAGATTTCCCCAAAATATAAAATAAATGTAAAAAAAAAATCTTCATGTTGCATCACTTCAGACAGGCCAAAATGTTCCGGCATGGCCACTGATGTGGCTCACTGAGCAAGCTCAGAATGGAAAAATGTCCTCAGCTTCCCACACTGTTGCCCACCCCTGTTCTAGATGTAGCTTCTCCTTTTGGTGAGAGCCCATCCTGCTCTGTACTGCACCTGTTCCCAGTATGTTTCTACTTAATCTTCTCAGTTCTTTGTCTATCAGTGTTGTAGGGAACTTGCTTCTAAGAGCATGTGCTAGGTTTTTATATACAGATACAGGTTCCTCTTTAATTTTATCTTTTTGGCTGTTCCTTTGCTTTGCTGTTTTTTTCTTATCTGGTGTTTAATTTCTTCAGTATTTTCTGTTTGGTATCTTCTGTTGTCTGGAGGCTGTTCTTCCCCTTCCATTTGTACATTTAAGTTTTTGTGAGCCTTTTCAAAAAGTGCCTTGGTTGTGACAAGAAGATGCCCCAGTCCCCTGTTGCCTCCTCTGTCTGTGTGAGATACATACTTTACTGCCGCGTCTTCACTCAAGCACAATGTCACATGTCTTAAGGTGCAGCTGTTTTGGAGAGTGGGTGGCAATCAACACTTCAGACTTGGCTGCCAAAACTAGTTGCTTTGTACAGCTTTGATGGGCATTTGTTCCATTGGTGCTAATGGAACAATTAATAGAGACCCCAGACACCTCAGATCTACAGAGATTAATCTCGTATCTGACTGCTTCTACTTTGGTTTGTTGTACCTGCTTGCACAAGTCTGAATAAGGATTGATACAGAGCATACCTATCAAAGATGATAAGACTGAACTTAAGAAGGCTAAGAAGACACATAAGAAAAAAGATCCAGAGTCCTCGATCACCAAAAAGAAGCTTCATACTTCATAATCTGAAGTCCTAACATCCCAGCCACTGGTTCTTGCTATTCAGATAGTTGAACTTACTTTGGAACTACCAGATATTCCATTTGTATTGCACATCTCTTTACCTCACCATTATTCCCCATCAATTTGTGGTACCAGGGCTTCAGGGGACTTAGTCTAGAGGCTTGGCTTGGGAGCCAAGTTGTTGATTTTATCTTGTATCCTATGATGATGTCTCTCGGTCCTGCTAATCTCTGTCTACCTCCTATAAGAGAGAAGATAATGGAGTTTTCCTGAGAACTCCATGACATCGTGCTTTTGCTACTGTGTCTCATTTGGCCTCTTTGACCTTTAGACCTTGACTCCTACTCCTCATATTGTTTCAAGGTGGCAAATGCCACCAGTTTCTGCTACTCTGATTCCTACTACAAATTGTATGCTTAGTTACCACTGCCAGTGACTTGTCCATTGCTACCTACACTGGCTTCACCAGTTATGCTTGTGCCACATGTTGCTGGGTCCTTCTCCACATGTTGCTGGTTCACCAATGCAGTGTCCTTAGGATGCACCGCATGTTTAAGCTGGGTCCCATTAGGGAGAAAGGTAGGTTATCAATGCAATAAATGAATTAATATTCTGGATTACCCATGCAGACTGCCCAAGATGCCTCTTTACTGATTTGGAAGAATCAGAATTGTCCTAAGGATGATCATTGTGATATTGACACCCTCACCAGATGCTAATGTTGATGTTGAGGACCAAAATAATCTCTCCCAGTCTGATGTATATGTCCATATTCTGAAGATGTGTAAGTCTCTTTAATTAGAGTTAAAATAAAACAACTGGAGCATACCACTTTGGACCTTGTGTTTAAGAGGGTCCAGTCTCAGTCTTTGTGTGTTGCCAGTAGGCATTCTGCCACACCCTTCAAACATGCAAGTTGCCAGGGAGTCCTGGAAATCACTGAAATCTGTTTCCCCAATCAAAAACTTACAGAATACAAGGGGCCTCTTTATCAAACACACACAGATGAATTCTGTCGCCATTGATGCATCCCAGTTTAAACCATTGTGAAGGGTCCTACTTTTTATGTGGACCGTTTTGCTTCCTTTTATCAGAATCCTTGGTTCTTTGTTTGCTTTGGAGGTCAGAGAAAGGGATTTCCACTTTCAACCCAAACCCTATCTAGATACATTGCATCTGCAATCAAGTTGACTTATCAGATAGCTAAACTTGAAACTCCAGCTAAACTTGTTCCACCACAGCTGTTGCACTTTCCTGTGCCTTTTGGGGGGGGGGGCAGTAATCCCAATACAAGAGAGAGAGGTCTTTGTTTCTCACTATAGATTGGGTCTTTGATCTCATGACCAAACATCGTTTGATCAAGCAATACTGTCTTTGTTGTGATTGTTTCCCATTGTCCTGGAGCCTTTCTGCTCTATACTGTTACAGTGCTATTATTCATCTTTCAACATTCTGTGGAATTGCGGGGTTTGCAGTTTAGGAAGAGGCATTTAGAATTCTCAGCTGGAGACCTCTTTGGCCTCAGTAAACTATAAACCCCAGAATTCCATAGGATGTTGAAAGTAGAATAATAGCGCTATAACAATGTAGTGCGGAAAGGTCCCTGGTTAGTACTTTGCTAATTGTCCATTTGTGTGGGTCACAGAAACCACAAGGAGGAACAGTTTCCTTACCTGTAATAACTGCTTCTTTGAGTGATCATCTGTGAACTCACAGAAATCCATCCTCTTCTCTTCAGTGCAATCTTTCCTTGCCTATTTTCAGTTTTGCCATACATTTGGTGGACTGGAACCAAGGAAATTGGGTGGGAAGGTTCTGGGCACAAGCATGATATCCAGGGAAGGGGGATCTTACCAAAAGGACAAGCTAGCTCTAGAAGTTTCCAGACATGCAACTGCAAAGATGCAGAATGACTGATTTGTGTGAGTTCACAGATGACTCTTCAAAGAACCATGGTTACAGGTATTCAACCTGTTCTTATTCACACAGCACATACATGTTTGTGATGACAAACTTGGATGACTTTAAAAGGGATTTGGATAATTCAGCCAGGATGGGGCTACTAGTGAAGGTTTATCACTTCTAACATCAAGAGAAGTTATGACTCTGTATATCCCTTGCCAGGGGTTGTAAGGTGGAGGGTATCATAGTACTCCTGCTGCTGACCTCCCTTTAGGCAACTGGTTGGCTGTTGTGTGATTTGAATGTTGGAATATGTAAGTCTTTGCTTTCATGCTGCATGACTTTTCTTATATTCTTAGTTTTTAATAATCTCATATACTCAAACTGATTTGTGGTAAGGCTGCTTTCTACTTCTTTAGGGACTTCAGGATATTTTGTGATAAAATTGAGGCTGAGATCAGTTTTACAGTCAACTCTGGCTGTTTTCAATTCACAGTTTTCATCAGTTTGAAATTCCTAGGTTTGCCTCAAATACACACACCCAGTGTACTGTTTATATAAAAAAAATCTGTTCACTCTTATGGGGACTCCATGAACTTTGTGTACTGTAGGGACAGGTTTTGTTCTGTTTCCAGTTTTCTTTTTCTTTTACATCTACAAAGTACAGTTTCAAAATGTGGATAAAATGCTGTTACCTGTCAGAGACTATTGTCATTGCTGAAATATACAATATGTGTTTGTGGTATCAGACCTAAGAAGGGTTGGGAAAGCTACAAGCTTCATTGCCAAGATTTTATAAACCATGATGTCTTTTCAGGTATGTTTAGACAGGTTTGCTATCAACATGTTTCTTCCCCCGAGAATAAATATTGAATGAATGTTGGTTAAACTGAATCATTATGAAATCTTACTTGTTCCTGTCTTATATAATTTATTAAGTACTTCCTATTTAAAGTTTACGTACTTTTGATATTTGGTCATGTAAGTTATGATATTGTCTACAGCAGTCCCAATTTTGGATCATAATCTGTGAACATATCAAAATATATATGTTGCATGTATTTTCATATGTTGTTCACCAACAATGAATATTTTTAACATATTCTTTCTTTGATGTGCAGATAAGCCTTTGAAGAAACGGAAACAAGATTCCTATCCACAGGAGGCTGGAGGTGCTACAGGAGGAAATAAACCAGCTTCTCAGGAGACAGGTTCTGCGGGAAATGGGTCAAGGCCAGCCTTGATGGTTAGTATTGATCTACAGCAAGCAGGACGTGCAGACTCTCAGGCAACTGTTACTCAGGACTTGGACATCATCAAAAAGCCTGAAGAGGTGAAGCAGTGTAACGATGGTTCTGTTTTTGTTCCTCAAGAGGATGTTGTTGGAGTACTTAAACTGAAATCTGAAAATCATCCAGAAACCCCAAGGAAAAAGACAGATTCTGAAGGTATAAAGGTGGAAATACAACACGGTGAGAACAAACAAGTAGAAACGCAGCAAAATGAGAGTAATCGGATAGAAACTAAACACAGTGAAAACAAACAGACAGAAATTAAGTGTGAAAGCAAACCTGAGAGTAGGCATGTAGATGTGAAACAGAATGAGGGAAAGCAAAATAATGGCAAACAGGAAATAAGGCAAAGACCTGAGACTCCAAAACAGAAAAATGAAGTGAGGCCAGATACTCCAAAACAGAAAAATGAAGGCAGACCAGAAACCCCAAAGCAAAAGAATGAAGGCCGGCCAGAAACCCCGAAACACAGGCATGAAAACAGGCGGGATTCTGGTAAATCGTCATCAGAGAAGAAGCCTGATATATCTAAATATAAAGTGGATACAAAATCTGATCCTTCTAGGGTAAAATCTGAAAGGACTGATGCATTAAAACAGAGACCTGATGGACGTTCAATTTCTGACTCTGTGAGGCGTGACCATGATAATCTTAAACAAAAATCTGAAGACAAGGGTGATTCAGAGAGACACAGAGGAGATTACTCAAAGCTGAGAAGACCTGAGTACTTGAGGTCATCAAGTAAAGGGGAACATGACTCTAAACATAGCATTAGGCCAGATAACTCAAAAGCTGAAAAGCTAGAAAGAAAACACAGGCATGAGTCTGGTGAATCCAGGGATAGATTGTCTTCTGGGGATCAGAGATCAAGACCTGACAGCCCTCGTATTAAACAAGAAAGTAGAAGTGATATTGGTAAATCAAGACCGGATAGACCAGGTTTTAAATCACACAACAGTAAAGATGAACGAAGGACAGATGGTAATAAGAGCAAAGTGGATAGTAATAAAGCACATACCGACAGTAAAGCTGAGTTTCCCAGTTATTTGTTGGGTGGAAGATCTGGTGCTTTGAAACACTTTATCATTCCAAAAATCAAACGTGACAAAGATGGCAATGTCATGCATGAAACAAGGAAATCAGAGATTAAGGGTGAATCAAAGAACAAAGTTGAGAAGATTGGGCTGGTGGAGGATCTAAATAAAGGAGCTAAACCAGTTGTTGTTCTACAAAAGCTTTCTTTGGATGATGTACAAAAATTTATTAAAGATAGAGAAGATAAATCTAGGAGTTCTTGTTTTAGATCTAACAAGAACAAGTCATCCAAATCAAACAAAGGTAAGACAACAAATTCTTTCCATTATGTTTAGTATCTTGGGGGTTTCATTGTATGTATTAATAGGAAGAATCCATTTTTTTAACCATCTTAACTTGATTGACTTGGCATTCAGTATTAATAGCTTGAAAATAGAATGTAAGTATGTTATCGTTTTCTGCATTAATCTGTGCTTGTATAGGTGATTGTTACAAAATGACTAGCTTGGTATCTGTGTTCAACTTCTGTTTATGTTGATTTTACTCCTATTGAGAAAATACGTAGTTATAGAACAACTTAGATTTTGAAGTTTACAGTATGATAATGTGGGTGGCTTAGTTCTTAGGCTCCTAGCTTTCTTCTTTTTTGGTGGATTTTGCAAAATAATACTTACTGGTTAAAATGCTTAATTCACAGCAAGTAATGCCATGACTTGAGAGAATTCTGACATTGTTTGTGATCAGATGTGCTGGTGGATTCCCTATTTGGCACTTCCTGCCACTAGCAACAGCTTCAGTTATCAAGAAGTTGCTCCCACCTTCTTAAGTGAATCAATAGGAATTGAACCATGAATTTTGCTGCAAGAAAGAAAAAGTTAGATTTTTTTTAAAAAACTTACTTCTGGCTTGTTACTTTCAAACAGACCAGGAATACTATCTCACCTTCAAGCCCAACCTTCATTCTCTGGCTTCTTCGTTGTTATCATAATGATTGTTTGGATTAAGCACTGTGACTTCTTTAACGGAAGCTATCCTGCTAATGAATGAAGCCAAAACAGCAGTTATTGCGACAGCATGCAGCAGAATGCTTACTCATGAATATTAATCTAGAATTCTGTCCTATTTTATGTGTGGATGCAGCTTATGAATTGAAATTTAATCTGATAAAACCAGCTTAGCAACAACAGCTACAGCATTGAATGTTCAAGTTGCAAAGTCAGTAACTTGCCTGTATCTGTGTTGCAAGAAATCATTTGTTATAAAGCTTACTGCATGGTGGGATGTGCTTTTAGCAGTATAAACTTGACAGTGCTAGCTTTCTGTTGGTTTTGCTTCTTAATGTGATAATCTGTCTTCCATTGTAATGTGACTTTCTTGAAAGTTATTGCTAGGATTGCATTAATTTTAGTCACTGTGCTTATCAGTCAAGTGCGATCTTCCCATTTTTGGGAAACATAGGGAGCTACAATATACTGTGTCAAATCATTGGTTGATCTCAGTATTATCTACAGTGACTGGCAGTAGCTCTTCACACTTACAGATGGAGTTTTTTCTAGTCCTAGTTAGAGATACCAGGGACTGGACATGGGACCTTTTACATACAGAGGATGTGCTCTAGCACTGAACTAGTGCTCTAAATACTTCTGAACATCAGTGATTGCTGAGCTGTCATCTTAAGAAGGAAAAAGAATGGATTATGCAGACTTGGACCATACTCTAAATGAAGCTCAGACTTGTCTACTGTTGGTTAAGATGAATATGAAAAGTAGTTGTTATGTCCTTCATAAAGTGTCACAATGTGTGGCTGAAATCATTAGCAAGCTAAATTTTGAAAATGCTCACCTATTTCAAAGTGAATTTTCCTTTGAAAAGACCATTGATTTTGATGCGTAACCAATGCTTTTCTTCTTTGCCTACATGAAATTAGTGCTGTTTCTAGGAGTAGTGTGTGTTGTTATAGGCTGGAGCCAGAATGCACAGAGCAGTTTTTGGCTAATGTGAGAGTTTGCACTCATTCAAGAGTATATTTGATTTTGGGGCTTTGAGTGACAGGTCCTCATGATAAAGTGCAAACTGCCTTTGGCATCCATATGGTTTCAAAGTTCTTTTGCATATATGACGGCGTAGCTGCTGCTCAGGAAACACAAATTCAAAGGAGCTTTTGGATGGACTGAAATGGGCATGTAGAACTTCAGATCCCATCTTGAAAAATTTGTAAACCATGTTATCACTACTCACTGAAGGGAGAGGAGGAAAAAGTATGGAGTGCAGCAGCAGTTTCTTGAAAGATGATTGGGCCAGAAACTTCTCCCACAGTGATCACTGCTTCCTAGATTCATGTGTGCTGCATGTTGAATAAAAAGTTCCTTGTCTAAAGTTTTGGTTGACTAGCTTGAGTTGAAATACACGCGGAGCACATGTTCATTAGTAATTAATTGTTTTTATATTATGGATACCTACCTGGAGGCATTTCGATTGGAATTGTTTTGCTAATATCTTTGGAAATGTTTGCTGTGTATAGAAGTACAAGAGTTAGAAAGACATCCTGCCATACCTCACTTGGCAGAGACATATGAATAAGACTCTCAAATGTAGATTTACCAACAACGTAAGCATATATATATCAGCAATGTAGAAAATGTGAGTCCCTAATAAACAATTAGCCATCTAAATCTAGTTTAACTTCTCTAGGGTTGTTTTGACATTTCTATTCTTGCCTGGGTTTTAAAACAGTCACTTTATCCAGTTTTATTATTTGTAATTTGGTTATGTCTTTGTAGCTATTAATGCTTTCACATGGTGTGACATGTGTGGCCCATAAATCTGTAATTATAATGTAATTTGAGACTTCAGAAATGTAATAGTTTTTTTAAAAAAAAGATTAATGTTTTCATGTTTAAAGATCTGTACAAAATTACTAAATTGCAAATTAATAATTTAAATATCTAGTGATTTTAGTCTATGCTGGGCTGGTAAATGATGATGGATATACTGCAGCAGTGGCTCTTACACTTTACTTTGCCAGGGACTCCCTGTAAATATAATTTGTTGCTTGGGACTCTCAAGATTTAACTCAAGATTTAAATAGTTAAATTTAGAGTTAACTATTTAAATTTAGATGTAAATATTCAAATATTTATTTATTTATTTAGTTTATAGTTTCACTGTAGTTTCAACTACTCAACACCTTTTTAACTACTCAACACCTTTTTTGCCTCAGTTTTCTCCCAAAAGGATAGAAGTACTCAACCTGCGGGGTGGGGAGCAGGTGAGGAAGCGGGAGGAAATGCAGCACAGAATAGGTGGAGAAGCAGTACAGGAATACCTGGCTAAACTAGATGAATTCACATCTCCAAGGCCAGATGAATTACATCCAAGGATATTAAAAGAACTGGCACAAGTGATTTCTGAACCACTCGCAATAATCTTTGAGAACTCTTGGAGAACAGGAGAAATCTCAGCAGACTGGAGAGGACAAATGTTGTCCACATCTTCCAGAAGGAAAAAAAAGAAGACCCAAATAATTATCACCCAGTCAGTCTGACATCAATACCAGGAAAGATCCTAGAGCAGATCATTAAACAGTCAGTTTGTAGTTACTTAGCAATGCTGTGATCACAAAAAGTCGACATGGATTTCTCAAAAACAAGTCATGCCAGAATAATGTTATCTCTTTTTTTGATAGAGTTCCAAGCTTGATAGATGAAGGGAATGCTGTGGACATAGCATATCTTGATTTTAGTAAGGCCTTTGACAAAGTTCCCCATGACATTTGTGCAAAGAAGCTAGTAAAATGCAGGCTGGACAGGGCTACTGTTACGGGATTTGTAATTGGTTGACCAACCAAATCCAAGGGGTGCTCATGAATGGCTGCTTTTCATCTTGGAGAGAAGTGACTAGTGGGATGCTGCAGGGTTCTGTCCTGGGCCCAGTGCTATTCAACATCTTCATCAGTGACTTGGATGAAGGAATAGAGGGCATGCTGATCAAATTTGCAGATGACAGCAAATTGGGAGGGGTTGCCAATACGCGAGAGGACAGGATCAAAATTCAAAATGATCCTGACAGATTGAAGAGCTGGGGCAAACCTAACAAAATGAATTTTAGCAGAGAGAAATGTAAGGTCCTACACTTAGGCAGAGAAAATGGAATGTACAAATATAGGATGGGGGACACGTGGCTGGATAACGGTATGTGTGAAAGGGATCTAGGAGTCTTCATAGACCACAAGCTGAACATGAGTCGGCAGTGTGATGCGGCAGCCAAAAAAGCCAATGCAATTCTCGGCTGCATCAGTAGGAGTATGGTGTCTAGATTGAGGGAGTTACTGGTACCACTTTACTCTGCTTTGGTTAGACCTCATCTTGAATACTGTGTCCACTTCTGGGCACCCCAATTCAAAAAGGACATGGTCAAGCTGGAGCAAGTCCAGAGGAGGGTGACCAAAATGGTGAGAGCCCTGGAAACCATGCCTGATGAGGATAGAATTAGAGAGCTGGGTATGTTTAGTCTGCAGAAGAGAAGGTTAAGAGGGGACATGATAGCCATGTTTAAATATTTGAAGGGATACCATGTAGAGGAAGGAGAGGGCTTGTTTTCTGCTGCTCCAGAGACCAGGACAAGGAGCAATGGATTCAAGCTGCAGGAAAGGAGATTCCACCTGAACCTCAGGAAGAAGTTCCCGACAGTCAGGGCTGTCCAGCAGTGGAATATGCTGCCTCAGAGTGTAGTGGAGTCTCCTTCCTTGGAGGTTTTTAAGCAGAGGCTAGATGGCCATCTGTCGGGAGTGCTTTGAGGGTGTTCCTGCATGACAGGGGGTTGGACTGAATGGCCCGTGTGGTCTCTTCCAACTCTACATTTCTATGATTCTATGAAAGGGATCCAAGAGTCTTGGTAGATCACAAGCTGAGTATGAGTCAGCAGTGTGATGTGGTAGTCAAGAAACCCAATGTGATTCTTGGTTGCGTCAATAGGAGTGTGGTGTCTAGATCAAGGGAGGTAATGGTACTACTCTATTCTGCATTGGTTAGACCTCATTTGGAATACTGTGTTCAGTTCTGGGCACCTCAGTTCAAGAAGGATATTGACAAGCTGGAATGTATCGAGAGGAGGGTGACCGATGGTGAAGGGTCCGGAAGCCATGCCCTGTGAGGAATGGCTTAGGGAGCTGGGTATGTTAAATTTGCAGAAGAGAAGGTTGAGAGGGGACATGATAACCATGTTTAAATATTTGAAGGGATGTCATGTCAAGGAGGGAGCGGGCTCATTTTCTGCTGCTCCAGAGACCAGGACAAGGAGCAGTGGATTCAAGCTGCAGGAGAGGAGATTCCACCTGAACCTCAGGAAGAACTTCCTGACAGTCAGGGCTGTCCGGCAGTGGAATATGCTGCCTTGGAGTGTAGTGGAGTCTCCTTCCTTGGAAGTTTTTAAGCAGAGGCTGGATGGCTGTCTGTTGGGAGTGCTTTGATGTGTGTTCCAGCATAGCAGGGGGTTGGACTGGATGGCCCCTGGGGTCTTTTCCAACTCTGTGATCCTATGATTCAGTAGTATAATCTGGAGAAAGGCTTAATTTTTTCCCTGTGTTTGGCAGTGGTACTTAATTGTTACAGGTTAGAAGAATTCTACTAATGTTTCCACTTTTATTCATGTATATTGTTTCAAATTGTTCATGCAGTATGGTTGTAAAAGTTGTTTGTCATTTTTAAATGCACATGAAGAGTTGTTTTTTCTCCTCTAAGCAGGGAATCTGAATCTTGTTGACATAACTAACATCTTTAAACAGGAAAATGACCTCAAAGTTACGTTTGCCTGCTGCTATACACAGTCTATTTGCATATGTCAATATGAAATGAAATGAATCATGGGTGTTTGCAAGAAAAATGCTGTGTATTGTGCTTATGAACGAATCTGTTAAAATAGATAATCTTCCTTAAAGGAAGGAGATTATTTTTAGTAATATACTTATTTCGCAATGGAAAGCTCTTGCTTGGTTTTATATTTCTGTTAACTTTTCGAGCTTAAGGATGAGAATACGATGTTTCAAGGTAATGCTGTATGCTGTTAGTTGCCCTAGCTTTTGTTCTATAAACTTAAAATATAATGTGAAAAGTAGTTTAAAATTTTAATCCCTATTAACATGTAAATATTAATTTATTGTATTTAGTTTTATATTCACTTAGTTTACTTTTTATTGATAGGTAGTATAGATCAGTCAGTGTTAAAGGAATTACCTCCAGAACTTCTAGCAGAAATTGAATCCACCATGCCTCTTTGTGAACGAGTGAAGATGAACAAACGTAAACGTAGTACAGTAAATGAAAAACCTAAATATGCTGAAATCAGTTCTGATGAAGATAATGACAGTGAAGAAGCTTTTGAAAGTAAGTGGAGTAGTGATTTGTAACTTTAATAATTGTAGTACATTTTATTTGATGATGTTTTTGTGGTGACTTGCCAATGAGTCTTGCAAAACAACAATCAGGATAGACTACAGGTCAGATTAAAGGAAAAACAAACTCAGACAGGTGCATACAGTTCCGGCATTTAGTTTTTATGCAGAAGGCAGTATGAATTTTGCCTAGAATAGATGCATTGAAATGAATGCGACAGCTAAGTTCAGTTCCATTGATCTGAATTGGGAGTGGGTTACTCAGACCCCCAGATGTTGTTGTACTGCAAATCCCAAGCAGCTCTAGCCAGCAAAGTCATGAGGAATCACATCTTGCCACAATATCTGCTGGGATACCCGATTCCCACACCTGCTGGGATACCCAATTCCCACATTCAGATGACCAATCAATGGAATGTATATTAGTGTTGATTTACCAAGTTCTCATTGATTCACTCAGCCTGTTTTAGTTGAGGTTAACAGCTGGATCTAGTTCTGTGCCAAGTCATCTAGCAGAGATTAAGGTTATTAACTTAGTACAGAAACATGTCGTTAGGAGACCCATGAGTTCTTTAAAACTATATGGACACAAAATATGGATTTATTTTGCCCAATAAATTATAGGAGTTTACAAAAAATTACTACTTAATGAACTTATCAGAATGAATGCTTTATTATAATATGTAATGGCTCAGGCTAATTATAATGCCTTTTGCCTATACCCATTGCAAAAAAAAATAAAATAAAATGTAGATAAATGTTATTTGTCCTAGCAGTATCAGAGGAGAAGAGAGGTTTTTCAAAGTTTAAATGTATGGATGATGACAAAATTTGGATAAGAACATTGGGTAGCCAGGATTATATGCACAATGACACATCTGGATTAAATACATATCTCGAAATGTTTATATCCCACTCCATATCAAAAGATCTTAGGCTAGGATACAGACAACTAAACAACAGTAAATAATTTAAAAACAATTAGAAACCAATTTTAATCAATAGAAACAATGCAAAAGGTACATTGTATTATAACTCAACCACCTACAACATGACTAGCTTTGTTTATATTATTATCTATATTATTGATGTTATTTCTACTTTGCACTGCAGAGATAATGAATGCTTTATGAAAACTACATTCTGCCTAGAACAGATAGATAAAATGAAATGGAATGAAAAACAAGCTACATGACAAACAGTGTGGTGTAGTGGTTGAATGTTGGACAAGAATTCTGAGAGACCAAGGTTTGAATTCTCATTGGGCCATGGCAACCGACAGGGCGACTTACTGTCAGACTGAGAGAAAGTGAGTAAGTCACCCAGTGGGTTGCCATGGCCCAATGGGAATTCAAACCTTGGTCTCTCAGAATTCAGAAGGCATGACAAGAAAACCATGCAATTTGTTTGCACTAGGGTTGCCAGAAGTGAAAAATGACTTGAAGGTGCAGAGAAACAAGATAACACTAGCTTAAATGGTTAAAACATCTGCAGGTACATTTTGAATTTTAAAAGCAAAAGAAGAAAGACATGAAGTTTTGATGGTGATAGAGACTAAGAAGTTTTCCTAGCAATAGAGTATTGATGGCAGTAGATACTTATCAAGAAGAGAGTCAAGTATGGAGTCTGGATCAGAACATACTGAAAACAGAAAAGTTAAGAGGCTCCAGCCTTGAGGCTGAAAAGTAAGAACTTGAAAGTATAAATTATATGCAAAGGAAGAATGAAAAACAGTGAGATTTTAAGCCAGTAACAAAAACATTTAGGAGACATTGTGTTTGTTAGACAGACCAACAAATACAATCTAGATAGCAAAATTCCATACAGGCATCAAGGCAAGCTTTTAAAGAATAGCGTGTAGGTAAGATGTGTATACATAGCTTTTTTTCCAAGCAAGCAAGCAAGCAAGCAGCTGTAGGAACATCTGCAGCAAAAAGGAACAAATGAAAATCACTCTACAAGATTTTTTTTTCCTCCACACATGAAAATAACTTCTTTGGATCATATTCCAAAAGTTTGTGGGGGCCGGGAGTTAAATTTGTTTCTTGCCTTTTTTTAGACTGCCTAATAACCGGAGTTCTCTTTGCTATGTGTTATGCGTTTTAATATATATATATATATATATAGCGCAAAACATAAAGCAATGACTAGAAACAGAAAATAATAAAATCACGATAAAAGTGGTAACCAGGAATAAAAACACTATAGCATATTAAACCAAACTAAAACCAGCGTCAAAACTGAAGAATGTTTAGAAAGTGCTTATGTTTAGTTTCCCATGGATGAATAAGTGTTGAATTCCTTTGAAACTGAGTTCAGCATTGATAACAGTGTATTTGTTTCTAGCTTCACGGAAAAGACATAAAAAAGACCGAGATGATGATAAGGCTTGGGAATATGAAGAGCATGACAGACGAGGTTCTGCAGATCATAAAAGAAGCAGCCATTATCATGAAGGAAGGAGGAGCTCCGGTAGCAGTCGGTATCGAAACCGTAGTCCAGAAGACTCGGATATGGATGATTATTCTCCCCCTCCTAGCCTCAGTGAGGGTAATTATCACTGTTTTATTCAATGTATTCCTTTATTAATGAACTTTCTTTTTAAAGAAAATATGTACTTATTTGAATGTATTCTTAAACGTGTGGGTTGGAACCAGATTTAGGTGCATGTATCTTGAGCTAGCAAAAGCAGACTAGCCCACCAACCTTTGTCCATGGCACCTGTTTCAGCCTGCTGAAAATGCTACACAGAAGGCTGGGGAACTCTGTTGAATGAAGTAAGTTATGGTGTGCGGTAATGAGGAATTTCTCGAACTTAGCTGAAGGTCCTGCTTCATTTTCAAGCTAGTTGCACACACCTGAATCTACATTCAACTTGTGACCATTTTTGTCTGTATGTTGTACGATTGGTTAGTTAGGAGCAGGGAGGGAGTGTGTATAGTTGCAATAATTTGCCAGAAAAAAAGCATTTGTTGGAATTGTTTTATTTTATACATTTTATATTTCAAGTGGCTAGAAAAATGAAGAAGAAAGAAAAACAAAAGAAGAGGAAAGCCTATGAACCAAAGCTAACACCTGAAGGTAACAGTGTTTTTTAAAGAATTAATGTGTTTTGCAGGTTATTGTTCATTATTGTTAATTTCAATTAGGTGTCTATGCTTCCAATAGAATGTACTTCTTGTTTTTATTAGAAATGATGGATTCCTCTACATTCAAGAGGTTCAGTGCTTCAGTAGAAAATATTTTGGACAATTTGGAAGACATGGATTTTACTGCCTTTGGTAAACGCATAATTTATTTTGTATTTTCTCAGTTTCCATGCTGTTCATATTCCTCAAGCTAGAATCCTCTATTGTAGACCAGCTTTCTTTTTCTTTTCTTTTTAATTTATCTTTAGTGGAGTCTGAAGGCTTCTGAAAGCCTGTGCTGTCCCTCACTTCTGTACTGACAGTTACCTTCACTCCCCAGGTAGTTGAGACGGGGAAGAGTAGTTGTTTTCTCTCTTTTTCTTTATTTTTAGGGACAGTGTTGATAATCTTTTATTAGTCTATCTTCTATTGATGAAAGAAGGTGCGAACTTTTATTTCCAGTTTGTGCTATGCAACTGTAAATTCACCCCCCAAACGCTGTGTAAATTTGAATTTCACATTTGCATTCATAGTGAATGAATAAGTGTGCTGGTGAACACTGCTCTGTCATCCCTTCTTGACTCTCTTGTTAGTAGAAAGAGCCAAACTAGGATCTTGTGAATGGAACTCTACTCATGATAATGTTGTTAGGAAGGGAAAGAGGAGTTCCATGCTCACCAGCGATAAAAATGTAGTGCTATGTCCTTCTTCAACAGTTTCACTAGACTTACTGTTGGGTTCTTCCTAGAAGGCTGCTTTTTCCATTTATATCCATTAGATATGCCCTTCCTGATCTGAATAAATAATCTGATTTAAATGTTTTGAAATAAGTTAAAAGACAAAATGCTGTTGGATAGAATTGTGAGGCTATTATTCATGAATGGTCTAGACAACATCCAGTTAATTATTCCACAGTTAATCAGATGAGTTTTCAATGTGACTAACATATGATTAAATCATTAAATCATTTGTGGGTTACAGTTAATATCACTTAGATATAGTTTTCTAGGTTATATCTGGAAGTTCTAGTGCATGTCTTCGCATGGTCTTGCTGCTGCGTTAAAAAGGAAAGTGTATGTTTAATCTTTTCTCTTTCTTTCTTTAGGTGATGATGATGAAATACCTCAAGAGTTGCTACTAGGAAAGCATCAACTTAGTGAATTGGGCAGTGAGTCTGCTAAAATTAAGGCCATGGGCATAATGGACAGGGTAAGGTATCTTTCCTTTTTTGAACAGATAAAACACTGTTTTTTGGTTTTGGTTTTTTAAAAGTGGAATTACCCTACAGTCGAATAAGTTGTGGGAAGTTCTTTTGAGGATATTTGGGACAGGTCATAAATCACAGAAAGCATAGTGTATTTATTGAAGGACAGTTGGTTTGATAAATTGTTCTCTGTTTAGCTTTCAACTGAAAAAACGGTGAAAGTCCTAAACATCTTGGAGAAGAACATTCAGGATGGTGCAAAGCTTTCAACGCTGCTTAATCATGTAAGACCTAAAATTTATTCTAGAATTTTTACATTACCCTGATACCTTTTGGAGATGTTGCCAGTAATACATGTGTTACATTTTCAAACAGGCATACCTGTAGATTTCCAGTTTGGCTTATTGTGTTTCAGATGTGAATTTTATGTTGTCATAAATTGAAACTCACTTTTAGTTTTCATATACTTTTTTGAAATCACACTAACTGTTTGCATTCATTTTAAGTTGTATATAATGATCATGGACTTTTATTTTTTAAAAAATTATAGTAGAAGTGTGTTCTTGTTTTGCTGCTGTTGTGTGCCTTCAAGTGTATTCTGATTTAGGGCGACCCTAAGGCAAACCTACCACAGGATTTTCTTGGCAAGATTTGTTCAGCAAGGGTTTGTCTTTGGCTTCCTCTGAGGCTCAGAGAGTGTGACTTGCCTAAAAAGTTACCTAGTGGTTTTCCATGGCTATGAGGATTCAAACCCTGGTCTCCAGGGTCATAGTCAAATTCTGAAACCACTGCATCATGTGATTCCTGTATATATCTGAATATGAAAGAAATATTTTATTTTGCATGAATGGGTAATCTCTTCATCCTTGATTCTCTCTTCTTTAATCATTACACTTTAGTGCCATCATGTGGCTATTCAAGGAAACTGTTCATTTCACAGAAACTTACTCCAACAGGAAAACTTTATTGAAATTGGCTGAAGTTTCCTGTGTGTGTTAATACAAAGTGCACTGGAGTTCTCTCTATACCCCATTTGTAATTCCAGAATGGTTACAGTTAAGAGAACTAAGGTCCTAGCTGTTCATAATTCGAAGTAATAGCCAGTGCTGTCAGCAGTTTCATTATATTTTTTTAATTCCTAATGCTCATGTAAAAGAGAATTCTACCCTGAATGTGCATGTGGGAAAGAAGTTTTAAAGAAGAGTGTTATTATTCAGTTTCTTGTGGGCAATTTACTCTGAGATTTAATTCATTTTTTTTTAAACATAGCAATTGCAAGCATATTACTTTGTGGTATGTGCACAGAGTATCTGGGTTGAGATGGAAGTTCTGGGAGAGCAAGTGTGCATAATGCAGATTACAACAAAGACTACTTCTGTAGTTTGTTAACTTAATGAGACTGGATATTAACTACTGACAAGGACTTTTGAATCAATTTTAGTTAAAAATTTATTCTTCACACAATTCTTTATTAAATCACTTTTACTTTCAGTATGCTATACTGTTACTATTCCTTCTCTCTGTGTACTGTTACAGCGTTTTTGACATCTCTCATTCTTCTACTTAACATAAGAAAGAATGTAAGAAATACTATGCTGGATTGGACCAATCTGATCCATCATTTTGTTCACAGAGTAACCAACCAGTTATATGAAGGCCACAGGCAGGACAGAAATATAACTACACCCTCCTGCTTTTCCTCCCCCCACAAGTGTTGTACAATAGAATGCAAGCTCCGGTACAGAAAGAAGTATGTTTCCATAAGGATGAGTAATAGTCCATCCTGCCTGAATTTGTCTAGTCCTTTTTTAAAGCCGTCCAAGTGGTCATCTATTGTTCTATCTTATGATACTAAAATTTATTATGTACTGCGCGAAGTACTCTCTTATCTGTCCTTTTAAAAAAATCTATTTTTTATATCTCTTTATGCGTACACTCCCATCTCTCCCACTTTGTGTTTCTTTCCCAGATTCTGTACACCATCTGATACCCTCCTTTTCTCTAGTCTGTACAGTCTGTGTTCTCTCTTGGCACCATATCTGTTTTTCCCATTACACATGGTTCTTTGCACCTTATGTTCTCTTCGTCTCACTTCCCATTTTCCACTTCTTTTTTTCTTGTTGCATTTCACCTTCTCTTGTTGATTTTACCTTCCATTTTTTTTAGACCTTACAAAGGTTGAAGGCCATAGTGCACAGAACTTTCACTCATCTAGCAATTCAAAAACAGTGAAAGTAGCATGTATCTTTTAAGATGTTAACAGATGCTTTGCGCTTGCTTCAAAAGATGCCGACACCGGGGAATTCATCATTCTTGTTTGTAAACATAAAGTTCAGCTCTCATCAGTGAACCACAGTGATTCTACTTGGATGTGATTTTTTTGTGCTAGACTGAAGATGATCCATGGCTGCCCTCTAGTGCCTGTAATATTTATTTTAAAATATAACCCTATGAAAATTCAGGATGGATGGCTAAATCAATTCACACGTTTTATGTTAATATATCTTTCACATGTTTTGTATTAAACACTTGTTCTTGGACCTGTCTATCTAAAATATGTCCATTAGCTGAATATTATTAATAGCCATGGGATCTGAACATACAAAGTTGTTTTAGTCAGATTATTGGTCTTTTTTGGCTCAGTGCTGTCTACACGGAATGGCAGTGGTCTCCTAAGTTTTCAGACAGGAGTATTTCTAGACCTATCTGAAGATGTCAGGAATTGACATGACACCTTTAATACTGAGTTTTGATGCTAAGCTATGAATCACCCAGTATGAAAGACAGCTTTATGCATTATTCCTTGTTTAAGATGAAGTTGTCAGGAAACAGGACTTCACTATATGCTTCTATAGGTAAATTTAGCAGTCATTCTAGCCTCGTGAGGACTTTCTTTTCCTCCCATTTTGAGATGGGGAGACATATCCTATCCATCACGATTTTTTTCGTGCTAGCATCCAAACCTAGGAGCAACACAACTTTTCCTTCTCGCATGGTGCTCCTGGAACCTTGACATACCTTTTTTACTGGCCATCCTAACTTCTCAGAGTGGAGTGCTGATGGAATCTGTGGTTGTATAGATCAAATAAACATTTTCATCTTACGGATCTTCTCCAAGAAAGGTAAAAATTCTGTCCCATTTCAGCAGTCACGTACAGCTATTGGCAGATACTTTGGTGTGTGCTTCACACAGAGATATCTACATATTTTGGTACTTTGGAGACCTCTTATTATTGTTTGATTTCACATTTCACTCAATATCCATTTCCTCTTTTTATATTGGGCCTGCCTAAAGGGATATCATGGTATCTTGACAAGTTGCTGTAGACTTTGTTGCTGCAGAAGTATTACTTTGTATGACATCTCTAAGATGCGAATATATTATCTGACCTTTATTCCAAAGGTGTTGAATGGGAGACTTAGTCCACAAAAATTAGCCTTTGTGATGAGTTTGTTGACTTTTGACTGTGTGAGCTACTGCTCTTACTAACTGGCTAATGTGAATAGCTATATATGTGTCCATTGGAAATACTGTTTTTCCAGCATGACTTTTGCCCATTCATATGATAGCCCTTCTTCACATCTCTTCGATTTCTTAATGGGCAGATGAGAAAACTGAAAAGAACAGAATTTTATCAAGAGGGAAATTCTGCAAGGCTTTTTCTCCATGAATAAGCAAAGCCTCAGTATTTTCAGAAACAGTGTACCCTCTGGTAAATGGACATTTTAGATATGGCGTGGCTGATTTGAGTGTCTCTCCAGTTTGATATGCAAAATTCACACTTTTCAGTAGTACAGAGATAAGTATGATGACCTTTTAATTCATGCTGTGGCTAAAAGTACAGGACCACAGCTGGTGGAAAATGTTGGCAGGTATACTTAAAGGTTTTTCACAGGCAGGAGTGAAGTAGATGGTGGGATAATTCCTGATTTATATGTGGCTACTGAGGAATTTTTTAAAAAGACAATTGAGAAATACGTTTTACTGGAATTTACCTGGTAGAGCCCGTGATTTTATTTTCCTCTTAAGAACTCAGCAGACTGTCTTCTCCAGTATCTGTAACTTTTCCCATATTTCCCAATCCAATCTGTATTCAGAGTTATTTACATACACAGTTTTGCATCCTGAGGAGATACATTGTCCTCCTCGTTGCTGGTAATCCTTGTCTCCATAGCAATCGGCCTATTCTAGTACCTGTACTGTTCCCCATATTCCCCAATCCATTCTGTATTCAGAGTTGTTAACATACAGAGGTTGGGTTCCTGAGGGAATACACTGTCCTCCTCCTTGCTAGTAGGCTTCATCTCCATAGCAACCAGCCTATTCCAGTACCTGTAACTTTTCCCCATATTCCCCAATCCAATCTGTATTCAGAGTTGTTAACATAACAGAGGTTTGGTTTCTGAGGGAATACACTGCTGTCATTCTTGCTGCTGGGCCTTGTCTCCATAGCAACCAGCCTGAGCTCTCTGGCTGAGAATTCTAAAGGCCCCTCCTGAACTGCCAACCCCAGGGTTCCATGGAATCTTCACAGCCAGCCAATCATATGAGGTCTTCTTGCCTCACACAGCCAGTCATATGAGGTCTGCGCCTGCCTGACACACAGAGACAGACAAGATGACTCACAAACTTTGACTTTTATATGGTAGATTAAATCAGTGTAATTTGTCATATTGTTGCTTTGATTTTATTTACTTACATTTGCTTTTATGTATAATTTTTTAAAATTATTTTTTAAAAGTTAGCACTCTGAATTTCTTTTGCAGAATAATGATACAGAAGATGAAGAAAGATTATGGAGAGACTTGATCATGGAGAGAGTTACAAAATCAGCAGATGCCTGTCTTACAGCTATCAATATTATGACATCACCCAACATGCCCAAAGCTGTATATATTGAAGATGTAATCGAAAGAGTTATTCAGTATACTAAATTTCACTTGCAAAACACACTTTATCCTCAGTATGATCCTGTTTACAGATTGGATCCTCATGGTGGTTAGTATGACAACTAAGAGATGTATTTGTTGTTTTTGTTGTTGTGTGCTTTCAAGTCGTTTCTACCTTCTGGCGACCCTAAGGCTACCCTATCACAGGCCTTACGGAGGCTGAGAATGTCTGATGTGCCCAGGGTTTGTGTGATGTGCCCAAGCACCCTGAATACTCTGGGTTTCTATGGCCAAGCAGGGAAACAAGACCTGTCTCTAGGGTCATAGTTCAGCACTCAAACTACTATACCACACTGGCCCTAACAGATGTATTAGACAGTATTAAATAAAATACAGGCAGATTATAACTATTGCATTGAAAAACCATTAATTTCTCTTAATCTCTGTTTGAAATAAACATTTTAAATTTATCTCTGGATCTGCCCATGTAATCACTACTTTTAGGCATGTATTTGGGTTTTAAAACTTTAAGCATTTTAAAATTGTTTTAACTTGTTTGAGCTGTTTAGTATGTTTTTATCTTATTATTACTCACTGAGTTTAATTTAGAGTTATTTTATCTTTTTGCCACCCTGAAATCTCATGATAAAAGGAGTGTGTTAAAAATATTTATGTAAATCAAAATACCTTAGCTCATTGAGCCACACTGCCGTAGTTCTTGCTGCAAGGGCACATAAGCAAAGCCAGTTTAAATTAGTGTAGGGACTTCTGTTCTTCCTTGACAAAAAGTTATTTAAAACGTAGGTATCCCATCTATGTAAATAACCTAATGCATAGTATCAATGTCAGTAAAAGCAATAGTAATCTTATAAAAATGTGAAACAATAGAGACATTAATAGCATGAAGCAAGCTATAAATGATCGTCTATAAGCCTTTTAAAGTAAAACAGTCTTTGTGATTTATCTAAAACAAAAGAACATAGCGGCTCAGTGATCCTCTTAGTGGAAGTTGTTACAAGTCCTGAGCACTACAAATGGGAAAAAAATCTGGATCCATGCATGTGAGTGGAGCTGGGCTAATGGAAATGTACTTTCCTCCTCCCCTTGCAATCTTCTTGAGTGCCCTGAAAATATTACATATAGCAGAAGATTTTTTAAAAAAAAATTAAAAGAAATACCTCTGGAAGCATAGGGGACAATTTTGACACCCCCCCCCATAGGCTGGTTTAGGCTCAAGAGAAGCCTAAAACCAGGAAATAAACTGGAAGTCAACAATTTTAGGGGCATTTTATTCAAAAATGTTTCTTGGTCCCTAGCGTTGGCCTCTAGGAACCAAAATAGCCTTGGAAGGCTGCATGCAGACTGTGGGTTATGCTTTGTTCACCTTAACAATAGAGCATCCAGGGCTGTTGCTGACTGGAATGAGCTATACCCTCTTGTACCATCCTTCTTCTGGCAGAAGAGTTAAATGTCCTCTTGGAAGCCTCTGGGAGCAGTGATCCACCTTATAAATCAGTTGATAAATAGATCACAAAGTTTCTTTGCACTATTTTTTAATCCTAACCAGGGAAACCAACAAAAACTGAGGAAAAGTCAGGGAAATGGTGACAAATCTTCCATTTTTTTTAGTTCTTTTTTCCTTATTTTCTTACTAAATAATGTTTACCTTGTTCCATACTATATTATTGTGCTCAGTTTTTCCTTAACCATAATAAATTTTTGCCACGCTCACAAATTCTTATTATTAGAATTCATAATCTGCATCTTAATCTTCCATCCTTACTTTTGATCTCCATTCATGGTTTCAGTGGTGTTATATCACAGAAACAACCGCTGAACCAACTGAAATAAAGTTCTTAACGATCAGATGTTAGTAGCTCTGTTTAAAAAAAAAGTGTTGTTGTCTTTTCAGTCTGTTTGCTTCCTTGGTTGCTGGTCATTTTGTTATTTTACCTTCAAAACTGCTATAGTCCTGTCCAGGTTTTCCAGTATTTGCTTGTCTCTTTCATAGCTGCTCCTTCCACCATTGGTTCAGTCCTTAGCTTCAGGAGTTCCTTATTGCCTATTAGGAGAAGCAGAGCTGCTTGAATGGTAGTGCAATTTCTAGAATTAGACCTGTTCTGTGGCTGTGGTAGTAAGGTGGAAAGAAATTATGGTATCCTAGATATAATTGGTTTTACTCAATATACAGTTTACTCACCATATATGCAGTGGTGCCATTCCAGAAATCCTCATGTAAAACAAAAACACATAAGTGTCATGTTCCGTTGTAGTTAGTAAACACAATGTGCATACTTCTGCCCCCACGGGGTGCGCAGCGATTGACTTCATTGACTATAATGGCAGCGGTGGTTTGCATGACCTTGCTTTCATGTGTGCAAAGGTCATACCAGTAGAGGGTGCACAATATATAAAAGTCTTCAGAACTTCTCTTTCCAGCCCCATTGCATGAGCGTAAAATCCACTTGATCTTTCCCAATTAATGCATTCTAGTGGTTTGTAATGTTACTTAAAGTTGTAAAAAATAAAAATTGGTTTTAAATTTTCTAGGTGGCGTATTAAGCTCAAAAGCAAAGCGTGCAAAATGTTCCACACATAAACAGAGAGTGATAGTGATGTTATACAACAAAGTTTGTGATATTGTTAGCAGCTTGGCTGAACTACTGGAGATACAGCTTCTTACTGACACTACTATTCTTCAGGTAAACTTGAGCCTTTTCATTCCAAGATTTTTTTTCTGGCTGTATGTGTCTAAAATTTTCTTTCAGTAAGTCTTTGACTTATTAGAGCAGTTCTTCTTCGTGGTCTCTGTGCATCACACAGTGGGTTCTTTATGCCTCCGCAGAAGCTCCTGTTGGAAGATTCTAGAACTGAATAGCTTGGTGGGAACCTGTCCTCCTCCCCCTCTCTCATACTGAGCATGCTCAAGACTGCCAAGCTACCTTCCTCTCAGTTTTCTCTCCATCAGCTGAACAGACCGCATCTAGTAGCGTTCTGGCTGAGTAGCAATTCCAACTCCTTTTTCTTTCTTATTTCTTCATATCTTCCTTTCTTTTACTTATTTATTTATTTCCTTACTTCTTTCATTTAAAAAAACAAACAAACCTGTAACTTTTTCTCTTGTTTTCTTTTCGTAGTCTCTCCTCCCTCCATGGCCTCTATCTCCTTTTTCAAATTTTGCATATCTTGCGGATGCAGGGTTTCATTGTCTGACGCTCATTCTGAGTGCCTCTGCTGTCTGGGCGAAGGACATAATGTGAAGGCTTTTAACATCTGCTGTGACTTCAAGTCCCAGACTTCGAAGAACAGAGCTTCATGCCTCAAGTACTACTGTTGGAAGCAGTCCTTATGTGTAAAGGAACAGGCATCATCCAGCAAGGCCCTCTGTACCACGTCGTCCTCCATCTTGATTTTCCACAGCCTTTCAGTGTCAGTACCAACATTGGTACTGTCTTCATTACAGCAGCCATCTACTTCTACCTCAAAGTTGGCTTCACCAAAGTCAAGTTTGAAGAAGGCTGCAGTGTGTTCCACTGACTCACTCAACCCCCTCAGGAGTAGCCTGCGGAAATGGCCGCAATTCCTCCATCGTCCCAGCCCTCTGCTCACTCGTACAAGGCTGCAAAGAAGCATCATGCCTCAGATGACCTGCTACAATGAAGGAGGAGGCAAAGCACCAAGGTGTCCCCCATGCTTTGGTAATGACTTTAGTACTGACATCTGTCTCGTCAGCTGGACAGGAAGCGGAGGTTGTCATGGTACTGGAACCTACTCCACCATCTTCCACACCAGCTGTCCAAGTGGAGACCGAGTTTTTGAGGCGATGCTGTCTAACTCTGCCCCCCATTCTGGGTTAAGACTGACAAAAGCGTTGGGACCACCTTGATCACCACCACCTACGGTCATGCCTAGGTTGTCATCTCTTTGACGTATTGTGGGTTGCAGCCATGGTGTTAACACCTTTGCCATCAACAGTTCATGTATTGGTACTGACCTGCATGGTTCCATCTACATTAATGACAACTGTTGTTTCAGGTCTGATGACTGCTGCTCCAGCTGTATTATCAGTCTCTTCTGTGGTACAGACTGTCATGCCCTGCCTTGGAGAATCTGGCAGTGAGTAGGAGTATTCTGAATCCGAGGCAGAAGTTTCCCCAGAGGCAGGAGTTTCCCTAGAAGCTTGCTCAGGAGAAGATAACAAGTAACAGCAGGGGCCTGAGCAAGGGGACCAAATATCAGAGGATGAGACAACATAGACGATTACTGTGTAAGAAAGACGACTTCAGGGGGGAGGTTGTGCTGCTCAGCGCATTTAAGCAACAGATGAGCCCTAATGAAGGAACACCTGTGGCGACAGCATCAGTCAATAAAAGGCTTTCAGCTGGCCCTTTCCTTTTAGGGTCAGCAACTGATCTTTACAGTCATGGAAGCCCTGTGCTGTGTTCTCTTGTATCTGGACTATCTTGAACCTCTGCCTGTTTGACTACGACTTGAATTTGCCCTTTGGATTTGTTTGCTTTGGAACCTAAACTCTGGACATTTCCCACTCTTGCCTTGGGAGTAAACCCTGCTCTGCTGTTTGGTGATTAATTGTGTGCTCTGCCCTGGTCATGACACCGACCAATACTCAACCTGAAGCTGAATCTACTGAGTTCACATTGGAGGAGTATGATTTGGATACCATTGTCAAAGACATCACTTACAAGACCAGGGCTAGGGAGATCTCTTGGGCAGGGCAGGGCTATGGCAAGGTCTGCTATATCTCCACGTTCTTAGAGAATGTAGCACCTTTCTACACTTTTGTCCCCCACTGGCTTTCTGTCCCAGTTTATCTCCCTCTACTACTTTCCCTAAATCTACACCCTTTCAGAGATAGGGCGGAGCATGGCTTTATTTATCCGATGACTGTGTCACTGGTGGTAGCATGTGTAACACAGTTCAGAGCAAAAACACTCTATTGAGACAGCCCCTACAAAAATATAAACAAACTGTCAGGGTAAAAAGCAGTTGGTAAATTAAGGATTTGCAAACAGCTCAACACTTGTATATTTCAACCAACCAACCCTTTCTTTTCTCTCTCCCACACACACGCTCTCAGATGGATCTTTCACTCTCTCTCAACTCTAAGCTGTCTCTGACTAGAGTCTCCAACTTTGTTTCAGTTAAATGTCAGTTACTCACACCCCCATCTAGCCCCTCCCTCTGGCTAGCCTGGGTTCCAATTCTAACAGCCAATCAATTTAAATCCCCTCCTTCAGCCTCAGGGTTCATCACAACCATGCTCCCAAATTGCACCCCCACTCTGAATGAATTTGGTGAGCCTGCGCCTGATTCTGCCCCAGAAGATATCAAGCAATTCACTGATATCATGCTCAGGATGGCGAAGGCCATTGGCCTTGATGTCTCTGCTCCTCCTGTTCTTGTCCAAGACCTGGTGGTCCTTCAGTTTGTGGACATTCAAGCCCCTACTGTTGTAGCTGTATCATTCCTCCTGGCCTTACAAGAGGTTACGAAACAGCTGTTGTCACAGCCAGCCTCACTTCCACTTACACCTCACTGATTGGAACACCTATCTAAGATGCAACACCAAGATGTCTCTTGCCTCTTTAACCACCCTATTCCCAACTCCATCATCATTGAGGCTCACAAACAAAGGGTGGTAAGGTGCCCACCACCCCACTTGAAGGGCGACATCTTAGAAGCGAGATGTCTCAGCATGTTTGGTCACCATTTCTGCTGCACTGCCTCACTGATAATGCAAGTATCTAACACCCAAGTGTGCATGGCTATGTACCAGCATTTCTTATGGGACAGAATTCTACCAGGCATCCTGTTCTTTCCAGACAATCAGAAGTCTGTTGCACTATGGAGAAGTTGCCTCCTCCTTCCAAGATGACAGGATTGTTCTTCTGCTATTTCATCTGCCTAAGAGGATGTGGGCCTTGGTTTCATTCTGGACCCGCACGATGTCAATTGTTATGTTTGTCCTTGCAAGTTCAAGATGGTAATGTTGGCCTTCATCTTCCCGTTCCTCAAGAAGGACAACTAGTTTGTCTCCATAGATCTTCAGGATGCTTACTTTCGTATCTTCATATACCCACAGCATAGGAAGTACCGTCATTTCGCTGTCAGGGATGGCTTGTACCAGTACAAAGTTCCCATCTTTGATTTATCCACGGATCTCAGGGTGTTTACAAAGTGCATGATGGTGGTCATATCCTGTCTCAGGACCCGAGGAATCGTAGCCTGTCCATTTGTGGATGACTGGCTACTGATTTCAACCAGGAAGACAAAACTGTATTGTAACGTTCATTTCATAGTATCTCTGCTCCACAGCCTAGGTCTCAATATAAATCCCAAGAAGCTGCAGTTGGAACCTTCCCAGACACTGGACTTCATAGAGGCAAGCCTTGATGCTACAATAGCAAGAATGTTCCTCCTGCTCCAGAGGGTGCAGACCTTCCGCATTGCATGCAGTACTTGTTCTTAACAGGACTTCTTGTTCAGTCTTGAGAATCTAATTTCCCCTAGGTCTTATTTCAGTGACAGCTGCTATAACTTAGCTGTCATGTCTCTGCTTTTGCCTTCTCCAGCACTAGTTCCTCCACCATTTCAACATTCTTTGGGACAACCAGCATATGAGGCTCTCCATCCCTCATGATGTGAACCTTCTTTCTGGGATGCCCTTCACCCCACTGAGGCCACCCGTCACAGTCTGATGCTTCCCTCATGGGATGGGGAGTGCACTGCAGAGAGTTAATTGTACAACTCCTCTGCAGAGAGTTGTCTGGATAGTCTCTGACAATAGGACAGTGGTATTCTATGTCAGCTGTCAGGGAGGAACTCAACAACACTGCTGCACCTGGCAATACAGCTCTGGGATTCGTGCATCCCTTGGGGGATCCATGCCATCACCATTCGCCTAATGGGCTTCAACAAAATCCCCGCAGACACTCTTGAGCTGCAGTACTACACAACACCACAAGTGGACTCTGTAAAACCGAGCTTTCTGCATGGTCGTATTGTGCTGGGGCTTGCCAGACATAGACCTGTTTGCAGCACAGCACAACAGGAAATACCCTCAGTATTGTCCCAGGTCTGGAAGAGAATTAAACTCTCTGGGTGACACATTTCAGTTTGTCTGGACACAGGGTCTTTACCTTCTGTTTCCACTCTTTTTCCTGCTTGACAAGGTCCTTGCCAAACTGACTACAGACAAGATGAACACCATTCTCATTGCTTCCTTTTGGTTGAGACAACATTGGTTTGGCTGTCTTCTCTTGATGTCTCAGGGCTGTTGGATGTGACTGACTCAACAGCCGAGTGCTCTACCCAGGCCTTCCTCTCCTTCAGTTAACCAGGTGGAGGATAACCCATTAGACTCACCCAGGCTCTGGACAGTCTTGCAGACTTCCAGGAAGGAATCTGTCAGAAGGTCTTATCTTTACAGGTGGAGATACTTCTCTTCCTTTGCTGTGTCTAGGTCCAAGCCTGGTTCTTCTGCATCTCTTTCAGCAGTATTACACTTCCTTTACTTATGGCCTTCTCCTCAAAATGTACCTAACTGCAGTTGTGGTGTTCCAGCCTACTGATTCTTCATTGCAGACCCTCTTCCGCAATCCAGTGGTCAAGAGGTTTCAAAAGGGCCACAGTGTCTCCATCTCTTGCCATCAGTTGCACTCTGTTAGCTTTCACTGGTGCTCTCCCAGTTGATGTGCCATCCTTTCAAGCAGTTGGTGACAGTTGATGATCATTTCTTGACCTTGAAGATGGTTTTCTTCATGGCAATAACTCTGCCCACTGCTCAAGTGAAACCATAACACTTTGCTGTGATGAGCCTTTCCTCATCTTTCGTTGAGACAAGGTAGTGCTGTGTCCTGACAAAACCTTCTTATCTAAGGTTGTCTTACCAACATTTTTTGCTGAGCCTTCTTCTGATCTGGAACGCGCTCTGCACTCCCTTGACATGCACTGGGCACTTGCCTTCACCCAGTATACTACATCATTCCAGCAGTCCCCTCATCTTTTTATCTACTGCAGTGGCAGGAATAAGGGCCAGAAGGTGTCTGCCCAGAATTGCTGCAAATGGATTCTGGAGGTTATCTGGGTTGCCTGCAAACCTGCATACAGACCAATGCCTCCTTCCCTTCAGGCACATTCCACAAGGGCCATCTCGTCCTCTGCAGCGCTCCTGCGTGGCATTGATCTTCTAGAACTTTGCAGAGCAGCAACATGGTCTCAGCTGTCCACATTTATCCTTCACTATTGGCTAAATTGCAGAGCCAGAAGAGATGCCTACTTTGGCTGTGCTATCCTGTCTTCAATCTTCTAGGACCTGGCCCACCATCCATTTGGTAAGCTTTTTAATTACCTGTTGAGTGAGGCCTAGAGACCACAAAGAAGGACAGATTGCTTATCTGTAACTGTAATTCTTTGAGTGGTCATTTGTGCTCTCAGAGAAACCTGCCCTACCTCCTCTCTTTGAATCCCCCTTTGTTCAGCAGGCTTTGAAATTGAGGGAAAAGTAGCTTGGTGGGCTTGAGCATGCTCAGTATGCTGGAGGGGGAGGGATTCATGCCAAGCTACTCAGCTCTAGAATTTTCTGATAGGAGCTTCTGCATAGGCGCAAAGAACCCATTCTGTGAGAGCACAGATGATCACTTGAAGAGCTGCAGTTGCAGGTGAGCAACCTATCCTTTTTCTACAATGTGTCATACTAAAATTTTCATAATTGTAATCTGCTGCAGATGAAAATCTATATAAACTATTCAAACCTTGGCTATTGGTATATGAGATGAGGAACATATATGTACTTTTGAGGATTGGAAACTTTGAAGCCTCTCTACTCATTCAGCATTCTTAGTATGCTTTTTACTTGTCTAATGAACATCCTCATCTGACTGCCTATGGTTTTATACATTTATTTATTGAAAAAAAAAGATTCTCACTGCACTTGAGGGATGCTTCCTGATGACCACAGGTGTTTTGGGTTTATCTAGAAGTAATGGAAATACTGTAAACAAGGAGATGAGTTTGTGTTTCTGTCTTTGTCTCAGATCTGAAACACATCAAATCTCTTGAATTGTAACATACTGTACCTTGTATGAGAACTAGGGATGCAGTTGTGAAAGACAGTTGAGTACAGAATCTAACACTATGGAGGGAGAGCTCCATACATGTAACTTCCTTTTTCTTTTTTCTTTTATTTTCTTATGTATACCTATACTCCATAATTTATCTAAAACATACCTTTAGAGCAGATTTCAAGGTCAATCAAAGGGTTGCAGAGGAAGATAGAATTACCCATATCCCATTTTTGGTGATGAATGGAATCAGTTTCATGAGAAGAAAAAGTGCTTTGGAGTTTTATACGGAGAGATAGAAGAGTTAGAACAGATTTTATTTCAGTTTGTCAAACATTATGCCAATTTATACTTTTTTAATTTTTTTATTTTTTTTCATAGGTTTCTTCAATGGGGATAACTCCTTTTTTTGTAGAAAATGTCAGTGAGCTTCAGTTGTGTGCTATCAAACTAGTCACTGCAGTAAGTATGCCTTTTTAATCAGTATTTTTTAAGGAACAGTGACTTCTGTTGGCTTGTCTATTTTTGAAAGAATGCATGAGTGTGTGATGTTTATGGATAATGTGATCAGTTTCTTCACCAGTACAGTCAGACCTCCACTTTGTCAAGGATTAGTGGCACAGGACCCTTGTGAAAGAGGAAAAAATGTTAATATACTAAGCAGCCTCTCCCATATTTAACAACATGAAAAAGTACCTGTACTTGGTGGGGTGGCTGGGTCTGACCACATAATGTGATCTGGTGAAGTTTCTTTCATCGATGTAAGAAACCAGTTGGATCTGTCTCTATTCTTTCACTAAAACAACCACATCTGTTACATGAGTAGTTTAAAATGTAGCTATTTCAAAGCGCCCTTACTGTGATTGCTAAACTCATTTCTAATTCAGAAAGTGGTAATTTACTTCGAGCGCATTACTTCTTACATAAGTACAAGAGGCTAGTGACACATGTGACATTATTTTCATTCCTCATGTTTCAGAAGGGAACAGGAACAAGATCATCTATGTATATCATCTTTTGAGTAGGAAGCAGGGTTGAAGTCGCATGGCTGCTGCACTGTAGGTTTGAGGACTGGACTGAATAACTCTTAATTCCTTTTGAAACTGACCTTAGGATAGCACTTAAATATACAATATTTTCAGTATGTGACACCAGTGTGAACTTATCCTAGCGTTTATAGTTCATTTTGAAAACAAAAAAACATTTTCAGATTTTTTCCTTCTATTTAAAATGAATATGTTAGTAGTGTCTTGTCCAAGATTAGTTTTTAAATCTTAATTAGATTTGCAATAATACGATTTTGCCGTCTTAAGTCATATTTCTAAGCTAACAAGTGTTGGTTGATAAGTCATGGCATGTTTTAAAGATGCATCAAGTATTTATTTGTAATATCTCTGCATTTGAGGCAGAAATATAAGCAATTACAAAAAGTTTACTGACTTTTAACAGGTGTTCTCAAGGTATGAAAAGCATAGGCAATTGATCCTAGAAGAAATCTTCACATCACTTGCAAGATTACCAACCAGCAAAAGGAGTTTAAGGAACTTCAGGTAATGTATGACCCTAAACACTATTTTTAATGGTGGCTTTTGTAGATGTTTTGGTTTCTTATGTACCTGTTTGTGTATATGCCTTCAGATCACCTGTTAACTTATGGCAATGCCATGAATTTCATAGGGTTTTGTTAGGCAAGGAATACTCAGAAGTGATTATTGTATAACTTTCCTATGAAATACAGCCCTGTATCACCGGGTATTTGTTGATGGTCTCCTGTCCAAGTACTAACCAGGGCTTACCTTCTTTAGCTTCCACAATCAGATGAGATCTGATGTGTTTTATATGTGGATAACTTTGTTGTCCTGTGTGGGTACCAAATTGATAGTTACACTAGATTGAAATACTGTATCATTGTAGTGCTGGCATTTTAGATCAAGTTGCGAGGACAGGAACTTTGTGTGTAATGTTGTGGCTATTGTGAAAGCACACACACAATCCCCTGTTTCCATGTCAAATGGCGAGAATACCCCACAATACTATATGCAAGACCTGGCAGATCTGATTTTAGATCCCCCATGATTTTGTGACTGTATAGCTGGAACATTCAAATTAAATTATGATTTAGAATAAAGTGATGATGTTGGATCGAGTCCTGTTCCAGAAGTATCTTGATTGTTCTTCCTGTTGTATTCTTTGGTATGAATGTAAGAACAGCTCTCTTTTGCTTCTCAGATATCAGGTGTACTCAAATAATTGAAGCCAAATGAAAATTTCCCGCTGCATTCCAGTGGTGTTTGCTTTGATTTTGTTTTTGTCAATAGTTAATAACTTGGTGTTTTTGAACAGACTGAACAGCAGTGATACTGATGGGGAGCCTATGTATATTCAGATGGTGACTGCATTGGTGCTACAGCTAATTCAGTGTGTTGTGCATCTACCATCAGGAGAGAAGGACTCTAATAATGAAGATGAGTCAAATAAGAAGGTAGCGTGTGTTTTGCATGAATGGGTCTGTATGTACAGCCAGTCTCAATTAACAAAGCCTCTGACAGCAAATAATGATGGAGACCTGAAGAAATACAGGCTTTTCCGTGTTTGGTTGGACCAGCATTTCTGCAGTGGATAACTCAGTAAACAGAGCTTGAGCTGAAAAATAGTATGATTCTACTGCAGCTGATCCTACTGTAGCTACATGTGCCTGCCTACAACAGGCAAAATAAATTTCACTTACCTCCAGAATAGCTTCCCAGGCGCATGTGTGAACAACAAAAAAAGACAGACTAGGATAAACCAACTGCCGTCAGTACATAAAAAAGTAAAACTCTATAAGTCTGGCCAGCATAAGAAAATTAGAGGCTGGTTAAAGAAAAAGTCATCCCTGGTTGCATTTTGGAAGAAGCCTTCAAGTAGTTTGTAGAAGACTGCATGTTGTTGTCTACTGGAAGGCTGCCTGACTGGTTATTTCAGTTCACATGTGCATTTTGTTAATTTTGATTAAAAAGCTTACTGAATATATTGAATTGCCTTTGGGGGGGCTGTGGGAACCTACCATATTCTTTCCGTGTTATTTTTGCCTCTGGAGCAGTTTTTTGAATGAAAGAACTAATGCTCAGGAACGCAGTCATATTATAAAGTTATAGAATGCTGAGTTCTTGAAAGGAGAGCACAGAATCTGAAGAACAAATGAAGGGGGAGAAGATGGTTGGTGGTGGTTACAGAGGAAGGAGAGGACACTGAAGGGAAGAAGAGTGAGAAAGAAACAGAAAAGGCAGAAAGTAAAGAAGAAAGAATGAACATTGATCTAAATCAAATTGCTAGTTCCAAACAAAGCAAACATGTTGAATTAATTGCTTTTAAGTCATAAATCTCATTACTTCAGTGGATCTGCTTTAGTTGGGGTTTGCTATTAAAATTAGGTCTTTGGTAACAATTTGGGTAGAATGAAGGAACTGTGATAGTGTGACTGTTGAAACAGATATCCCCTGATACATATTTCAGTTAGTTGACTAATATTTTCAAAGCTATTGTTGGTATTTGTTAAACTCCAAAAAAGAAAAGAAAAAGATTTCCAGTTTGCCTGAGAACTGCGTGTGTTATGTACTTTCTTATAACTTACAAGATCTGTTCAGTAAACAAATTTTATATTCATTTTAGGTGGATCAGGATGTCCTCATTACAAACTCATATGAAACAGCTATGAGAACAGCACAAAATTTCCTTTCTATTTTTCTTAAGAAGTAAGTAGACCTCAGCTGGTTCTGCCTTATATGTTTCATTTTTATTCTGTAATTGCTATCAATGCCTAGTATAGAATCAGAGTTTGATCTCTAGAAACAATTTCAGGTGAGAATCTGTCCACATTGACATGTCCAGAGTATTTTAAACACCATGGTCTTGTCAGAGTTTCTATTTAAAAATGATATTGTGTACAGATTCTTAAGTGTTTGTGTAGGACAGAGCTTTCCAAATTTTTTCATGTTGATGGCACACTTTTTAGACTTGCATAATTTTTCAACACAGTAATTCAGTTTTACTAGCAGACCAGAGGTTAGACTAACTGCTTATAAGAGATACAGACACGTACATAAATTGTAATAACAAAATGTATGGGGACACAACATATCTCATGAAAACCTTTCATATATTTTTAAAAAGATATGATTTAAAAATAATAACATACATTTCCAAGATTGCAGGTGACACACCTACACACTTCAGATGACATGCTAATGTGTTGCGGCACACCATTTGGAAAGCCGTGGTGTAAGAACTCTTAGAAAGCATTAGGTTTGACCCATATATTAGGAATCTGTGGTTACAGGTAGCCGTATCAAGAGGCTTTCCATAAATAGGACATCACAATGGTGTAGTATTTAGTGTAGTAGTGGGGTAGTAGTATGATCTCCTTATGTATTATCCGATGAGCAACTGTTCTGTAGCAGTGGGCACAGAGGATTGGCGTAGATGTTCCTCTGCCAGTACAATGCGATGACTCCCTCTGCTTCTGCCAGGATCTCATTCCTGTGTGCCAGTACCAATACAGAGAAGATGTGCTCTATAGTGTGTTTTTGTAATGCACTTTTTAAAATCAGTGATCTTGTTCCGACCTTTTCCAGTGCGTCAACAATGGGAAACAGAAGCCTAGCAGTATAGTTGTACGAAAAAGCATTGGTATCATTCTCCCAGATTTGTCTGAGATGGATCTTATCACAATTGTTCTTCTTCGTGGTCTCTGTGCCTCACACACTAGGAGCTTCGCGCATGCGCGGTACCATTTGGAAAATTCTAGAGCTTAGTAGCTTGGCGGGAACCCCTCCCCCCTGCCCCTACTGAGCATGCTCAGCCCGCCAAGCAACGGTCTCCCTTCAGTTCTTTCTCGTCCACTGTCGCGTACATAGGTTCTGAGCTTAGCTGCTGCTTTTGGTGTTTGTTTGCAAGTCTTTTCTGGTTTTTGACTCGGATTGGTATTTGGTTTTCGTCTTCGGCTTTCGGGCTGGCTTTGTCGTCTTGGTGATTTGTTCCCGTTTTCTGGGACCCTTAATCCCGTCTTGCCAACCCTCCCCTCGTCTTCATCTTTGCGTCTTCAACTCGTTGCTTTGCTTCTTCTCTTCCTGTCTTCTGACTTCTGTGTCGGTGCTCTTCAAGCCCTGTGAGAAGTGTGGTCGTAAGGTCGCGCTATCCGACGGGCACAGCCAGTGTCTCCTGTGTTTGGGCGAGGCCCACAACACCAAGGCCTGCCCAATCTGCAAAGAATTCACTGCACAGACCTTGAGGAACCACCTGACCCACCTCAAGTCACACTGCTGGGAGCAATCTCTGTCAGCACAGGAGTCGACCCCGTCCACCTCAAGGATGTCTGAACCCACCTCAAGCCGACCTGCGACCACTCTTCCGTCGGAATCGGTGGCTGCCGACCCGACCACGTCGATGGTACTGGGCTCGGTACCGTCACATAGGGCTCCGTTATCAGCCCTGCCAAAGATCACTAAGACTTCAACGGCTTCTACTTCAAGGGACGCCCCTGAGGGCTCGCAGGGCGCTAAACCATCCAAAACGCTGACCGCGGCTCAGAGCAAACGGCCTGCTCCCTCGGAACTATCCCAAGAAAAGGAGAAGAAGGAGAAGCACGGCTCTCCGGCTAGACCTGCCCCATCCCTTCTCCGACTCAACTCCATGAAGACCCCGAGGAGGAATTAGAACCCCAGGAGGTCCTGGAGGTTTCTGATACGGAAAAGACCGCTGGCTCAGCGGTACATCTTGACCCGTCTGTTCTAAGAGCCGCGGTACCTCCGCCCGGACGCCCACAAATGGCGGCCGCCCGGAGGCTGTTCCGGTAGCTCCCAGGCCTCGCGTCATCACCGAGGTTCCAAGGGTAGAAGCGCCTCTCCGATACCGGAATGAAGGGTCAGACAGCCTTCCCCACACCACCGGGAAGCTTATCCGGAAAGGGAAGCCTACCCTGAATGGAGAATCAGACAGCCTTCCCCACGCCATTGGGAAGCCTATCTGGGATGGTCTGTACCCTCGCGAGACTCGCCCTATTCCTCCGCCTCTCATGCTATGAGATACGGACAGGAGCAGACTTGGAGAGAGTACTCGGCCTCGTACCGGTCCTACTTGCCTTCATACAGGGATCAGTATCATCCCGATGTGAGGCAGTGGTCGCTGTATCGTCACTCCAGCTCGCCATGTCATGGAGCATACCACTCATGGTGTGAACAATCACCCTCGTGCTCACCGCAAGGATCGCCATGCCACCGTCGATCTCGTGAGTGCACGCCTCATTACTGGGCAGTCTCTCTGCCTCCAAGGGTCACTTCCACAGTGTCCCGTCCAACTCTGGAGGCTCTCCAGGCACAGACCACCACCGCTGTCGCTACAGTCACCCAGGCAATCCAGCACCCTTGCTGACGGTCATCCCTCCGACAAGAGCCGCTCCACCTCGGATGACCAACACAACACCTCCGCCAGCTAGGCCTGCTACCACTGCTGCCCTGATGGTTACTCTGTCCATACCGTCTTGCCGTCCGTCGGCTGAGAGGTCCCAGGACAGATCACCAGACAGGTCATCCACGGCATCCTCCCAGGACTACGAGTCCGACACGGACTCCAAGGAGTCGACGCCGGACTCGCACAAATCTCCACCCTTGGCTTTTGGAGATCTAGCACCAGAGTCGGCACCGGAGGATGTCAAGCAGTTCTCAGCCATCCTCCTTCGGATGTCAGCAGCCCTGGGTTTGAAGGTCGCGAAACCGACCCCGGTGGTGCAGGACCTGGTTTTCCACTAAATGGACACCCGTCCCACCTTCGACGGCTCCACTTCCATTCCTGCCTGCCCTGATGGAGGCCCTACAACATCCATGGGCCCAGCCGGCCTCCGCCCAGCCGATACCGCACTGGCTTGAACATCTGTACCGGACCCAGAGGGATGACGCCGAGTTCCTGTTCAACCATCCTCTGCCAAACTCTGTGGTCATTGAATCGGCCCAGACCAAGGGAGGGACCAGGGCGCATACCACCCTGCCCGATAGGGAAGGACGCTGACTCAGCACCTTCGGGAGGAGATTCTACTCAGCCTCCTCCCTTATAGCCAGGGTGTCTAACACCCAGGCCTGCCTGGCGGCTTATCTCCGGAGCCTGCTGGACAAGTTCTACCCTCTCTTGTCCACCGTTCCAGAGGAGAATCGGGCGAGTGCCAACCAGTTTTACACCGAGGTGGTTGCACTCGCCAATCAGCAAATCATCTCCTCCAGGCACTCTGTCAAGGTAGCCGCCCACGTCATGGTGGGCTCCGTAGCCTTGCGTCAGTACGCATGGCTACGTTTGTTGGGCCTCCAAGAAGATACAAGGAAGCGAATTGAAGACCTCCCCTTTGATGGCAAGGGGCTCTTCAGTGCGACGACTGATGAGGCCATGGACCACGTCGTCAAGGCTCGACTAACAGCCGAGAAGATGGGGATCCACCAGCCTCAACAGTCCCGCCGCGCCTTCAGCTCTCGACCCACCTGGCGCAGGTCCTCGTCATCTAGCTTCCAGCTGCGCTCGCCTAGGTTGGCTCCGTCGCGAACCTCGACTGCGTCCTCCTCACGACGACCTCCTTGGAGCTGTCAGACCTCTTCGAAGAAGTCGTCCTCGAGGACCAAGTCCCGTTTTTGATGTGTTGCGCAGGATGCTTCCACAGCCAACCTTCCATCTGCCAGCAGCCCTGAAAGATTGTCCCAGCCTGGCCAAACACCTCGCCGAATGACACTCAATCACCACGGACACTTGGGTTTTCACCATCGTCCATCTTGGTTACGCCGTCGAGTTCTCAATTTTTCCCCACCGTGAGGCGTTTTCTATTCCACCCCGGCCAGCCCGGCGCTGCTGGAGGAGATCCAGTCCCTCCTACAGAAGGTAGCGATCGAAGAGGGCCCGCCCTCGGCCACTACCACCGGCTTCTTCTCCTGGTACTTCACCGTACCGAAGTCGGACGGGACCTTGCAACCCATTCTGGACCTCAGAAGGGTGAACGAAAATCATCCACCCCAGGAAGTTCAAGATGGTCATGCTGTCATCGATCCTTTCTTTCCTTCGTCAAGGGGACTGGTTCACATCCATCGACCTGAGGGATGCCTACTTCCACATCTCCATCCACCCACAGCACAGGCGATACCTTCAGTTCGCGATCGATGGCACCTGCTATCAATACAAGGTGCTGCCGTTCGGCCTCCCCACCGCCCCAGGAGTCTTCACGAAGTGCATGGCCCCAGTGTTTTCCTATCTGCGTACGAAGGGTGTCTCCATCTTCCCTTATCTAGACGATTGGCTGTTGGTCGCGTCCTACAAACGCAAACTGTACATGGACATTCACAGGACTCTGTCCCTCCTGACCCGTCTGGGTCTCCGGGTCAACCTGAAGAAGTCCCACCTCAAGCCGGCGAGAGTGCTTGACTTCATCGCAGCGACCCTGGACTCGGTCTCTGCCATGGCCTACCTGCCCCTCGAGCGAGCTCGTACCCTTTGCCAGGACACGTCTACCATCTTCAGTGCCCCGACGACATCGGCAAGGAGGATTCAGCAGCTCCTTGGGTACATGGCTTCTACCACAACTGTCACTTACCTCTCACAACTTCGAGCACGCCCGCTCCAATACTGGTTCGTCTGAGCTTTCAACCCACTCCGAGACGACCAGGGGCTGCGACTCCAACTTCCGCCATAGGTACGCCACTCCCTACTATGGTGGCTCTCCTACCACCACCTCCTGTCAGGGATGCCGTTCCGACAACCAACTCCTCGACTCACGGTCACGACAGATGCCTCCCTCTTCGGGTGGGGAGCGCATTGCGACGACCTCAGAGTCCAGGGATGCTGGACTGGCGACGAGACCAAGCTACACAACAATGCCCTCGAGCTCCTTGCCATCTGGAAAGCTCTGAGGGCATTTCGCAACCTGGTCACTGGATGGACAGTCCTCACCCTGACAGACAACATGATGGCCATCTGTTATGTCAACAGACAGGGAAGGACCCACTCCATCACGCTTCTCACCATTGCCCTTCAACTCTGGGAATGGTGCGTGTTGCTTCGGGTCCACCCGATTGCCATCCACCTGGCTGGCCAGGAGAACACCACAGTGGATGTCCTCAGCAGGGACACCTCCTCCCACCACGAGTGGTCCCTCTCAGACAAGGTGTTCTGGAGGATACGGGAACGCTGGGTCAAGCCCATGGTCTACTTCTTCGCCACCGCATCGAACGCGAAGTGTCGCCGGTACTGCTCGAGAGCCGGCAGGGGACCGGGCTCTCTCGGTGACGCTTTCCAATTCGAATGGACCGAGGGGCTCCTCTACACCTTCCCACCGTTTCCTCTCCTGGGCCAAGTGGTCACCAAGATCTTGACGGACTGAGCCGACGTCGTCCTTGTAGCCCCGTACTGACCAAGGCAGCACTGGTTTGGGCCCCTATTCGAAGCTGCTCGGGGTCAACTTCTCAGGCTACCGACAGCGTCCGATCCACTGTCTCACTCCAGCGGTCGCGTTCTCCATCCCGACCTGCCGCTCCTGGCCCTCCATGTGTGGAGGATAACGCCCTAGTCGACCCTACCATACAGGACGTCCTGACCGCGGCCAGGAAGGAGTCAGCCCGCCGCAACTATGGCTATAAGTGGCGGCGGTTTGTAGCCTTTGCTGAGGTGCGAGGCGAACTGGTATCGCCTGTCGGTCTCAGTACTGTGCTCCGCTTCCTACTTCACCTTCAACAGCAGGGACTCGCGTTCCCCTCTTTGAAGGTCTACCTTGCCGCCATTGTGGCCTACCAACCTTGAGGTTCTCCATCGGCAGCGCTGTTCCGGGATGCCACCATGAAGCAATTCATGAAAGGCTTACAACATCCATACCTGCCGGTATCACCACCAATGCCGCCCTGGTCGTTGTCCCTGGTCCTCTCCCAGCTCACGCAACCACCCTTCGAGCCCATGGCCACCGCCAGTGACAGGTTCCTGACCATGAAGACGGCTCTCTTGGTAGCTGTCACCTCAAGCAGATGGGCCAGCGAGCTGACAGCACTGCGAGCCGATGAGCCTTTCCTGGTGTTCCATCGAGACAAGGTAGTCCTTTGCCCGGACATTTCTTTCCTGCCTAAGGTGGTGTCTCACTTCCACCTTAACAAGAACATCATTCTACCTACTTTTCACCCAAACCCGATGACGCCTCTAGGGTAGTCCCTACACTCTTTGGACGTCCGTCGGGCCTTGGCCTTTTACACCCAGCGGACTGCGACCTTCAGGCAGACTCCACACCTGTTTGTCTGTTATAGTCAGCGTTGCAGAGGCCACAAAGTGTCCACCCAGAGGTTCTCTAAGTGGGTGGCCCAGACAAACCTACTGGTATACGAGATGGCCAAACAGCCTCCACCCGCCCTGCTTTGGCCTCACTCCACCAGAGCTGTGGCACCCTCAGCAGCCTTCCTGAGAGGTGTGGACCTGCAAGAACTTTGTTGAGTGGCGACCAGGTCCAGACCATCGACCTTTCTGTGCCACTACCGACTGGACTGCCAATCCCGGAGAGATGCCTGGTTTGGATGAGTGGTCTGGCCTCCGTACTCTAGGACTTGACCCACCATCCTTCTGGTAAGCTACAAAATCTCCTAATGTGTGAGGCACAGAGACCACGAAGAAGAAGAACAGGTTGCTTACCAGTAACTGTGGTTCTTCGAGTGGTCATCTGTGCCCTCACACACATCCGCTGAGCCGTCCCCTCTTTCTCAGATCCCTTATCGGCGGACTTTAGAACTGAAGGGAGACTGTTGCTCGGTGGGCTGAGCATGCTCAGTAGGGGCATGAGGGAGGGGTTCCCGCCAAGCTACTAAGCTCTAGAATTTTCCGAACGGTACCCCGCGTGCGGAAAGCTTCTAGTGTGTGAGGGCACAGATGACCACTCGAAGAACCACAGTTACAAGTAAGCAACCTGTTCTTCTGCAGACAAAAACATTTTAAGATTAATTATTCAAAAGCAAGGTGATGGGGTTTGGTTGAATATGGTGAGACACATATGGAGGCTAGATGGACAGATAACAGAAAAGTTAATTAATTTCATTTGAATTCATCTAAATGCGTAAGGCTTTCTTTCTGTACTACCTTAACATGGAAGACCCAGGTACGGGCAGTGGTCTATTAGCTGAAAAAGAGCTACAACAAGTTTGCTATTTTAGTATACCAGAGGAAGACAACTTGTAAAGCCCATTTTGAAGCTAAAATCTTGGCAGAATTATTGTACTGGAGGAAAGTATCAAACATTGGTCAATTTAAAAGGCATGAAAATCATGAAAAACAAGTTCTTAAGAAAGTTACTGGCTATCTTATGAAATACTAGCAGCTCTGTTAAGACCTGAAACAGCTTTGAGCTCCATTTCAGTCAAAGTTGGATTACATATGCAGTACATCTGATTGAGAATCAGTCAACTTTCCCGGTTTGAACAACTAGGCAAGGAGGGAGAGATGGACTTATGACAACATCTAAAGAGTGCCTGAATATAAGATCTGACCTGATGAATTGGGTAACTCAGGAGCAATAAACATAAAATATCACTTGTCCAGTCATAACAAATCCACTGATAAAATTTTAATCTGCTCTAGCCACTTCTGTAGGTGGTATGGTCTGCTTATAGGAAAAGTCCTAGATGTTTGGGGACAAGGGCCTACGAATAAAACAGTTTCCAAACAGTGATTCCAGCCATGACATCACCAGCACTAACTGGAAGATACTTGATAATCAGTATGGCTCAGTGAGAGTCTGCGTGGGGGACTAGTCCTACTGAGGACTTTACTAACCATTTCCTTGCCCAGAGAGTAGCTTTGTCTCATATTTTGACAGTTTCGTTAGGTAACATAGTACATAAAATTTTGGTATTTTTGTAGAAGGATGTTAGTAGAATTTCCGGTATTGTAGTCTGTTCTGCCTGTGAAGCAAAAAGAATTCCAGAGAGCTTTGTGAAAGCCCATTAAGTTAGGCCTGATGCTTTACACTTTTTTCTCCTCAATGTATTAACAATAAACCATTGAGTTTTTGGTGTTTTTAGGCCTGTTGATAGCAGTGATTTGAAAATATTTTTATAGGGTGTGTGTGTGTGTGTGTGTCAGAGAGAGAGAGAGAGAGAGACCTGCTTGTGCTGGGTTATGTATGTTTTGTATTATTATTTACATTTTGCCTCTAGTCACGAGCATTAAATAGGTTAGACTAGTGACCAATGAAGAATTAAGATGTAGACCTCTGTGAGTCAGCTGACGTTTTCTTACTGCCATTCAGCCATTGATTTCTGAGCTGTAATAGGCCAGTTCACTGCTTGTGCTGTGCAGCTCATGCAGAAAACTGCTTTTCAAAGGAAATATGAATTTAAAGCTACAGACTGTCCAAACTGTAACATACTTGTGACCAATTTTTCCTGTGTACTCCAAAAGTCAATCAGCATTGTAATCTCCGAACAGATTGTATTTTTTTCATCAGAACATTGTTGAACATACGCACAGTAAACTGTCTGATAATTCGGACTACCCAGTGTACCCAATGTATTACTGTCAATAACTTCATCTGCTCTTCCAGTCCAGAGACTGTGTTTTACCTCACTCTTAAGTCAAATTTTACATTAAAGGACATTCATAAAATAGTCATAAGTATGTTCAGTGAGAAACTTCTAATTTTTTTTCTTTTTTGTGAAAAGTAAAAATTATTTTTGATATGCAGCACTGACTTTGGTTGATCTATCGTACAATGAAATATGCACTATTTTTTTTTAATATTTTACTTTCTCTTCCCACTCTTACTTTAAACAGATGTGGTAGCAAACAAGGTGAAGAGGATTACAGGCCACTCTTCGAGAACTTTGTTCAAGATCTCCTTTCCACTGTTAACAAACCAGAATGGCCAGCTGCAGAGTTGCTGCTTAGTTTACTGGGAAGACTGCTGGTAAGACACTTGGAGTTGTGAAGCAACAGTTATACTTCCCTTTTAATGATGGCTTTTAAATTGGTTTTAATCATGAAAATGCTCTTTTGGAATTCAGTTTGCATAGATCCATGTTCAATATAATATTTAAGGGCTGGAGCATCCATTAATTATTGGGCACAGTATGTTAGGAGATTTGAAAACATGTTGTTGTTGTGTATTTTCCTTCCTCCACCTTTTGCCTGGGAAATCAGCAGTACTTATTTATTACAATTTATTACTGGTATTCATAATTATTTCTAGCATTTCTGTTCTGCTTTTCTTTAAAAGTAATCAAGGCAACTTACAGTTAATAAAAAGTAAAACAAAACAAATTTCAACAGTTATAAGGTAGCAATAGTTAAAGCCTTATTAAAAACAATGTCTAAGGAAAATGCATTGGAGTAACACAAGTTAAGAAGGAATCAAGTAGCATTGATTTGGGCCTATGTCATTGGTTTGGGCCTGTTGGTTTGGGCCTACTCTTTTGAAAGAGTAGTCCAAGTTTTGGATCACACAACTGAAAAAGTTTGATATAGCACCCTCCCACATGGAGGTCCTGAACATGGGCCTTAAAGTGGAACTAATCCTCAGTCTTCTGATGATTCACAGCTTAATTTGGTCAGCCTTTGCTAGTACTTATGTTAGAAAACCATATCTTGTTTGCTAAAGAGTGTCAAGAGAAGTGGCATGGTAGCAAATCAGTTATCATTTGTTTTGGTAGATTATTTTAATAATATTTTAAATTTAGTTGTTTTTTATACACACAGATATACATACACACTGTATTTGCTGGTATATAAGATTCTCTTTTTTTCCCTGAAAAATACTGTTTGAAAACGGAGAGCATCTTATACGCTGATGTGTCTTATAAGCTGGCAAATACTATTTGTATAAATGTACAAATACTACTGTGTAAATAGGGTGTGTCTTATATATGGGTGTGTCTTATACGCTGGCATATATGGTGTGTGTGTGTGTATAGATAAAATGATAGATATAGATATATAGATATCAGTTTGAATTATGTAACAGCTTAAATCTTCTGGCATCAAACCTTTCTCTGGTAATGTTTAGAATAAGGATAGAAATCAGCAGCACTCCAGATACTGTTGGACTGCAAGCCTCAGCATGCTTTACCATTGGGTGTGCTGGCTAGAGCTACAGCACTTGCAGTCTGGCCAGTCAGGAGGGCCTCATGATTTGCATCCCTAATTTAGATTTGCTGATTTACTGTAGGTGAAGAAACAGTGAACCAGCATGATGTAGTGGCTTGAGCACTGCAATCCTGCAGACCAGAGCTTGATTCCCCACTTGGCCATGGAAACCCACTGGATTACCTTGTGTATGTCACTCACTTTAGCTCCAGAAAAGCCCATGATAGGTTTGCCTTAGGGTCATCATAAGTTGGTAACAGCTTGAAGGCACACAACAACAACAACAACAATGAAGTAACACTTGAGATAAAATACGTAACACAAATATACAGACAAAAGTCTGGATCTTGATGGCAATGCAATTACTATTTTCTAATTAAGACAGAAATGGGATTTTGGTAAGGAGGAGATCCTCCAGATTTATCCTGGCAATTATTCATTTGAGAGATCCTCTACATGCACTGTGTTGTCTTTGAATCTCTGTATATCACTTAGAAAAGAGCGTTTTAAGTGTGTGGTGTTGCTCCTGTTTAATGTCACTATCAAGGTGCTACTTTGAATTCTAGAACTGTTGAGGCATATGTTGAACTTTATTAGCCCTAATTTTTTTAGCTAGATTTGGTTTCATTGCTGAAGAATAACTGATGTCAGATCCTTATATGAGTTTATGATATCCTTTTATGTTTATTCTGTGGAGTGGGCAAAAGTAGCTGGCTTACATATCTGGCATGTTATGTTTAGTAAAAGAAAGCTTCAAGATTGTACATTCAAAAGTGATATTAGTTTGAGTCCAAATATTCAAAGGGTTGTGTCAGCTTAATATTGAGCCTTGTGATACAACAACCTAATAGGAGTCCTAGATAGATACTCAACAAAAGCCACAAAAAACAGTGTGGATTCTTCTCTCAAACTGTTTGACAATAGCATATGGTTTCAGGCAAGGTCTAGCCATGGTGGGTCCCAAGGGCAGGGCCAAGTAGTTCAAGGTCTAAGGTGGTGATATTATAGGTAAAGGAAGTCTTAAAACATCAGAAGGCAGTATGAGGTCTAGACTAGCAGGGTGAAAACAGAGAACAAGTATTCTAGGTAAAGGCAATTGAAAGATAATCACAAGGTAGTCCATGATCAAGGTCTTGACAAGGGTCAGATTCAAGATGGTGCCTGCATCTGCACCCCATGATAAGACAGGGCAGTGAAAGATATAATGGAGCTCGTGTTATCTGAATATCATCACAGCTCTCTCTCTCTTTTGTTCCTCCAAAAGTTGGACGAAAACTTTTAAACACACCAGATTTAGACTTGTTGGAGAAGAAGCCAGTGTAGCAAAAATACTTTTAAGGGAGGAGATAAAATTGCAGATAGCTAGACACTAAACAAGTTAGGACGTTGCTGTTTCAAGATCACCTTGAGAGTATTTGTTGAGATAGGTGTCATTTGAAGGGTGGCTGAAGATCCACCATCTAATCAGCTGGTAAATAAAGAAGATTCACCCTGAAATAGGTGGCAGAGTAAATTCTTAACAGTACATGTACAGGTCTCCCAGGAGTTCTTCCTGCAAACAAGAGACAGTGGTTATTCCTGTGTGTTATTAACAATCTGCTGTCATATCTTTCATGCTTCTTAAACAAAATTGCTGTATCCATCTAGTGTGGGGTAGTGACTACAAGCCAAGTTGCAATGAAAAGAAAAATGTGAACCAAATAGAAAAGACAAATTGATACAAGAGAGCCAGTAGGAAGAGACATAAGGCGTAAAATCCTCCAGGCCTCATTGCTATGATTTGGGACCCCAGAAAAATGTTTTTTATAATGCTGTTAGTATGGTAATCAGGAAACTGAATGGGAAGCTGCAGATGTTCCATTCTTTTGGGAATGTGCATTTTATCTAGGTGTAGCTGTAGGGTATTTGAAGATGCTGTGAAGGCATATGTAGGCATATATGTGCCTGTATAGACTCTAGTGAAGAAGAATGTTGTGTATATAGTGCACTGAAGAAAACATTAAATGACAATTGCTATTGACTTGATATAACTGTGTGTTAAGTTTATGCATATTACCTGATACAAATACACACATACACACTACATTTAAAAAAGATCCAAAATGTTTCATGCTTGAAACCTTTGGTGTGATCAAAGTGTGCACACACACACACACACACACACACACACACACACATCTGAATATTTCCCATTCTCATAGTATTTGAAAACGACCAAGCAAAAGTCAAAATTGCTGACTACTTTTTGTTTTATTATTAGGTTCATCAGTTTAGTAATAAATCTACAGAAATGGCTTTGAGAGTGGCTTCGCTTGACTATCTCGGAACTGTAGCAGCACGACTGAGGAAGGATGCGGTGACTAGTAAAATGGATCAAGGATCTATAGCCCGAATCTTAAAACAGGTTTTCATGAAGACTTTGTTGATTATTAACATTTGTTGCTTAAATACTACAGTTTATTGTTGATAAATTATTTGGGGTAAAATAATAATAAAATACAAGTAATAATAAAATGCCGAATACAAAGAGAGCCAGTAGAGAATATGTGATGTAAGAGGTATGTGTAATCCTCAGTTCTGCTATAGGCTGCTGTTTTATGTTAAAATTGCAATGACCTTGAAGGCTTGCCCTAAAAACTGTTCCTTTTCCTTCATCTGGATATCAGGCTTCGAAAGGCCCTATCACATGTTGTTATCTATCACCCTTTCCATGTGAGCAGGGTGTTGAGCAAGACCTTAGGTGATGAATGCAGAGTTTCTAGGCTCCTTTCTGTTAACAGTCCTTGCATCGTACTCCTTTTCCACAAAAAGCATCCTGAAGATTGGAGTTTTCTCTGGGAGGGCTTTAGGAAGCATCCATGAATGTGGGTTTCTTTTTGTTTCTGCCCAGGAGAGACAAGATCGTATGTTTTTAATTGATTCCAAACCCATGCCCTTTAGTTCCTCCCCTAGTACTTTCCTTTTCTTGCCCAAGAGACATACTTCTATTAAGTTCCTGCTCCTATACTACACTTTAACCCTATAGCTCTGCTTTATTGCATACAAGACAAGAAACAGGCAGTGCCCTCTTTCCAAAAGAGAGATTACATGAAAATACCCTTTTTAACTCTTTTTGTCCCACTAGATATTTTTCCCAGAATGAGAGACTGTAGAGTCTTCAGATCACCATAGAATGGAACTATTTTTCAACCCAGGGGTCCACCACCAACCCTACAAGTAGCCGAGATAACAGCTGTAGCTCATGGTCCCTATACAGAAGGCACAATGCAACATTTCCTCCCCATCTAGGAGGAGCTCAACCATAGAGGCATGGATTGTGAACACAGTTCACTTCAGTTATGCCACAGAAGTCAAGCTGTCCCAAGCTTATTTCTACCCATTGCCCTCTCCAAGTCCTGACAAAAGATGAAAACTATGAAAACTGCAATCCAAAATATCTTGATATTGAAGCATTAGAACCAGTAACTGCCCTGGTGGGCAAGTGCAAACGTAACAGGGATAATTTTCCTTCCTGTGCCTATCTGGTGGGCTGAAGCAGCACATTTCAGCTTGCTCAAAGTAGTGTGTTGTCACTTCTGACCGCCACTTTGGATGATTTTTCAGCCAGTTTTTTTGGGGGGAGGAGTCTATTTTGGGTGGCTGGGTGGGCTAGAGAAGCAAATTGCTGCCTTTTTAGGTGGTTTTGGGAGATTTGGGGTGGTTGGGGGCAAAAATTTGCCCCAAAATCAGCCCAAAAAGGGTTTTTTTTAAAAAAAATTAGAGGGTCTGGAGGTATTGAAGGGGTTCTGGGCATCCTGCAGGCTATTCTTAGGGTTTCCAAGGGCCTCGGGAGGCCTTACTTTGCCTGCCCCTGTTCTAGAGGAGAGGTTCTCTAGAATGGTAGTCAGCTTTGTTTTCCATGCCCCAGGGAGAAGAGGATTTTGACCTGTTTTGTATCTACAATTTCTAAATAAAGTCATAGTTCACAAATAATTCAGAATGGATACACTCAAGACAATGAGGGAGACCCTCCAGAAGGCCAGTGGTGTGTATCCCTTGAATTTACGGAGGCATAGCTCCATATGTCCTATACTTGACCTTATGTGCTCCTGAAATCCAATACCTCTGTCAAAGCTGTAGCAGATCTTCAGATTGGGATCTCCACCTTTCAAGACATGGGTTTATAATTAATATCTGAGACAATCATCTGCACTAATCCTAATCATTAATCCACCTGAGGGCTTTGATTGACACACACAAAGGAAAAATTTGGCCAGCTTTAAAAGTACCACCAAGATAATCAAGACTGCAGGGGATGTGTTGATGGCACGCACTCTAGATTGTATGTTCATGGCACTCAAAGCTCACAACAGCATCAGCTGGCTAGAACTAAGAACAGTCCAGCTGGTGGTCCTCCACTTCTCCCATGTTATCAAAGATCATCACATCCTGATGAGAACAGAGAGAAAGTCTCTCCAGTGTCTCCAATAGGAAGTATCCTGCCTTTTCCAGTGGGCAGAACAGTTTTTGAAGTTGTATTCCATTCAATATATTTAGGGGGTCCATAAGGCTGACTCTGAACTGGAAATCCCTAGACCCAAGGGAATGCATCCTCAACAAGACTATGTTCCTTCAGTAACCTTTTGAACTTCTCCTGATGGATCTATTTGCATTTCCCAGGAATGCTCAACTAGAAAGGTTCTTCATGCTATATAGGTACCACTTGGTGAAATCTATAACATCCTAGTAGCCCCATGGCACAAGAGAATACAAAATGTCTTCCCTGCACACACACCTCTCTCCTCACCAGAGCACAACACTAGGTCCAGTAATAAAAGCAATAGTTCTCACAATCACTTACTGTCCAGGTGGTCTCCATTCACAAATCTCCTACCCCTTGCCATGGAGCCCCTTTGGTTCCTCCCAAATGTTTCCAGTCTTCTGATCTCAGAGCCAGACCCATGCCTGAAACTAACCTGGTTCAAGTTGGTAGACTGGAGATTGGTTGTAATATAGATATCTATAAGAGGTAGTTGAAATGTTCTTGGCCTCCAGGAGACCATTTGCCCCACACATCTGTGAAGCAAGATGGAAGATCTTCATCTTCTGTACAAAATGATAATTCATTCCCATCCACACACAAGGTCTGCAGGTGCTGATATATTTCTTTCGATGTAGCTTGGATCTGAGTCTGAGACCAAATATGCTCAGGACCTAGGCTGCTTGCCTCTCAGCAGTGTTACAAAGCTAGGCAGCCAGCCAGTCTTTACTGACCCACACATGAAGGGCTTTTTCAAAGCTGCCTTCCTGCTATCTCTTTCAACTGTGCACAGATTTGCCACTTGGAATCCCTGCATGTTCCTTATGGCAGGGACCATATCCTATCTTGATATTCACAGTGATCTTTTGGTAGTGACATCTGTCATATGTCAGAACTGGAAGCCCTTTCAGTTCATGGCCACATTTACAGATTTTCTAAAAATTACATTATTCCTATCTTGTACAAAAGTTAAGTCCTTGTTTTACAGATCTCAGGAACCAGTTTCCTTTTCTTTTTGCTCTAACCTGTCCCCCCCATGGAAAAATTCTGCCCCTCATGGATGTATACACGACCCTAATTATATATATTAAATGTATATATTAATTAAATGTATCAGGCAGATCAAAGAGACTCACTTCCTGTTTGTCACCTTCCACTTCCCCTCTGGGAAAGAAAGTATCCAGAACAATCCAAACCAGCTGGATTAGAGTTTGTATCTTAGTTTCTCTGCTGACAGACCATTGCAGCACACTCAACCAGTATTTTCAACTTTCTCACAGAACTGACCAAAGGGTTGCTGGGATAGGTGATTGCTTTGACGCTGGAGTGAAAAAAATTATGGGAATTGTGATAACCTCTTGAAGTTTGGATTGGTAGGGAGTGCGGGACAGGTATCTGAGTGAGATCAAAAGAGGTAGTAGCTAATTGTCTTACATGGTCTTGCTCTGAAATGCAAGGATCTGAAATCAGGAAAGAGCGATTAGCTTGAACCCCATTTATGCCAGGGTTTTCCAGCTGATCTCCTCTGAACTTTATGGCTTGGGCATGTCTCAGGTCACTCTGACCTGGCAGTAGCTCTCTGCTTAGCATTGTCATGTCTGAGATCAGCATGGCTTCGATCATATGTTTTTCAGCCATAAATATGTTCAATTTATATAAAAATTATATTCTCCACCAATCTTGCTATTCTGCAGGATGGAGGTGTAAGGTATGGTTAAATTGCCTTGATGTGTACATGCTAGTAGATTGTGTAATTGTCTTCAAATGGAAGCAAAAGCTGTAGCAGCTTTTTATTTATGTGGCTGCTATTCAGAGTTCAAGTGAGTTGAAACTGTTACATGTGAATATGTAATCTCCGTATTGAATACTCATCAAAGAACACAGCTCCTAGTGTTTGCTTCACCAGGTGTGCTATTTTGTAAAATTTTAATGTAACTGTAATAAATTTTACTTTTGCGGGGCCACTTCTTGCAGACTATATAAAAGGGATGATTTTTTTTTTTTTCAAGATAGCAATGTGCCTACAAACTGTCTAGGTTTAACCTCTTCTAAATCTCAGAAGAATATCATCTGTTCTTTAATTTTTCTACTTTGATTATCTTATGGCATGTCTGAGATGCAAATCCTACCAACTCTCTTTGTTCTGAGGTTGGGAAGTGTGTGAATTTTCTTCAAGGATATTGGTTTGTGTTACAGGTCTCAGGAGGGGAAGATGAAATCCAGCAATTGCAAAAGGCACTGCTAGATTATTTGGAAGAAAATACAGAAACTGATGCATCTTTAGTGGTATGTTGTCTGAACAAAAGTCTGTTTAAGAGAACGTTTCATCAGAAAGTGCCTATAGAGAATATAATTTTGGAACTTTGTTTAACATTGGCCTTAGTGAGGCAGTTACTGAGCCAATTTGGTTAAAGACTCCTTACATCTTACTCCCATGAACACCAATGGACTTTGGAATCACTTTGGATGTTCGAAAAGAGAGAGTGAGAGAGTCTTTAAGTCCCAGTACCTCTTTCACTAGCCTCTGTTCTTCTGCTGCTGTTCAAAGTGGAGAGATATTCCTTTTTCTTTAGATGAGGCATGTTTTTCTACTTCAGAGACACCTACCATAGCTTTTTAAGATTTTGGGTTTTAACATGAAGAAGAAAGGACAAGGCTGAGATTGTAACACACTTGACAGTAGTCACAAACTTGACAAGTAGTTTTCAAGTGTTCAAAAGACAGCAAAAGAAGAAGCACAGGTCAGAAGTAGTTCACTTCCTCCTGATAACACCTTAAGGCTTGAGGAAGAGAAGTAGGAATGGTACTTTCTAAGATGCAGGACAGTTGCTTTTTTAGTATGACATGCTGTATTTGTGTAAGTGTCAATTAAAAGTATTTGACCCTTACTCAGGAAAGCATACTTCTTTTAGAATTATTTTGACATTTTAAGAATATAATGCTGGTTCTCCTGCAGATTCCTTTTCTCTAGTTTGGATCATAGGAATCCGCCTTTATACCAAGTCAGATACTAGTCCAGCTTCCCCAGTATTGTCTCTATCAGTTTTCCCCAGTTATCTGTGTGTGTGTTGATAGGGGGCTTCTCCACATATTTGAGCAACAGCTTCAAGCATCTGTGATCGTCTGTTATGGGAACTGTAGTCCAAAACATACAGAGGTACATATTTGGAGGGAATCTTAATTTACACCAGCAGGCAACATGTCTCAAGGGAGTCAGACAAGAGTCTTTCCCATCCATATTCAGAGATACCATTGATTGAACATGGTGCCTTTGTTCACAAAGTATGTATTGTACCATAAAAATATTGCCCTTCTCTGCGGTGTGGAAATATTTTAGATTTTTTGGGTCTGCTTCCTACCATACCAGTAGTCGTACATTGTATTGCCCAAAGACATATAAGAGTAGCTCCCTCTACTTTTAAGATATCATATTTAATAAACAATAGAGGAATTGAGTGAGACCCAGTGTGGTGTAGTGGCTTGAGTATGGGATGACAACTCTGGAGACCAGGGTTCAAACCCACTGGATGATCTTGGGCAAGTCACACTCTCTCAGTCTTAGAGAAATGGAAAGACAGGCCCCCTCTGAACAAATCTTGCCAAAAGAGTTCCATGATAAGCTTGCTTTAGTGTCACTGTAAGTTGGAAAAGATTTGAAGGTGCACAGCAGCAACAAAGGGATTCAATATGTAGTCTGTAGTTCTTTTCTTCTTTGAACACTCTTTCAGGATGGGCAGCCCAGAACCTAAAATGCATTTGCTAAGTTAAAGTAACCTGGAAACATATGGTTTTGAGTAAATTCAGCACAGCTGCATGTAGTTCAACCTACAGTTGGTTGGAAATACAGTAATGCCTTGACTCACTGAATAGAAATCAGTAAGATCATAGGATATTAATTCTTTCTAGAACACCAGTGTTAACGTTTAATTATTTAGGCAATTTACATTCCACCTTCCTGTTGCCATAAGAATACTTGAGATTTTCTGCTTGGGGTGACTTACAAATTGAAATTTACAAGAAAAGTTGATAAATAACCAGTAAAACTAAATAATTTGGAACTTCACCTTTTTAAAGACAATCTCCGACATATCTATCTTTTTCTTCCTGTTTTCTTCTTTGATTTCTTTTCCTGTACACTTTACAGTTTTCTCGGAAATTTTATATAGCCCAGTGGTTTCGGGACACTACTATGGAGACCGAGAAAGCAATGAAATCTCAGAAGGATGAAGATTCCTCTGAAGGTACACACCATGCAAAAGAGGTTGAGACAACAGGACAGATTATGCACAGAGCAGAAAGTCGCAAAAAATTTCTACGCAACATCATTAAAACAGCACCTTCTCAGTTCAGTACATTAAAGTGAGTTTCAGAGATCATTCAACATTTTGTTTGGTTTATTTATTTTTTAGTTGGCTTTCTTGTATTCACGTGTTTCTTGATAAAAAAGTCCAAAGTAATAGTCTTCAATTTTATTACAGGATGAACTCTGATACTGTGGATTATGAAGATGCTTGCTTGATTGTTCGTTACTTGGCCTCTATGAGGCCGTTTGCCCAGAGCTTCGATATTTATTTGACACAGGTAAACTGTGCCAGAAGTCTTAGTGAAATACAGTTGGTTTCCTGGTTCCAAACGCTTTTGCGGTAGTGTGCAATATCTGTTCATTGTTGAGCGCAGGTATTTAATAGGTCATGATAACACCATATGCTCCATTTTGTATCAACTACATAAACATTTTTCTTTATCTTGCCTGCTTTTTATATTTCTGTAAAGTTTGTTTCATCTCTGCATTTTTATACATGACACCGTTAACCTGGGGCACTGTCATAAAAGGATAGTGGCAGAAATGTATTCACAAGCTTTGCCTGTGTTTAATTGCTTTCCTTTTTTGGAAATGTAACATCATAAACTGTGTCAACTGTGTCATAGTAAAGCAGCTTAATAATTATAGGTAGAAGATCATTTCAGTAGCTTGTTTCCTGTGCATGATACCATTTTGATTATGACCACCATTCAGTGAAATTGAGTACATAAGAACATGAGCATGTTTGAATGTATCACCGTGTTTGAATTCCAGCAGTATCTCTCTCTTCCCATGATGTACAGTTATTTGGCTGTCCCAGTGTTTCTTAGCCAGAGTAAACAGGAAAAAAGAAAGAAAAATAGTGGGATAGAAACTTCCAGGGCCTGCTTCAAAATTTTTATTATGAGCAAGCTCTCACTCAGATGTCGGTTGCAAGAAGCATTACAAATATATATTATGTTATTTGAGGTGCAATCTGTTTAGTGCTACTGTTGGACAGCCTCTGTTGACTGTAGAAGCTAGATCCTCTAAAAATGTTACTGGCATCTCTCCCATTCAGTGGCTCTCTGACCATTTGAGATATCAGCAAGCCAGTGCAGTGAGTTCAAGTGTGTTCTGATTAAATTGCCTGCCTGTGGGATGGACAGAATAATGAGCTTCCTTGTCTTCTGTTCTTCCTTCATATCCTACGCTATGTTGAAGAGGAACTCCTGCTACTAGTATGGCTTGTGCAGAATTCCACCAGCTCACAATTTCAATTAGCATGGTTACTCCTTTGTCCCTGGAGTTATCCCTCTTTCATATTCCTTTTGACAAGTTCCAGAGAGTGAATGCACATGCCTAGCCACAATAGTGAATGTAGTGGGGTACTAGGTATCCTAATCCCAAACCTGCAAATCTGGATTTGAAAAATGTAAAAACATGTTGCTTCTGTCTTTTCAAAAACTTAGCAGAACATAATAAACCCTCAGTGCTGTCTCCTATGTGTGTTCCGGAGGGTTTGGTGAAGGAAAGGCTGTGTTGCTGCCACAGATAGTGCCTTGATCATTAGTTATGGCAAAATTTGTGGACCCTTTTCTTCAGGGGATTCACAGTCAGCAAATAGTACAATCAACAGGCTTGCAAAGTATCTTTTTGTCCAGTTGTCCTAGATTTCTAGTACCTGGTTTTTCATTTTACTTTAATTCTAGCATGTTTACCCAGCTTCATATTTGTTCACTAAATATTGCCTACTACTTTCCAGTAACAAATAAAATGCCATTTCTGTTTTAATAGATTCTGCGTGTGCTTGGTGAAAATGCCATTGCTGTTCGAACAAAAGCCATGAAGTGTTTGTCTGAAGTTGTTGCTGTAGACCCCAGCATTCTAGCCAGGGTAAAGAAGGAATTAATCTGTAACCATACACACATTTTTCTGTTCTCACAAGCAACTTATCTGTTTATTTCTTATTTGACGTTTGTATTTTATTCTGTCTCCCGCTTATAGCTGGATATGCAACGAGGTGTCCATGGCCGGTTGATGGATAATTCCACTAGTGTACGAGAAGCAGCCGTAGAGTTACTTGGTCGTTTTGTGCTTTGCCGGCCACAGCTTGCTGAACAGTATTACGACATGTTAATTGAGCGAATACTGGTATGGTTATTTTTATGTTTGACTATTTTATAAATTATTTTGTACATAATTCTTGAAGAAGACCATAAATATGAAAATGCTCCATTTGTAAGGCTAACATTTTAAACGCAGACATATCAATCAGTAACTGAATGCTAAAATGATTTTTGCTGTTTCTAGGAGCATTATGTAACTTAATTTCTTCAGTTTACTAACATATACATGATACAACGTGATCACAGTTTAACATAGCTCATATTAATTGTCTGTTACTACTTTTCATTGTGAAGTTATATATCCTGTTAGTTTTTAAAAGTTTTTAAAATTAAAAACGGACTGTTCTTTTGTTTTCTCAGGATACTGGTATTAGTGTCAGAAAAAGAGTCATAAAAATTCTTAGGGATATCTGCATTGAGCAACCAACATTTCCCAAAATTACAGAAATGTGTGTGAAAATGATTCGCAGAGTCAATGATGAAGAAGGCATTAAGGTACAGTAAATAAATTACTTCTATACATAGGCTGCATCTCTCAAGGCATGTTTGAGTATTGGATACCTTTTTCTTTCCAAATTTCTGATAATTCAAGTTAAGTGTCTGCCAGTAATATATCTAGTGGAAATCTATAGTTTGTGAATCTGACATACTTTTTGCAAGGTAATTTATGTCATTAATCATTCTCTTTTCCTCCTTTAGAAACTGGTAAATGAGACATTCCAAAAGCTGTGGTTTACTCCAACCCCCCATAATGACAAAGAAGCAATGACCAGGAAAATCCTCAACATTACTGATGTGGTATGTTAGAAGTTACTTGTTCCCCTTGACTAAATGTATCATTTGTAATAGTGTGCTCTTCTCTAGTGGCACATTTATTGCCTGTGAGAAAACTGATGACCACTGATACAGATCTCATCCATGCTGTCTCCTAGTATTTAAAGAAAAAAAAACTGTGAAGACTGAGAGTTCACACACTATAGGCTTGAAGCAAAGTAGCTGTAATGTGTACCATAATCTGTCCCAAAGTATTTAGTATTATGTATAGCTCTATTTCCATAATGAGATTTGCTGTAACAGTCTGAAAATGCTGTTTTAATGTAATACACTTACTGAGTCGGGGTTTAATAAAAACTTAGTGATAAAAATTGTTACCTTAGGTCCATACACATTGTAAAATGCTATATCTGCCCCTCTCAGCCTGTTTTAAGTTGCAAGTTCTTCAGGGGAGAGGATGTCTCTTAGTCTCACTCCCCTTCTCAGTGTGTTTGATGAAGAGACATGATAGAGCTTTCTTGGTAGCTGCTCCCAGGTAGTTCAACTCTCTCTCACAGGAGGTTAGTCTGGCCCTTTCTCTGGTCTATTTCTGCCTGAAGGCAAAACTTTTTTTAATTAGATAGGTTTTTGGAAATTAACTGGTTGTTGCAGAAGCGTATGTTAGTGGGAGATGCTGTACTTTCATTCTGACTACAAAGTTCTAATGTTTTCAAACTGTTATTGATTGGTGCTATTTTTAATTACTCAGTTTGTTTCATTCCTTAATTTTTTTTATAATAATCATTATTTTTATAATTGTATCATGTTTTAATTTATGTTGCAAGTCACTATGTATCCCACACTGAGTGAAAGGCAGAATATGGAATGAATGAGTGATTATTTTTTTTTTAGTTTTTAGAATGAAAGCTGTTGCTTCTTATGTAATTTAAAAGTCTACCTTTATATGAAGTGGAATTTCATACAGTATGGTCTTTGATTACAAAGACTGGTGGATCCTGTTTGTCATGATTGAATGCTTTAAAAACTGAGGTTATGTTTTGAGTATCTTAAGCTTCTGTACAGAAGGCAACTGTTATTACTGTGAATAAGTATGCCATTTTAGAAAATTCACCAGGAGAGGGTTCCCTGTTCCAAAGAGCTTGTGGTTTAAGATTAGGATAATAATTTTCTTAGGTTAGAATGAATCTGAAACACATACAACATAAAATAAGCATTATAAAGGTAGAAAGTACATATATCTTCTTCGTGGTCTCTGTGCCACACAGAGTGATTGTGTGAGGGCACAGATGACCACTCGAAGAAACACAGTTACAGGTAAACAACCTGTTCTCTGTGTTAAATTGTGTGATATTAAAAATCAGTTTAATGTTAAAAGTTATTCACACATGTATTTTTATATTTATTTTCCTAGGTTGCAGCTTGTAGAGATACAGGGTATGATTGGTTTGAGCAGCTTCTTCAGAATGTAAGTCATTACTCAAGAACATATGGTATCTTTTTTTTTAAGTGAAATAAATTGCTTTATTTTATTTTTTAAGTGAAAATAGTGTGGTTTTTAGTTGACTGTTAACAGGCAGGAAAAGAATGCTCCAGCTGAGGAATTCAGAGAGATTCTGTGGCAGACATCATAGAATTATTGCTTTCCAAAGCAGGCAGCCAGATGGAAACACCAATTGCTATATCTATCTGAGGAAATAATGAGGTGGGAGACTGGTGATGGTGGCCAACTTTGAATATAGTACAGTAGAGTTTGCTTAATGCAGAGTAAATGGGTGTTATACTGCCCTCCTTATTATGAAATAAAGAGTGGATCAGAGCCTGGCAGTAGTTCTGACACTAGAAAACACTGTTTGTCAGCTTTTTACCAAGTAGGCCAGCCAGAGGACACCAGTTGAGAGGGCACAAACATTGGAGGCCTAGCTATGTCTGTGAGAGTTGAAAAATATGTCATGACTGTGCAAGCCTTATCTTAAAGCAACAGGAAGAATTGTCAAAAAATGAGGGATATTTTGAAGCCCTTAAAGCGTTCAAAGTTCTAGGTGTGCATTTTAATGGTGTCAAAATCCTATCTAAATGGTCATCAAGAGAGTAGAGGCACAGGTTTTCTCACCAGAAATGTGCACTTGAGCCTCTGGTAATAGATTTGATTGTGATTGTTATAGTGAAATATATTCTTGTTATTCTTTGAGTTTTATTCTTGATAATCATGCTTAATACTTGGTATTTGTACCTTTTGCATTCTGTTTACATGTTACAAAGTTTTAACACATACAGGAACTGTATCACTCTGTGTGACAAGCTAAGATTGATACTTATCAAACTGTCTACCTGTAGTGGAATAGATCATAGCATTTGCACAGAAGAGGTCAGGGGAGAGAGCAGGCATGTTCAGTTACCTATCTTGCAAAATACAGACAGATGCTCTCAGAAGAATCCTATCCTAAAACATAATTTGCCAAATTCAGAGTTTCCTTGTAATTCAAAAATTCTTCGCCTTTGATCCTTACAAATAATTGCAGTTTTGTTTCAGCTAGTACAGTCTCATCCTTTACTTGAGAGGCAAGATGTTTTGTGGTAGTACTAACAAATTGGTTTACAATTAGATTGGCAACTGCTGGAATTTCAGGGCACCATTGGTTCCCAAGGAGACATTAGAGGGCAGTGCCCACTGTGCAAAACATTTTTTTAAAAAACACCCCCAAATTGCCATCTAGGGAATGAGGGAGCAATCTTGCTGTGCTTTCCCCAGTATATTTTAGAATCAGGAGAGGAATTTAAGCAACAAGAAGTCACTTGGAAGTCAGCTTCCAGGTCACTTTCTGCTAGGAAAAGACATCTCTTAGACCTAAATTGGCCAAAGGCAGGGCGAAAGCATGGCTTGGGGGAAATTGTTTGAAAGCAAATTTGGACCCTGGCAGCTACATAAATTGCCCAGGGCCCAGGGCGGTTGCCTGTGGGCTGCACTTTCCCCAGTCCTACTTTACAAGCACTGAAAACTTATTCTTCATGGTACTTCTAGTATACTTCAGTGTAGTTTCCAGTATAACACTCAGCATGTGGATGACAGGCAGATGACTGAGTTTCTTCCAAAATTCCCAAAGGAAGATTTCCTTGGCTAATACTTACTAGTTTTTATGTTACACTGTTTCTCTCTTGGCATTAGTTAGTAAACAAAGACCAATGTAACTATTGGAAATACTTTTAATTTTTATAGTGATTAGCTGCAAGGCAATAAGCTGTTGCTTCTTTCTTTACTTGCCCTAAAAGGAAAAACTGTAGAATATCTTTAGAATACTCACTTAAGGAATTTAAATCTGATAGGGCAAGAAGATAATTGCAAGAAGATCCAGATAGCCTCTCTAATCTGTACTGCATTATGTAGTGATGAGAATTTAGTGACAGTTCACATAGCCATTGATGAAGTGGTTAATGTGATAATCTTATTTGGTTCAAATTGTTTTCATAACTTCCCATATGATTTGATCAAATGGCCAAGAACTATCTTTCCACACTCACTTATGCAGATGGTTCAGATAACAGTCATCAGTATCAACTCTACTTATTTTGCAGTTGTTAAAATCTGAAGAGGATGCTTCATACAAGCCTGTGAAAAAAGCCTGTACTCAGCTTGTGGATAATTTGGTTGAACATATTCTAAAGTATGAAGAATCTCTTGCAGGTAAAACAGCTATATTTGATATTTACTGTTTAGAATTTTTTGTTAGTATTAAAGTTCTAAATGGAATCCAGGTCATTTAATGCATGTATTTGTGGAAGTTGTCATGGCAGTGTATTTGTATTTTTTTTGCTCCATTCCAAGATCTTCCAGGGAACTGTTGATATGGAGAAGACAGCACCTGAAGATGGTTGTAAGAATGTTGTAAGATCCAGTCCTCAGAATTGTACCCATTTTAAATAAAATAGAGAGGTTGTTTTTGTTTGTGCTGTGTGTAATGTTATTTTAAATCAAATTAGAATAGGTCAGAAATGTGAAGTCCATCTAAACAGTGTTCAAAGGACCACATAACAAAGATGCAACTTCAGTTTCCAATCTCTCCCTTAACCTTTTATTTAAAAGACTAATGGTGCAAACTTTGCTCCCCTCCCCCATTGTGTCACCCAGTGACATAGGAGGAAGCACCTTTGCTGACTTCCCATGAAAAAAGACATGCTGATGCCATGGTGTACAGACTGGGGTCGGAGCATGGGAGCTCACTTAAGGCTGAGCTGCCCCCACTTTTGCCTCACTGTGGTGATTCAGTGTGACCCACCCTCCTTCTTCTAACACAATGTAAACTTGTCGGTTGCTTTGCAGCCAGGTAGAAATTTTCTCCCCTTTACATGAATTTTTTGCCAAACCTGCACTGCTGCAGAGGCTGGACAATTGGCTGCAGGATGGTATCGTAAATAGGTTCTCACTGGCAGGTAATGGGGGAGAAATTTGAAGTCGGTGAACAACCATGACATACTTTTGGTGAAGGATAAGCCTCGGGAGCTCCCTTTACATGTCCTAAGACACGCACGGGGAGTGGTGGCAGTGGAGCTTGTCCTTGAAGATTGCCTGAGGGTTCTGCCCTCACTTCTGGTCCTGCAACAGAGGGGCCCACCTTCCAGAAAATGGTTGTTCAAGGCTGCAACCCAGCCTCATGGATTCACCTTGGATTCACTTTGGTGTTTTTTCCATGGGGAAACTGGAGGAAAGGTCCAGGGGAAACCACTTGCCTCAGCTACTCGCACAGCAGGTTTTCCCCCACCTTGCATTTCTTGGAAGATAACCTTAAATAAGCAATATTTTACATAAAGTTGCCTGTGTTTAACTCAAACCTTATTGTGTGGTCTCATCATTTCATCGGTTGGTCAGCAATAGTGCATATTTGAATTAAACTTTATTTCATTCAGTGGAAGTTACTTTTAAGTCAATCTGTATAAGGTTGCAGCTTATTGTCTTATACTAAAGCACCATAATATATCTATGCAATCAGTAGGCAAGTGGAAATACTGTTCTGATTCAGAGGTAGGATTATTTGCACAAGTCTTAATTATTATATGTGATCACAAAGAGGTTTGATTATTTCTGCTTTAATTTTCATTTAACTGCTGAGTCCAAAACTTAATTGTAGTTAATTTCAGCTATGGTTTAAGGTGTTGCATCTCAAGCTGTGTGATGCGGGGGGCTGGCATTTCATTCCCAATGTTCCAGGGATTGGTACCATAATAGTGCCCATTGGCTACAGTTGTTTATTTCTTTCCCGAAAACCTACTAGGGGCTGGCTCTGGGACTAGCACCAGTCCATTGACCGCCTCTTTGAATAACATTTGTTTAGGGTACAACTGGACAGCCTTTGAAGGTCTCCCCTTTGGCCTAGAAATGACCTGGATGCCCCAAATTTCCCCTGGTTGCTGTAAGTTTTTTTTTTCCTACCAGTAAAACATTACTGGACCCAGCTACACTGTCAGGGCTGAAAGCCTTGTTTCTGCTGCTACCAGTTTACCATACTGTACACCAGGCATACTCTGTAGTCAGGCACTGCAATCCAGCTGCATACAGCTAAGTTTCGCAGCCACATTTTAGTGGAGCATACTGTGCAGCTGTTCAGAAGTGTAAATTGTTTCTTTCTCAGGAACCAGGAGGCAGGGAAAAATAAAGCAAAGGAAAAAAGTGCACTTCAATATCTGTGTTCTCTGATGCCAAGGGAGCAAGGAAGTTAGTTAAAGCAAAACCTCCCACCTTGCCCTGTTGGGTTTAATCCAAGGCAGTATGGTGTATTTAGGAGCGGGGAGATTGTAAGAGAGATGGAAAATGGAGGGATGCCAGCTTTGGTAATATTTATAGCTGACAATGGATTTGAGCAACTGACACTGTTGGTGGTGCCCACCACTCAGTGCTGTATGTAGCCTAGAACAAAGGACTTCCCATGCATAGTTTGAGGAAGAAAACCAACTTCATAAGCTGTGGTTTGAAGTTAGCTTGTTTTCCTAAAGCTTAAGTTAGTCTTAACTATTTCTGGATTGCAGCTCTGAATCATCCTTTGCCATTGGCTACTTTTGCTAGAGATGATGGGAATTACAGGTCAACACCCGCATTGCTATATATTCTCCATTTCTGTTTAGAGCATAAAGTATTGTCAAAAGTAATTCTAGTTGGTCTGGTTTTGTACATAATGATGAACTTCAGTTTGTTGAAAATAGATGTTGGCACTTCTTTCATTGGTGTGGGAGGTATACTTAAGTTTACTTATATTTAATCTAAAGGCAGATAATCGTGTGACATATCTTTCTGTATTATATCATCTCCTAGGAAGCTCCATCTCACATCTTAATTGTCTTTGCTTAGAAGAGATGCAAAAACAGAACAGACTTTTCTTTTTTCCCCTCAGATTTCTTACCTCATTTTCTTCCTTTGATTTTTACCATCTTCTGATCTCTTCTTTTAAAAGTCTGTTGTTTTTTTCTCTCATGCTCTTTCCTCTCTTCCTTTGGCTATGATTCTCATACCATTAACAGATAACAGATGATCTAGTATGCAGAACAAAACAGAACAAAACAAAACAAAAACAGCACAGGAACTCAGTGTCACAAAATAAAAGGAGGATTTGGTGCTATCGGGCTAAGCCAAAAAGGGAACACCTACTGCACATCTTCCCAGTATGTCCATCATATACTCATGGAGCAAGAAGATGCTGAAGTTCCAAGTGCCTTGGAGCTTATATAGCCCAGCAAAGACTTCTTGTAGGGCAGCATCTTTGGGAGTGTGGAGGCTCACCCCACCTCTAGAGCAGAGTTTGATTTCAGGCAGAAATATAGCATCCAGGCTTGGATCTTTTTTCCCTTTACAGAATACTTCCTCTGGTTATCCAGTGGAAATTGAAAGCTTCCCTTAAACAGGCCAGCAGATGGTAGCAAAGAACAGTGGATGCAAGCCGTAGAACTCCCAGCTGTCACTAGGGAAAGAAACTCTATTGGAAAAGCAACTTCTAACAGAAACTTCTAACGCTCTTGCATTCATTGCATTCATTCTCTTTTTCTATCAAAATGAATCAATTTTCAGTAATGTTACTAATATGTTACTTGTTGTAACACATTATGGTAGCTCTCCAAAGTCCTCTGAATTGTCTGCCTTCCAGATTTAAGGGAAAGAGGAGTTCTAAGATTATACTTGAACGCAAGCTTGTACTTTTCCCTGAAAGATCTGGTAATGAAATGAATTTTCTGAACCATAATACCCACCCTTTGGTAAAGCACTATTTAATTCTGAGGAAGAGACTGATAATATCATCCATTTGTGCCTCTCTTCTCAGTTAAACAATTGTACTTTCCTTCAGGTACGAGGTTGTGAGTGATCACGTAAGTATACCTCAGACAGATCATTGATTGCTGACTTCTGAAGTGATGTGTTTCTTTGGGTTGCAGTTGTGCTCATAGAGTTGGGTTGCAGGTGTTCATAGAGTTCAGAGTATCTCACATTCTCACGTATTTTTGATGCACTCAGAGTCAAAACAAAATTGTCTATACCATTAAATCCTTTTCAGTTGGGGAGACTTAATTCCAGTTTTGAAGAGGTCTCAGATAGAACGCTGTTGTTATTGTTAGGTGCTGTCGACTTTGACACAGTGACCATAGGAATGAGATTCCTCCAAGTCTACCTATTCTCAGTCGCCCTGCTCAGGCCTTACAGATTCAGGGATGTGTCTTCCTACTGCCTTACAAACATTATTGTCTTTTCTAGTGAGTCAGGTCTTCTCATAATATGGCTAAAGTACAGCAACCTCAGTTTAGTCATCTTGGCTTCTAGGGAGAGTTCAGGCTTGATTTGCTCTAGCACCCATTCGGTTGTTTTTTAAGCAGTCCAGGGTATCTGTAGAACTCTTCTCTGGTACCACATTTCAAAGGAGGTGATTTTCTTCTTATCAGCTTTCTTCACTGACCAGCTTTCAAAACCATACTTAGAAATTGGAAATATGATGGCATAGCCTAACTTTAGTATTCAGTGATGTATCTTTACACTTCAAGTTCTTGTCTAGCTCCTTCATAGGTGCTGTTCCAAGTCCTAGCCTTTTTCTGATTTCTTGACCCAATTCTCCATTCTAATTAATGACTGGGCCGAGATATGGAATACCTTGAACTATTTCTACATTTTCACTGTCTGCTTTAAGGTTATGTAAATCAGCTGTGGTCATTGTTTTTCTTTTCTTAATTTTCAACTGCAAACCTGCCTTTGCACTTTTTTCCTTGACTTTCTCCAGTATTGTTCCAAGTCTTTGCTGTTTTCTGCTAGTAGTATGGTGTCGTCTGCATATCTTAAATTGTTGATGATCCTTCCTCCAGTTTCATTCCTCCTTCCTCTGAGTCTAATCCTGCTTACCATATAATATGTTCACCTTACAAGTTAAATAAATAGGATGATGAAATGCAGGCTTGCCTGATCCCCTTGCCAGTTGGTAACTATTCCATTTCTCTGTATTCTGTCCTAACAGTAATCTCTTGTCCTGATTACAGGTTATACATATTGTACATTACATGTTATACATTACAGGTTATACATGTTGTAGCACACCCATTTCTTCAAGAATGATCCATAATTTTTCATGATCTACACAATCAAAGGCTTTGCTATAATCTATAAAGCACAGGCTGGATTTCTTTTGAAATACTTTGGTGCACTGCATTATCTAATATATGTTTGCAGTATGATCCCTAGTACGTCTTCCTTTCCTCACCCCAGCTGGGGCATCTGGCACTTACTGCTCCACATATGATAGAAGTCTTTGTTGTAGAATTTTGAGCATAACTTTGCTTGCATGGGAAATCAGTGCAGTAGTCCTGTGGTTACTGCAAACCGTGATGTCCCCTTTCTTGGGGACTGGAATGTGTCTGTGGACCATATTTTTGCTTTCCATATTTGTTGACAGATTTTGGCTAGAACTAGATTCTGTCTCTGTCAATTGAAGCAGCTCTGTTGATATGCCATCTGTTCCTGGGGATTTGTTTCTCTCTAGTGCTCTGAGTGCAGCTTTCACTTCACTTTCCAAAAGTGGAGGTTTGTCTTTGTATGGTTCTTCGAATAAACCTGTCAACCTTTTATCTCATTTAAACAGCTCTTCCTTGTATTGTTTCCATCATCTTTTTATTCCTGCTTGGTCATATAATGTGTTCCCTTGTTGGTAACAGATTATCCCCACTCTTGGTTTAAATTTCCCTTTGATTTCTTAGATCTTGAGGATAGTCACCTTTTCTTTCTTTTTTGCTGTCACCTTCTGTTTCTCTGCCTTGATTATTGTAGTAGTTCTTTTTGTTTCTGCAAAAAAGTTGTCAAACAGTTTCATTCAGGGTACTTACTTTATTTCTGTTGCCTTTTACTTTTACTTCTCATCTGTCCTTGACTGTTTGGAGAGTTTCATCTGTCATTCACTGAGAGTTCTCTCTCTCTTTCTGTGGTTCTCTCTCTCCACCTCTCTTTCTGTTTTGTTACAGATAGTGTATTTTTGCATTCCTCCCTTATAATGTCCCTAGGTTCACTGTAGAGTTCTTCTGGCTCCTGGTCGATTAGGCTAAATAGTGCAAATTTCACATTATCTTTAAATTCTATGGAAGTTCTTCAGGTTGTATTTTGGCACGGAATTGTTTTAATGTTCTTTTTATAGCTTTACTCTTAACTTTTGCTAGCAGCAGTTCATTGCCTGTGCCACAGTCTGCTCCTGGTCTTGTTTTTGCAGAGAGAATGGAGCTTCTCCGTTTTCTGCTTCCAGCACCCCCTCAATTCCCTGTTATCTGACAACTGGTGCTCTCAATACTTCCAAATTAAGGACAAGTTCTGTTAATTCAGTGAGGGTTCCATTCTGTCATCAGTTCTTCTTGCCTGTGGAGGCCTGCTTGGGACTGCTTGCATGCTTGAGCTGCTTGCAATGTGAGCTGTGAGGGTAAAAAGGCACCATGCCAGCTGAGAGACTTTACAAATGGTGCACCCACACTTAGCCCTAAGTGAGCCTCCTTAAATCCTTCATACTCCCTAAAGTACAGTATATCGGTTTCACTTTTCAACCAATTTGGTTTTCTGACAGCGCTCTGGTCCCTAACCTGTCAGATAAGTGAGAGAAGCCTGTAGTCTATTTGATTGCTATATTGACCATCCGGTGAGGTCCATCTATACATTCACTTCTTGGGTTTCTTGAAGAAGGTGTTTGCAATGAAAAAACTGTCAGTCTCACAAAGCCCAGTCAGTTGGTCTCTTGCTTTCATTTCTTGATCCTAGGGCAAATTTTCCTACAATCTTTGATTCTCCGATTGCCTATGATTGACAAGTCCTTTTTTGGTGTATGATGAATTCTTTCTGGACTTCTGCATAGAATCTTTCAATTTCTTCTCCTGCCTCTGTAGGTGGAGTAAGTTTATATTGATAGATTTTTCCTTAAGACTTATTGACATGATTTGGTAAGACTTTGCGCTCTATGCTTTAACTGCTTTTGCTGTGTCTCTGCTCACTATAAATGCCATCCCTTTTCTTAGATTTTCAAAATACTGTATAATTATCTGATTCAAAATGTCCCAGTCCTGTACAATTTAGCTTGCTTATTCCAAGTACTGCAATATTTATGCATTCCATTTCTTGTTTTACTATGACCAGCTTCCCTTGATTCATGCTTCTCACATTCCATGTTCCTATAGTATGTATTGTGCGGCTTCGGACTTTACTTTCATCCCTGAGCACATCAGAAGCTGAACGTCCATTTAGACTGAGTCCATTTGCCTCAGTAGCCACAATGCTACTTTTAATTGTCCTTTGCTATTTCCCAGTAGCTCACTGAGTGCCATTCAACCTGGGAGTGTCATCTTCTTACACTCTTATTTCATTTTAGATTGTCTCATCATAGGGTTTTCATGGTAAAAGATATTCAAGAGAAGTTTACCATGCCTCCTTCAGCATAGCACTAACAAGCAGTAGCTATGATGCTACCATCATTGTCTCTAAGAGATCCTCTGTCATTGTCACTGCCCCCACCCCCCACTAGTACTGCTGCCCAGTAGCTGTTTGGCACATTTAGTCTGGCTCCTCGGCAAAAGACTATCCAATGTGGGATATACCTGCAGGATTGTTCTGCCATCAGCAGTAGCCTTTTGCCTCAGAAGAATATGTAATCTCACCACCAAGGAAATGTTGTACCATTGGTGGGAGGTAGAACATTGCAGTAGCAGGTAGAGCTAATATCACAATGTGAGTGGAACCTAGACCAAAATCTTATCAATTGTCTCCAGCTGAATAGTTTTAGGTATGCAGAACTTTTCTGAGTCTCCAAACCAGAATTCTTCTGCCATTTTAAGCCTGCCCAGTCTCAAAATCCTCCTGTGGCTGCCAGCCAGAGCTCCTGTTTCAGGCAAAGCTGTCTGGGGATATAAATCAGAGCTAATTAAATTACAAAACCATCCTGGGGTTGGTTTCTTATTTCTGACCAGAGATAAGGATAGACACTCTGCTATTATTTTATACCTAGTTGAACCTAGGTATAAGCACACAATGATGCCTGCCATATAAGAGATGATAGGTGGCACCCTAGAAAGGAACAAGTTATGCCATCAAGAGGCCTCTGTATAATCGTATCCAGATGCTTTGCTGCCCTTCTGTACAGGCCTAAGTAGGGTCTACCTTATCATATAGTTATAATGCCTTCCTTTCCCAGAAAATATATGATTAGCAATCAGGTGGTATTATAGCATTAAGCTTATAATGATGCTCATATACAATATATGTAATAGTTCACATACACAATATAATGAAATAATGTGACATCATATAACTGTATTCATCTAACATATAAAAATACCATTCATATAACAATACCATCAATACTATGTGAACCACATAGATGTTATGGCTGTTACGTAGCAAACAAGTGGAATGGACCGCAAGTGTAATGCAAAAAGTTACAATGAATCAAAGCATACAAATCATTCCTGTGCATAGGCTTAATGCTATAACACCACCTGATGACTAATCATATAGTTTCTACAGTATTGGTTCAGGGGATTCCTGTTAGTCTCTGCTTTCCTAGAAAATAAGTTTTCTGAGAAAATAAGCAGAATCATTCTGTCTTCTTATATACATATAATACCTGGGGGTTGCTTTAGATATTGGTTCCAGGCTGATCTCCTTGATAAAAACATGTGACATCAGCATCCAAACCTGTTGTGTTGTTCAAGACTACAGATTTGATTACTGTGGTTGTCAATCTTAACATTTTCCATATTTCCATGTTTATCCTTATTTACATTTCCCCTTTCGGGTTCTTCAGCTGTTCTCTTTGCCGTTCCAGGACAGCTTTATCAACAAACACCATTGCAATTCTTTCCTCACGTCACAGGTGAATTAGTTGTTCAAATGGTAGTACATCCATCCCAGCTTGACCAGTGGAATTCTTCTGAGGGATTCTTTTAGGACTGTAATGACAAAAGATGCCAGTCTCTCAGACGGGGGAACCCAGTGCCAGGGCAGAGTAGTCCAAAGAACTTAACACCTAATGTTACAAAAAGTTGTTTCTTTGTATTTGAACATTTTAATCGACAATACAATGTTGTGTTGGGTGTGGATATTTATATGTATCAATAGAGGCAGATGTGTAGGTATACACTAGATGTAGTACCCACTGTTGCTTAATGGAATCATTAACCATCTGTAATGAGCATTTACTTAGAACTGGTCAGGAGAATGATTGCCTACTTGTTTGGGTGCTCAAATGTGTCTCATGTTGTACATTGGTGCCAGTTGTCCCTGGGAAAGTATGTCCTTTCTGGTCACCAAATGACTGCTCTGTTGAATAAAAAAAATATATTCATGAAAATCTGTCAAGCTGCTTATGCGTGATATGGGTGCAAAACAGAAACTCAATTTTATTTATATAGTTAAATGAGTAGTTTGTTCATTCATGTGTGTGTGTGTTTGTATTGTGTGTGTGTATTATAACTATGTCAGTACTTAAGAAAAAACATGTTTCAGTGATCTCATCAAAATTTTTCAACTGATGAGTCACACTACTCTGTATCTATGAAAAGGCAATTGCAGTGATCCTGGGGTCACCCCATATTGGATTTAGTACATGCCATGTAGCCTTTATGTTAAGTCAGATCGTCCCAAATACATTCTCCAAATCTGGGCAAAATTCACTGAAAAAAATAACTGGCACCCCCTAAGTTAATTTGGTGTACACCATATAGTCTAAATTTTAAGTCAGGCCATCCCAAACATACCCTCTAGATTTGGTGAAAGTTCATCCAGCCATTTTCATTCAAAGTGATGACAAACAGAAACTCATTTTATTTATATACATATATATTCTTTTCTTTCTTTTTGTAGATTCTGACAACAAGGGTGTGAATTCAAGTCGCCTCGTAGCTTGCATAACCACTTTATTCTTGTTCAGCAAAATCAGGCCCCAGTTAATGGTCAAACATGCTATGACAATGCAGCCATACCTTACCACTAAATGCAGTGTAAGTATGCACTACTTTCCAGCTACATTGTTTCTGCTTATGGTATGTTAAATTTATGATTAAAGTGTAAATTTAAATTGGCCAAGGTAGTTGGTGTACATGTTGAGTATTCAGCACCAGTTTAAAATAATCCACTGCTGCTTTAATTTTGCTACTAATGCGTCTGATAGAGTATCTTCAAAATTTTATGTTTATTTTGTATTGTATTGTGGTTAATCACATTTTGCTAACTGTCTCTGAGACTAAAAGATTGCTTATAAACTCTTTAATAAATGTGAAATGTTTGCAAATTGGCGTTTTTAACAGGGTGGGAAAATCATGTTAGGTCACTAAAAGCTACTCTTCCTGTCTCTTCAGAGGCTTACGAACTTCTAAATACAACTAAGTGTCATAAAACGGCATTTGGATTTCAGATAGCTAACTTTCTGTTATTTCATTTTGGACTGCCTCAAACTGCTTGCTCTGTGTGCCTGGGTGTAGACTGATGTTTTCATTGACAAACTTGTAAAATATAGATAGCATCCCAACTGTGTGTGCATGTCTGAAGGACCCCTGATTAGGCAAAGGCCCCCACATGTTGTGTATATATATATATGTGTTCATCATCCCTACTTTGTATGTTTTTTAAATAAAATCATATGTGTTTGAAGAGAAAAATTGATTTTATAGTGGTACACATGGATCATTTTCATAGTGTGTGTACTTATGCCTGTCTCTTCCAAAGGAGTTAGCCCCACAGAACAGTTATATAAATTAATTCAATAGTGCATGCTTTAGCTTATGCTTTGCTCTATTATCTCTGAAGATAATAATGCATCTTCCCTCATTTGAAGGAAGATGGTTTTTACATGGTATTCCAAAGAAGTTGATATCAGCTACAGAAAAACTATGGTTTCATTGCTGTAAATAGTATATGGAAGGTGAGGGTACATTAATTTAGAGAGCTGCATAGATTTAATAAGAGCAGAGCTATGAGATATGTAAAGTGATTGCGTTAGAATACTAAGATTCTAAACACAGTCACTGGAATCCCTACTAGAATATCTCTGGTCCATATTGCTTGGACATCATACCACAATATAGTGTTGTCTAAGGTTAGCTGATTCAGTCTTTCCTTCAGTGCAATTTATCTTACCCTCATAAGAATACAGAGTTTTGATATATCCTGTCATAGTCACTGTGTGAAAAATGAACAGCTGAGGAGCTGTCTTCCTCAGAGTTTTTCAGGTAAGTTCTGCTACTGCAGTATATCTGTATAAAGTTGGAATTTCAAACACTGAAGAAAAGACCGAATATGTTAAGACATGGTGAGCTATATATGCGCTAAGCAGTATGTGGGCCGTGTATGACCTCTGTCCATTTTTGTGTCTCTGAATACTCCCCAGTGAGCTTTCCCCCAATGTTCTGTTACAGCAACAAATCAGGAGCCTCCCAGTAGTGCATTTCATGTTGTAGACAATGAGTTTGAGGAGCTCACATCTTGTTTAAAATAAAAGTGGCGCACTTTCTATGGAATTTGGTTGAGGCTTGCCCTGTGGCTTTAAGGGAGCCAGCACTGCTCTCTGGCCCCTGATATTATTCACTCATGACCTAAAGCTCTATTAGTAAGTGATTCCTCTATCCAGATGAGTGGTGATCAACCTTTTTTTTTTTAAAGGAGGTTATACTTCCAGTGTAGTCCAAGAGTAGTTTGGGGGTCTATTGATACATCTCTGGGAGATTTGCACTAGTTTAGATTTCCAGTATCTAACAATGGCAGAAACTATTTTTCCCCACTGAAATAGAAAACGAATGCATGAGAGAGTAGATTTTTGTGTGAATGAACTTTTGATCTTGATTCTGCCACTAATTCAAATTCCTGGTCTAAGTGTGTGCTCAAAGGCACCCTGTTCCATAATTCTTGGTGGCTGGAATTCAGGTAGGGACATCTGGATACATATGTGTCCCTTAGCTTGCATATGTGTTTTTTCAGGCAGTGAGGGGTTAGTATTCCCATCCTCTCTGGGCAGTGCCCAAACTTCCTGTCCCAACCTATTTTAAAGCCCTGAGGTTGTCTCACACTGGCATTCCATGCTTCAGTATGAACAAACAAGATTGGAGAAGGCCTGGCACAGATACATACACATGAATGCATACTCTGCGAGATGCGCAAAGATTTACAGTAGCACTGAGACCTCCCAAGGATCCTTGAGGATCTCAGTGCTGATGTCACCATTGTGCATCTAGCCAGAGTAGCCAGACCATCTCTGTTTCTGCCTGCTAGCAGTGAAGCACAGAATGCCTTTGTGAGGCAGCTTCAGAGCATTAAAGTAAGGCAGGGTGGCATATGGACCAGTGTAGCATAAGATCTTGCATGCAGATATTAGACTACGTTGAGGTGATGTTGAATTGGGACTAGTAAATGTCTGCCTGTCTGGGCCTCTATATTGGACCTGAGATGCAAATTATTTTCTCTGAAGTCTGTTCATCACAGCCCAAAATGATTACTTCATAACTGGGGTTATTCTTGGATCAATCACAGTCATTTAGAGACAAAAGTGGGTTCTGTGGAACAGAATGTCTTTGTCAGCTTCAGTATAAATAACCTGACTTCAATGGACCATGCTCTGGTAACCTTCCATTTGCACTTATGTTGTACATGGGACTTTTTAAATTTGTCTCCTGGAAAACTATTGCTAAATAGGACTCCAAGATTTTTACCTTGGACCAAGTGGTACAAATATATGACAATTCATTCTCACCTTTACCAGCATCATATTAGTTTCAAAGCCCAACTCAGAATGTTAGGTTTGACCTCTAATGGCATATATACCTTCAGACTTCCATACTTAAATGAATGTCTCTTCCTGTATATGCTTACTGGTGCCGTAAGAACATGAACAGAGGCCTTTTCCAGGTGTCTTTTCTACTCAAATTCTGCTAGGTATCTACAAGGGAAAGAACTTTTTCAGCGGTGGTCCTCTGTTGGTGGAATATGCTGCCCTTCCATTTTGTACATTTTCCTACCAAACATGCAAAGTCCAGCTCAGTGTTTTGAATATCTGTTCTGGAGTGAGCCTTTATACAACACCTTTCTAAGTGGCAAAGCACAGTTCTTGTTCAGTGGAACAGTTTACCCACTGCCAACTAGTACTCATTTCCTTGCAAATCCCAAAGATTTAGATATCCTATTAATTCTAATTACTGGCAGAAGAAAGCCAAATGGAGCAACCCAATGGACTGGATCTTATTCACAGGCTGAAGACTCCTCAACCCTATTTGAATATTTTAAAAGGGTTATTATTTTAATATTATCAAAGATTGTATTATTCATATTGTTATCATCTACTTTTGATTATGGCTGGTTGGTTTTAGGATCTGTGAGAAGGTTTTTAGCTTGCTATGTATGTTGTTGCTGTTGTTGTTTTGTGCCTTCAAGTCGTTTCTGACTTATGGCAGCCCTAAGGCTGAGCTTTCTTGGCCAGATTTGTTCGGAGGAGATTGGCCAGAGGTTGAGAAGTGTGACTTGCCCAAGGCCACCCACTGGGTTTCCTTGGCTGAGCTGGGATTCAAACCTTGATCTCCAGACTGTTGTCTACCACTCAAACCACTTTACCACCCTGGCTTTCTGCTCTGTATGAGGGGTGATTTATTTGCAGTTGCCACCTGATGTTCTACTCCCTTGCACAATTTGAGTGTGGCATTTTATTGTGGTTAAGGTTCAGTCTTTTCCCAAATTTATTGTATATCAGCTGAAGAAATAAATTATGTTAGACACTCCAAACATGATGGATATTAAGAGAGGTAGTCCAGTTGGCTTTGATTATCAAGATTTTGGAGCTAGATACTTTGAATCTTATGAAACTTTCAGTTTGGCTTCATAATCTCATGAAATGTGAAGCAAGAAGCAGGAACTGGACTTTGTTTCAGTGTGAACCTTGAGGTGGCAAGGTTAGAACTGGCACTCTATAGTGGTCTTAGTGGTGAATAGTATGCATGCATGTTTTGTTGTTATCTTTTTAATCCTGTATAAAATGTCCTTTTCTTCCTTTCCCCCCTCCACCTGCTATCAGGTTATATAATATGTAAAGGTAGATGGAAATTCCTAACTAGAGCAACTCTAATCTGTGCATACTATTTGGCTAGAATTACTCCATTGCCCTTCCATGCCACTGTTTTATTCAATAGTGTGCATGCTTTATTCATTATGTTGCTGAAATTTAGCTTCTTATAAGCAGCGGATTGAGACCTGAAGTAGTATTAACAGTAAGAGCACAGCAAAGAAGTCTAATCAATTGCAATGTTTTCTTGTAGACTCAAAATGACTTCATGGTAATCTGCAATGTTGCAAAAATCTTAGAACTGGTGGTGCCATTGATGGAGCATCCAAGTGAGACATTTCTTGCTACTATAGAAGAAGATCTCATGAAGCTTATCATCAAATATGGCATGACGGTAAGACTGATCCTTAAAATTTCATTTTATTTACTACAGTGCAAAATGTTGTTCTTTATTATTTATTTGTTTATTTCTTGCCCTGGGTATTTAAGTTAATGTTACTGACAGCTTTGCATTTTTTTATTTTCTTTAACTCCCACTTCCTTGTTCATGTGTTTACCTTGCATTTGTAAGCTACTTTAGATTTTAGTTTACTAACAGAAGATTAGGCTGGAAATGTATCAAAATCAAGAATATGGCATTATCATAATCAACCTTAGAGCTTTAAGCTTATATCATTTCCTAAAACTGAAAGCAAGCTTTTTGTTGTGAGCAATTCCTTGTGTCCAATATTACTCTAAAGAAACTATTTTCTCCTTTTTTTTAATTTATTTTATTTTAGGTAGTGCAGCACTGTGTCAGCTGTCTCGGGGCTGTTGTTAACAAGGTCACTCAGAATTATAAATTTGTATGGGCCTGCTTTAACAGATACTATGGTGAGTTTAGTATTGGAAAATCTGGATAAAAAATATTTTAGAAATTTAAAAGTGAGATCAATTTTAACATAAGCTTGCTGTTTCTTCAGGTGCACTTTCCAAGTTAAAAAGTCAACATCAAGAAGACCCAAACAGCACTATACTTACAGCAAATAAACCAGCACTCCTTAGATCCCTTTTCACTGTTGGAGCACTGTGCCGGCATTTTGATTTTGATCAAGAAGATTTTAAAGGCAACAGCAAGGTAAATAACAGTGGTTTTATTTGCTTACTGTAACTTTAAAAGTAATTTTGGGTGAGCTGAAATCTCTGGGATAATGACAGTAAACTTTGGAAAGTCTAGTTACTTATGGATTTAGTTATTAATAGTTACATTAAATGGAACTGAAACATACCCAGGCTTCTATCCTGATTATCTGTGCTGTTCCCTCCTTAACCAGGTTAACATTAAGGATAAAGTACTTGAGCTGCTGATGTATTTTACTAAGCATTCAGATGAGGAGGTACAAACAAAAGCCATTATTGGTCTCGGTAAGAACTTGCAAAAATCTGAAGTCTTTATTTTCCTTTGTATGAGAGTACTTAGCTATGAAAGTATAGTGCAACAGTTGTTGCAATGCAGTGTTCTGTGAGAATATGATAAGTGTGTTTTTAATTACTATAATAGTATTGATTCTATGCAAGCAAACTTATCAGCTCAGTGGCAGTGTAATTCTTTTAACATTGTGCTAGCATCTGTTTTGTATATTTAGATATTTAGCTTTAGATTTTGCTGTGGCTTGTCTTAAGGTAGCAGGTAATCCCCCACAGTTTGAGATTTTTCCAAAAACTACTAAAGAAAACAAAGGATAGCATAAAAATTTCCAACAGCATAAAACAAATTCTATATAATTCTTAAGCAAAAGTTAAAGTAATAAATTGAAACCAGAGTTTAGACTTTAAAACTGAGTTTTAAAGGCTTGGGAAAATAAAGAAGTCTTCCATCTTGTATAGAAAAGGAAGACAAGTATGTTGGTGAGCCAGCACAGAAAGGGCATTCTGCAGCTTCTTCATAACCAAAAAGTAATTCCCCAAGTAGCCAACTGCTCCACCTCACATGGCAAGACTACCCAGATGTGAAAGGCCACTGAAGATCATTTCAGGATTTGCGAGAGGAAGTGGTCTTTCAGGTACTAGAGTCGCAAGTTGATTTGAGCTTTATAGGTCATAACCAGGACTTGGAACTTGCTCCAGAAGCAGATTGAATCTGATGTAGATGACAAGACACTGACTTAATAGGATTGAATTGCCTCATGCCAGTTCACAGTCTTGCATCTGTACTAACTACAGTAGCTGGACTGTTTTCTGAAAATAGCTCTTTGCATCGTGTAAAGGTTATCACAGTTGTGTAACTTGAATAGCTGTACTGTGCATTTTGAAAAGGAGGTTAAAATGAAGCTACCTGTAAATGAAAATGTGGATCAAGATTTCCTTTTAAAAATAATGCTGTTTTAAAAAATGTTTAAGACTTCTTTTAAAACTGTTTTAGTAACAAGATTTGTTAAATCTACCTTTTCTCATTTTCTTTCAGGGTTTGCATTCATACAACATCCAAGCCTGATGTTTGAACAGGAGGTGAAGACATTATACAATAGCATTCTTTCTGATAAAAACTGCTCTGTAAACTTAAAAATCCAGGTGTTAAAAAACCTTCAAACGTACCTCCAAGAAGAAGATACACGTATGCAGCAGGCAGATAGAGAATGTGAGTGATGAGCATTACTCAATTAAATGAATAATGTTTAGTATTCACAGAACACTTTTGAAGTCCATTTCTAGAGACATGGACTGTGTACTCACCGAAAGGTTTATGTATATTTGCATAACAAATTAGCAAGGATTCACACAAGTAGAAGGTATGAGAACATGGACTGTAGATTAAGAATATTTTTGAGTAAATATCTAGTTGCCAGAAGGAAACCAGTATAACTACAGAAGAGATGGGCTAGAACTTTTCCCCCTGCCATGTTTCTTTCTTCTCAAAAAAAAATTATTTTTTTTTAATGAGAGGGATCATTAAGAATGGTAGCCCTCCACACGTTACAGTTCATTTTGCTGGTTTCAGAAAATTACAATGGAATTAATCCTCCTCTTTGTTTCAACAAGCAGTGTTCATGCAAATTAATCCTAGAATATTTGTCCCTGACACCTGAAGGAGTAGCTGCCTCCTTCCAGCTTCTGGCGCACTTGCTATAGGGAGTGACATGATTTCTGATGACCTCTGGTTCTCTCCTTACCCCTAGACCTCCCATTTAAAAATGTAATTGTGGACTGGAAGGTCAGCTCCAAAACCTAGTCACTGAAAGTTTTAATTATATTTGGATAACAAATTGGAAAAACGAACAAACAAACAAACAAAAACCTGGGTTTTTGGATCCTTTTGCCTTCCACTAGCCACTCAACTGCCACCACAAAAAAAAAAGAAAAGAAAAAAGGTGCAACAGTGCAGCCTGTTGAGGGTCTAGCTCCCCTACAGTTGCATACTCTTGTTTTAGAAGAGCAGGTTGGCCAAGAAACTACACAAAGAGACTCATAAGGACCTCCCCCTTTTGGTCTCTTTCTTGAGCTGTACTAAACCACAACAGAAATTGTCATGAAACAACTAATGCTTTCATCCTATAGAAGAAATAAGTTTCATGTTAGGAATCTTCTAACCCAAGGTAACAAACCAAATACTGCATACCCATTTTGATACCTGTTACCAGACCTGGGTCTGAACTGTGTTCTTTGGTCTTTATCGAAGGCAGAGAGCAATGTTAGTTATCCCAACTAGTGAGAAGATTAAAAAAAGGCATGTGACCGTGTAGATTATGCTTATCGGGAATAATGATTGGGAAGGTTGCCTGCTGGTCCAGACAAAGCATGCGAAGTATCTGGGACAGAGATCTGATCAGGACTATGTAATGCATTTGTGATTCATAGATTTCCTTAGAAGGTCTGACTCTGCGCTGTGTTTGATATAATACAAAAAAAGCAGATATGTGTATATAATGTGGTAAAAATGTTGATGTCTCGTTGGATTTCTTTTTTCCTTAGGGAAAAAGGTAGCAAAGCAAGAAGATCTGAAAGAAATGGGTGATATTTCCTCAGGGATGAGCAGCTCTATCATGCAGCTGTATCTCAAACAGGTCCTTGAGGCTTTCTTTCACACGCAGTCCAGTGTTCGTCACTTTGCTCTCAATGTTATTGCACTGACATTAAACCAGGGTCTTATCCATCCAGTTCAGGTAGGTATTTTGCATGATTAAGGCTGCAATTTTGTACAGATTTGATTTGGATGGGAATAAAATCCAACGGGTCTTACTTCTTAGGAGAGAGACAGAATTGTGCTGCAAATGTTTGTTTGTTTTTTTACTACATTATGATAAGATCTTTATGGGTGCTCAGCAAAAAAGCAATTAGATTTTTTTTTAATTATTACATCCAGGTTTATGTCATAGAAATATTAGCATTTCAGTATTAACATTTTTTTTCATGGTAGCTCACTGTATAGTAGATACTGTTCTATCATATATTTATGGTAGTAGCTTCATTATTTATTTATCAAATTTATTTTTAAATAGAGATGATTAGCCTAGATCCAAAATGGGCATTTACAGGAAGCCCCTGCCTTTTGACGCCCTGTTATCTGATGTCTCACTCTTTCAGCACTTTCAAAATAAGGACAAGTTCCATTAATTTGATGGGGTTATGCTCTTTCATCAGTTCTTCATGCGTACAGAGACTCACTTGGAACTCCTTGCATGTGTATGCTGCTTGTGAGGGGATAAAAGGCACCAAGCTGGCTGAGATTGCAGGCAGCATGCACACAGTGGGTCCCAAGTGAGCCCCCGTAAGTCCTTCATGCTTCCTATAGTACAGTACATGCATTCTGCTTTTCAACCAGTTCCATTTTCTGACAGTCCTCTGGTCCCTAACCTGTCAGATAAATAGTAGAAGCCTGTATAAGCATAGTTCCATGAACTTGGCCACAAAAATGGAAATCATAGGAAAGGTGGAGGCTGGTGAAAGGAAAAAAAAAATCCCTACATGCATTTTAAAAGAAGTTTTCACGCAGTCTCCAGAAGATTTGCAGTGTTTTTGTTTAGTTACACAAGGCTTATCAAACCTAGTTGTTTCATTTCATGTGTGCATATTGTTAGTTTTGGATGAACATTTGCTGAAACCAGTGCCTTTTTAAGGTATAGTAACCTATTCCTATTCTTTACATGCTATTTCTGCTTTTGATACAAATTTTCTGTTAAAGGAGTAATGTCTAGGAACACATCTACCTCATTAACTGAGGTATACCTGTATTAACTATGTGCTTTTCCAATTCAATTCATTGGGAAGAACAGGTGTTCTGATTTGGATTGGATCAAACCCAGTCTGTATTGAGGTCCATTACCAATCACTGAATTGGTCCCTGAACCAAAATGGGGAACTCTTACACTACTCTGGTTGCTACTCAGTTCTTGTGTGTGTTGCGAGGTGAGGAGGTTCCAGGCTGTATATATATTTGTAACACTAGTACTTGTGAAGAAAATAATTGGAGAAAAATACAGATATTCATTTGCGTCTTAAAAAATAATGTTCCTGATTTTTCCCTTCCAGTGTGTACCATACTTAATAGCTATGGGCACAGATCCAGAGCCTTCTATGAGGAACAAAGCAGACCAGCAGCTGGTGGAAATAGACAAAAAATATGCTGGATTTATTCATGTATGTATATCAGCTCTTTTCAGTTACTTTTAGCTTTTAACACTGTTGTGTTTTGCTGTGGCTCTGACATTGTCAGGAATCATGCACCCCTCCACATTATTGGATTAAACATCCCAGCATCCTTAGCCAGCATGATCACTGGTAAGGACTTCTGGGAGTTGCAGTCCAACAGCATCTGGTGGGCTGGATACCTATCACCATGATCTATAAGCATGCATGGCCGGCCCTTTAAATTTGCATATAATGAACACGTCCCCCACAAACCCCATTCAGTTCTTTTTACCATCTCTTAGGTTTGTCTTGAACTAAAGGCTTGCCATCCAAACTGGCTGTGGAAAAATGCTTGTTTTTCCTGTATCAGAATTTATGCTCTTTCTTCTTGGAGTCAGAGGTGCATGGCTTAATTGTCCAGGCAGTTACGAGGCTCCTGCTCCTTATTCTACCACTTTTCCCACCAGATGGAAGGTTCTGCCTAAATGACTGCTGGCACCATATGTGAAGATTTGCACAGTCTCACTGCTACCGCTGAGAGTGATGGCTTTCCTTTATCCCCACCTCTGCCACCAGTGTGAAGACCCGACCATGTCCCACTCTTGTGGCCAGCAGTTATGGAGACCTACCAGATGCCTTCAAGGCTACACACACACACACATTATTGGAGGCTACACTCTTCTTTTAAACTACTCAGACTCTTGAAACACATTCATTAATTCCTAACCTGAGTTAACCCTAATCCTCACTCATTCACCCCACATCAGTCTTAGAACTCAACTGCCAGACTGTCAACCACGACCCTTATTCAGATGCCTGTCTGCATCTCAGATACTGCAGAACTGTGACTAAAACTTCTTCCATTATTACTTTTTTGTGGGAAAATCTGGTTGAAGAAAGTTGAACTTTCTTGCGCTGTCAAAACAATTTTGGAGAGGCTGCACTCTAGCAGGGCAGAGAATACTACATATTACTAAATATGGAATTCTTATCTTCAGCTCAGAAATGCTCAAAATACAAACCAAAGCTTAGAAACTCGCATAGTTTCCCTAAATCCATTCTACTGTCATTACATATGTACATGTATGTTGTAAATGGTAGTGTTTTGAAAATGATTAACCAATAATGAATTTGGAAAAATGTAGGCAAAAATGATCAACTCTAATATGTATGTTTGGGCAGTCTCTTTCCCATTATATTATGCAAAATAAAAGCACAATAATAAATTCTTTGAATTTCAGATGAAAGCAGTGGCTGGCATGAAGATGTCATACCAGGTACAACAGGCCATCAATACCTGCCCGAAAGATCCTGTGAGGGGCTTTAGGCAGGATGAATCTAGCAGTGCTTTGTGCTCACATCTTTACTCCATGATCCGGGGGAACCGGCAACACCGACGAGCCTTTCTCATTTCCTTGCTCAACCTCTTTGATGACACAGCTGTGAGTGTACTTCAAATTTTGTGCAAACTTGTAAAGTAGATGTGGTGATTTTGAAACCATGAACATGAAAATATGGCTTGGAATACTGCAGCATATTTGTATTTATTTTTGGAGAGTATATTTCTCTGTTAAATATTTTTCTCTATTTTTCAGTTTGGGTTGGTAGGTTGCATTTACTAATCTGGTACTGGGATTTACTAATGGTATCTGAGGTGTGGTATCCATCCTCCCTCCAAAGGTATCCATCCTCCCTTTCGCAGTCCCAGACTGAGTTTAGCAATATTTTCCTGCTTTTTCTAAATATGTAAGAACTGTGACAGTTGTTCAGCGGGGATCTGGAGTCTTATGACTTCATTTTATGCTTCCCCTTGACAGGAGTGAAATTAGCTCACTATCCTCCTGCTGCTTTATAGCTTCCCTTGCTCAGCTTACCTTTTTTTCAATGTTTGATGAAGTCTCTTTGTCTTCTGGTTTGGCTTCTGTCATGCTCAGCTGGAGTGAGCAGGGGCATTCAGGAACAGAATCCCTTCAGTACACATCATAGTGGCTAAAAAGCTTGATGGACTTAGTATATTCAGTATGGAATAATTCGGCATTTAGCTTGTGAGCACAAAAATATAAATTAGTGTGGACGCTTATATGTGTGTGTATATATATATATATATATATTTTTCCCCTTTACTTTCACAGAAAACAGAGGTGAATATGCTTTTGTACATAGCAGACAATCTAGCCTGTTTTCCTTACCAAACCCAGGAAGAGCCACTTTTTATAATGCATCATATAGACATTACACTATCAGTTTCTGGTAGTAATCTTTTGCAGTCTTTTAAGGAGGTAAGTGAAATTATGTTGTAATTGTCATCTTGTTATCAATTGCCTCTTACATATAATGTTCTGATGGACAAATAAATTGCATATTCAGTCATTCTGCATGTGGGGGTTTGTTTCGGATTTTTACTTTGTGCACCGTCTTGGGGGGAGGCGTTCAAAAGATGTTTTGAATTTTTTTAAAATAAAAACAGTGGTGGCTTGCCTTTGGGGAAGGTATGCTGCTATTGATGTTCAAAATATATGAGAGTGCAATGCTGCAGACAAAATAATACATGCGCAGCTCACTGCATCTGAAGATTTACCTCTAATTAAAATAGCCCAGACTGAAAGAGCATGTGCCTATAGGACCACTTCCATTGACTTTATTGCTTTTGACTAAAATGCTACAGATTCTGCTTCTGCTCATGCTAGTCAAACCAGCCACTCATTCTGTAGAATGTTGTGCAATAAAAATAGCCTTATATTGAGGAAGGATTGTAGGCAGAGATGTACTTTGAATTGGAGTTGACTCTTAGGTAATAAGGGCTTTTCATTGTGCTCTCTAAATTGCAAAGTACAGTGAACATGCATCCTGGGGATCTTTCTTTTTTCTCAGTCAGGCTTTAAGAAGAACTCTTACCCAGTGAGCTGCTTTTTATTCTCACAAACTATCTTTCCACCATAAACATACTAAAAATAATAGTTTACAGCTACTTAATGTTCAGATCATGTACTGTTTAAATTGTGGGGAGAGCAGCTCAGGGATTTGGTTCTGTCTACATGGCCATGTTCATCACAACGTGCACTTTTTAAATGTCGGTTTCCATCACGCTGCTCGGAGTGTGTGGAAGGGGCTTAATGGTCAGCTTTCAGAGGCTCCATTGTAGATTTTCCTCCTCCTTTCAGGGGCAGTGAAGAAAACACAGCTGTTTATATGCTAGTCATAACACCTTAAAAGGTGTATGAAAACACTTTTTTTCCCTTTTGGAATTTACCACAGGAGATAAAGTAGCTCTGTTCCCTGAACAGAAGTGCTACCACAGTAAGGAGCTGGTAATAAAACAAATAAAATAAACATTCATATGTATATAGTTGTGTGGGTTTCTGTCATTCTTTGAGTCTGCTGAAATGTTATCACCAAGTTTTTTTTAAGTTTTTTTAAAATTTTTATTAAAAAATTGCTTTGATTAATTAAGCATATAACACAAATTACATACCAACAAACGTATACAGCCAAATATAAAATACAAATACAAATATACATACATAGTGAGAGGGGGAAAAAAGGAAAATACAATACAATATAAACCAACATAAATCAGACATTTAAGTACCCTGTTTGCCCCCCCTACCCCACCTAACATTGCTGAAACTGATATGCTTCCTTATCTGTAACTTCCTTCTAATACATCAAAGCATGACAGCTAACCCGTACAAATTAAATTGCAGCATCTACACTAATTTTCCACACCATCACTACTTATACTTTATATCTGTAACTTAAATAAAATTTAAAAAATGCTTAACTTAAATTGATATATACATCAAATATTCATAATCTCGACCTAATAAACCCGAGCTAATTCCTCCACGTCACCAAGTTTTTCATGGTTAAGGAATTGGTGATTCACACTTGTGAATGAATGACTGCCTGTCAAAATGCCCTTCAGATGCTATTCTTCTAAAGCACGCTGTCATCTTCTTTCAGTCTATGGTGAAATATAAAAAAGACAGGAAGCAGTCATCTGATGAAGAGAGCGAGAGTGAAAGTAATAGCGAGAGTGACAGTGAAAGTGAAGAAGAAGGTCACAAACCCCGGAAGTCACGAAAACGTGCAGATTCTGATTCAGACACTGATGAGGAGAATGATATAAATGCTGTCATGAAATGTTTGCCAGACAACTCAGCTCCACTGATTGAATTTGCAAATGTCTCCCAGGGTATATTGTTGCTCTTGATGTTGAAACAGCATTTGAAGAACCTCTGTGGATTTTCTGATAGGTAAGGATTTTTTAATTTTGCTTACTTCATTTAATAACCCCTTGTGTTCACATTCCTAAGATTTTGCTAGGTATTGATGTTTCTAGAATTTAAATGAATTCTATACAAAGCTGATCCATCTAGCAGAATCCTAGTGCCTTGTTAAAGTTAAAATTCTCTTTTTAGAACACTAAGGAGTTTTACATTGGAATAATGGATTTGGAATAACTTTTGAGTAGAGTCTATGCTTTCAAAATATATAAAAATAATTTCCTAACTTCCAGTATTTGTATTGTTCTCTTGTTATAGTAAAATTCAGAAATACTCTCCCTCTGAATCAGCAAAAGTATATGATAAAGCGATAAACAGGAAGACGGGAGTTCACTTCCATCCAAAACAGACGCTAGACTTCCTTCGAAGTGATATGACTAATTCCAAGCTAACAGAAGAAGTGAAGAGGAATATAGTCAAACAGTACTTAGATGTAAGTATTGGGATATTGCAGATACTTTTCACCAGTTTCATCGTAAGAAAAATTTTAACTCTTATTTTAAAGTTCTATTGCATTTGCCTTATTTAGAACAGGGCTGCCAAATTGTGAGCATTTCTCACACTTAACTGTGCTCTCTAGGGTTACTGGAAATTGCAATCTAATAACATGTGCTGGGTTTATATTCCCACTCCTAATTTAGAATCTGAAAATGAAACACACTTGCTATATAGGCTATATTTGGGGTTTTCCCCTTAGAACCTAGGGAATGGGGACAGCAGCCTTATGCTATGCTGATTTGCACGGCAAGTTTGCTTGCTGGAGAATGTGTACCTAATGCAAAGAACTATGCAAATTAAAGGGTTTGCATAAGCTTCAGATTGTATCAGGTCCTTTTGGTATTAATACTGGAAGAACGCATGTTAGTAGAACTGTCCCAACCAAATTAACTTATTGTTTCTGTTTGATGATAGCAGGATGTTCTGACAGCAGTTCCTTGCACTTTAAACTATCCACATATACTAATCTAGACTTCTTCCTTTCTTTGAAAAAAGATTTGTCACAGCCTAGTAATTATCTAAATTAACCTACTGAGGACCATGCCTAATAAGAGAAGGCTTCAGTTTTCAGATAGAGATGGGTCTAACGTATAATATTTTCATCCTGTTTTGATCATGGTGACAATTTGGGATAATTTGGGAGCGTGAAGGATAGGACAACTGCAGCTATTTTATGACCAATTTTGAGAGCTATGACAAACTGAAGAGAACTGCTTTTTTAAATTAGTTATACACTAATGAAAAATGAACCACTTATCACTTTGTATGTACTGCTTGCTTCTCTTTTAAAAGGAAGCCATAAAAAGGCTTATGTGTCATTTTTCTTCCTCTTTTTCCTTTTTGTTCTTGTTTCATGGTGCGTTTTAAAGATGATTTCTAATCTGATCTCCAACTTCACTTTTTAGTTCAAACTTCTTATGGAACATTTGGATCCTGACGAAGAGGAAGAAGATGGGGAAGTGTCAGCTAGCACAAATGCTCGCAACAAAGCAATTACCTCGCTGCTTGGAGGAGGCAGCCCTAAAAACAATGCAGCTGAGACAGAGGATGATGAGAGTGATGGGGAGGATAGAGGAGGAGGCACTTCAGGGGTGAGGCGGAGGAGGAGTCAACGTATTTCGCAGCGTATTACGTAAAATGATTTTTATGTGCTTATAAATGTCAGTCTATAATAAACTGTACACTGAGTAATGTAATCCACATGAAAAAACATTTTGTAGATAGAAATTCTTAACCGTTTATACAACATTTTGTAGAAAGTTTTAACAAAAAAAACAATAAAACATAGAAGAGATTTTATCTAGTATAAAAAAATTAATTTTCCTTTGGAATGTACTGTGTGTATCCTTTCTATTGTTGCCACGTTTTTATGTAGCTTTATGATTCATTTGTACATATAATTTTATATATCAATAAGAGTTAAAAGACACGGGTACAAATTAAATATGTGATTTTGCAAGGATATGTTAACCCCTTGGCGCTGGCGGTCGCGGTGCGTCTCATTGCCGGCAATGGAATGTGTGCCGGGGAATCCCAACTCCCGGCGTCAAGGGATTAAAAGCAATAAAAGCAATAATTTCACTCAAGTTCTTTTGTGTAACACTTGGTCTTTTTTCCCCTCCCAATGTTTTAGTCATTGAGAAGGTCAAAACGAAATTCAGACTCTACGGAGTTGGCAGCACAGATGAATGAAAGTGTTGATGTCATGGATGTCATCGCTATTTGCTGTCCAAAGTACAAAGATCGACCACAAATTGCAAGAGTAGTACAGAAAACCAGCAATGGCTTCAGTGTTCAGTGGATGGCGGGCTCCTACAGTGGCTCCTGGACTGAGGCTAAGCGCCGTGATGGCCGCAAACTGGTGCCTTGGGTAGACACTATTAAAGAGTCAGACATTATTTACAAAAAAATTGCTCTAACGAGTGCTAATAAGCTGACTAATAAAGTGGTTCAGACTTTACGATCGCTGTATGCCGCCAAGGATGGAACTTCCAGCTAATGCATTTGTACATGCAGCCAAATTTTACACGAATTGAAATAACAAACTTGAAATACCAACTTTCTGGCAAAAAAAAAAAAAAAAAATCAATTTAATGAAGAGTAAGAATGACACCTGGGATGCAGGAAACAGAAGGAAATGTTTGGTAAACATTTTTGTGGGAGCTTCCTTCGCTGTTGTGCAGCAGAAACTTCTCAGTTCATTTTTACTCCCACTGTATAATAGTTTAACAAAAAATGTTTATATCTTGGAAAAAAAAACCTTTCTGTTTAAAAAAAATAAACAAGTGAATGTTGGAAATTAGTCTGTTAATGTTCTTAATAAAGTGTTCTTGGAGTTTAACCTAGCAGCGGATGGCTTTCTTTAGCTTAGCCCAGTTTCCAGGGAAGCATTGTTTTTCCAGGCTGTAAAATGGCAGAATCTCCTGGATATATAATTTATTCTGTTGGGGAAAAAGCATGCAGTATCTATGACCTATCTGCAGGAGGAGTTTTTGTAAATGTAGATTTTGATGTATTAGGTCACCCTGAAATAATACGAGAAAAGGGATCCCCAGCAAATCTGGTGGAACGAATACTGCAATAAATTTTTTTACTTCTCTTTGTTACTTGTCTGTTTCCATTTGAATTTCTTATTGTAAAGATCTGTTTAAAATCCATTTATATTATTTTGCAGTCTTTTATGTAAAATTTACTATATTGGTGGTTTTCAAAGCAAGACATAAATATTGTTTATACAGTTTGTATAGGCTGACTTCTGAATAATTGGTATCTTTTATTTTTATCCCTTAAAAGGGTGTAAACACAAGTTAACTCCAGGGTTTTATTGTATCCTGCAATATTTAGTATTAACTATATATGATTTAGCACTGTGCCAAACACATTTTCAAGAGTACATTTTGATATAAAAAGAAACTATAGTTTATGCCTTGTATGCTTCAATTTCTTTCTAATGTTGTCGATGTGGCAATGTTCAAAATTTAGGGAAAAACAACTCTCACTCCATTCTGAGCAACTAGCCCCACATATCCATTTTATGGGGAAATTACATCACAGAGCTTTGTAGGAACAATCAAGAGACCCTCTGTGTACCTGGACCCTACTGCTGAATATAGTTTTCAGAAACACTGGCAGCACTCCTGGTGCTCCCTTGCTGATTTACAGTCAGAGAATGCAAATGTCAGAGGAGTGAAAATGAATTTTGTAACTTATAGTTGCATTAACATGTTTTTCTTAAATGATTTTTTAAAAGTTGGGTGGGAACACCTGGTTGTACAGTAGACAGGTTTTTTAATTACTTGAAAACTGTTTTCACCTTTTTGTACACTGAAGATGCTATTTTACACAGTCTCTGAAGTGGTTGCTTCAATGTGTGTTGTCACCAGCTTTTCATGAGTTATTCTGCATTCTGGGTAGTGACATAAAGAAGTTAATTTTTGTGTTGTGATATGAACAGAAGAAATCAGTAGCCTCAACATAATTGGCAGATAACTATTTTAAAGACTTGTGTGTTTTCATAATTATTTAAAGATAGGTTCTCATCAAAGAGAGATTTTGGATGCATACATTTTCTATAAAAATATATGGTGGAGTTCGGTTTTTTACTACATTAATTTACAGAACTAGTGTGTTACTCAGTCTGTGAGGAATAGTAACACAGTATTCAAATTCATTTTCTTGTATAGAATTCAAGAATTAAACTGACCTGACTAATTTATCAGAATATTTAATAATTTTTTATGGAATATTTTTCTTTCTGTCTTTGCCTTAACAGTGTTGTACTGCAAGTTCTTATGGGACAATATCAGTTTTCAAATTTGGGGAAACATTACACTCTCAATAATTTAATTAGTATCTTTTGCTTGGCCTTCTATGCATTTTCAAACTGGTTATACGACTTTAGTCTATGTAGAAAGATAAACAATACACAGTACTACACTATGTATATAGTATTACTGTAACATTTACATGCTGTTATTTACAATGATAATTAATTGCTGTTTCTATTGTTAATTGTTTCTCTTAGTGTTTGGCCCACGATACATAGTATTCAGATGAGACTCTGTGAGTTTTACAGAAACCATACAGGGATGCCGGTGCTGATGGATGAATTTTTTACTCCTTTTTATGTCACAAAGATTCCAGCCTGTTCTACCTCCCTCTATAATGAAGTTGTTGCATTAAATACACATGGACATCTTTGTCCAGGTTCACTTCTCCGTACAGCCTAGATCGGGTCTGCCTGTGTGCTCGAGTCAATAGGAGCAACAGTTTAAGCAACTCGGATTGAAAGCACACCCATGCAAAAGTGAAACGTCAGGGTTTTACAGTCGCATGTCACAATATCTTTTACATTCCTGTCCATGAACATTTTCTTTCCTCCCCCCCCGCCCCGTTTATCTAAATAAGAACCTCTCCAATTTTTTAGCTAGATTATTTGATGAGATCGTTTACTAAATGTTTGGGAATGGTTGTAGTCAGCATACAGTTGCCTGATACTGTGTGCTGCCATAAATCCCTGTATTTATGAAATCTCATAGAAACCCATCTTAGCCACAAATCAATTTGTTATGATTCAGTGGCTTATGGTGCTTGACAGACTATTGTTTAATACTTAATGTTCCATCACAAACACGATCAGTTCAATGAATATTAAGGTGCAGACTTTTCATGCAGAAAGCTCTTAGCAATTTTCCAGCTTCAAGCATGCAGCATCTTGCATTTACTGCTGATTTCTATCTTCTCCTTGAATGCCTTTCATTGTCTCCAGCTCTGCTAACTGCCATGATGGGTGTGGTTTCCCCCTCCCTTTTAACTGTCATCTTGATATTTGATGCTCTTTCAGATTCCTCCACCTTGCCCTCAAGATGGTCTGGTATATGACAACCACACCTGCAGGCATTTCAGAGGTTCATTTGTTGCTCTACACTTACTGTCCTAAAAGTCTGGCGATAAGTATTTCAAAAATACACAGAAACTCCAAGAAGGATTCTTGTGGCCTTTGCGGGAGTAACAGGAGGATACTGACAAGCTGCTTAGACAGCAATAGATAGTGAAGCTCAAGATGTTAACCCAGCTTACTAGTCTTCCTGATGTCTTGAGTTGGAATACATCTGTAGCACACTTCTACTTTCACTGCATTCAAACTCCACTTCAGGATTTAGTGAAAAGAAATAACAGTTTGTCTTCTAACGGTGGAATTATACATTCTGGAAATACTAGTTGCAAGGCCAAGAGGATCCCTCAGTTCATACAGAAATACTGGAACTTGGAAGAAATACATGTGCTATTAACCTTGGGAGTGCCAAGCTATCTTTTTATGTGCCTCGGGATACATAGACCACGCGCTGTGGTGAGAAGGTGTGCCTATCAAGCTACTGCAGGTGGAAGAGTAGCTTGCTCAGATGGCAATGTGTTTCACTCCAATTCTCATCAGAAACATCAACTATTAAAAAAAGTGAACTGAGAATCAGTGGGAACTGAAATGGAATGAAAAGCATCTTGACTTACGATGACAAAAGTGTGTGTGAAAAAGTAGAATCTTAGTATACGACAAGCTAAGCACAAGTCAACAGCGTGATGTGACAAGAACAACAGAGACCAATGCATTTCTAGCCTGCACCAACAGTTGCAGTGTTCAGATCCAAGGGAAGCAGCAGTACCACTCAACAAGCTGTCCAGAAGAGGGTAGCCAATTTGGTAAAGGTTCTGAAAACTACAGTTCAGGGAATTGGGTATATTTATTTGGGAAATACAAAATTAACAAGATAGGCATCTTTATCTGTAGGGCTGGCATGTAGAAAATGAAGCTATTTGTTGCTCTAGATTGTAGAACCTGAAGCAATGGATTCAAATTACAAGAAGAGATTACAGACTCCTGACAGCAAAAATTGTACCACAATTGAACAGGCTACTTCAGAGGCCCTTTGTTGGTGACTTTTAAGCAAAAGTTGGATGGCCACCTTTTTAGGAGCGGTTTACCTACGAACTCATGCCTGTCCTGGGTTTGGGTTTACACTTTACACTTCAGGAGCCATCGAGGTAGATCAGTGCAGGGACCACTACAGCATTTAATTTCCTAAGGTGAAGAACTACTGTGGTAGGAACTGCTATGCAGACAAACATTTTTAAGATGTTGCAGTGTCTTGAGAGCACTTGAAGGATTTTTTTTACATGTTGCCAGATTTTCCATAGGCATTTGAAGGTCTGGCTCCTGATCCCCATCTGAGAAGGGTAAGGGACAGAGGTCCACCATAAAAATAGCAGGAATTTGCAATCCGCTGATATGTTTTTGTTCTGTTCAATAGAACACTAGAACAATATACAAATTAGAACAATATACAAATTATTCCATTCTTGAATACAAGCATTTTCCCCATCTGAAGCATTTGAGTACAAGCATTTTCCCCTCTGAAGCACTATACTATAAAGTAGTATAACTTTTTATCATGCTTAGTAAGATGTCTGTTGAAAGAAATGACTATGCTGGGTAATGTGCCCAAATTTAGCAACAGAAGCTTCTCCATATGCAGTTGGGCTTCAGACCTAGAGCAAATTCCTCATTTCACTACTTTCCTCAGTCAGGGTGGTGTGAGAGGTCAACCCACAGGTATGAATTGTTCCTTCAGCCTACCTGAGAATAGGGTCTTCTCTTCCGCCCATAAACCAAATCACCCACGAGAGGATTTAAGACATCAGCAGTGTACTGAACTTTTAGAGGCCTTTCAGATAGAGTTTGTCCCACCTGCTAACTGCAACAGAAAGGCTTCTACGCCCTACATATAAAACATAAGGACACGTGTTCTGAAAATCGTCAAGAAGCCTTCCCTGCTATATGAAAATTCTTTTAACAAATAGTACAGTACTGCTCAGCATCCTGGGTACAACACTCCACAGTACCTTCTAAGGGTATCTGCTCTAGTCTCTAGTGTTTTAATTCCCCTTACCTTGGGTAGAATTTGATCATAGAGTGCTTCACCACGTCAGACCAACACTTCTTTGTACTCTACAGCACTGGCCTTACTAGCTTCAGTTTTGTAAAAAATGTGAGCAGCAAAATCTAGTAAGCAAATGAATATATGATTTTCTGAAAATAAGAAAATACTGCTGAGCAGCCGTTCTTCTTTGAATTAATCTGTATCTTTATTTGCACAGTTCTAGCCTGAACAAATCTTGCCAAAAAAACACCACAACGGGGTCACCTAAGTCAAAAACTACTTGAAGGCACACAAGTAGTAGCAGTCAATGTTTATGGCTTAAATTTAATTCCAGTGCTATCAGGTCCCTTTTTGGACCTGACATAATGATAACTGTTCTTACATAATGATAACTGACTTAATTTTTTTCATTATAAATAGCTGTGGAGGAGCATTCTCTAAACTGAGATTTTAGACTGGGCATGCCCAAAGTTACCATAGTTGTTAGATATATAGTTACCTAGATTCCCCCTCCCCACAAAGGATGTTCATGCATTTAGGGAATGCTTGTCTAATGCGTATTTGCTGAGTGAGTAGAGCCAGGTGGAAGTTTGTGCATTGGGAATGATATCCACACTGCACTGTTTCTATGAGACAGAAAGGTGAATGCAAAATCTTTCCTCCCTTCTGACAAAACTAGTCACATGCCCATTTGAAGCAGTGAGTAGAGGTAGGCTTGGACCAATCATACTTGTAATTAGTTAACAACATTGGTATGTTCTGTATTAGTCTGAGAAAAGCTTCTAGCTGGTTTTATATCAGATTAACTAGAAGACAGCATTTGTAGTCAGGACACAAACAGCAAGGTATAGATTTACAGAGCTGCATAAGCCTATGACTTAGTCATCTTGCTGTAAGAATCTGGTCTGGTTAGAGTTAATACACTATCTGTACAACATATCTTGTGATAATTGTTGGCTTTAAACAAGAAATAGCATGGCTTAATTTCTACACAGTCATTGTACTTAATTAATTGCGTATCACCAGCAGCAGCATTTCAGGCATATTGCCTTGAAACTGGAGAGAGCAGAGACCATTCTTCCTTTTGATTAAAGTTCACTTTTTGATTGGTTATGGTTTTCTTAAAGTCATGCATTGCTTTTCTATTGGCACATACTGCTTTTAAAGAAATTACCATGAAGCCAACAACAGGGACATTTCTAGAGGCAAACAGCAAATCTGGGACTTTTCCAGATTGAACTCGGTTGAATAACTCAACATAAAAATCCAGTTAGCTATTCATTTACCAAAGGAAGCTACCCACTCCCCACACTATACTTTTCCTATCTGGACCATTATGTTAGGAAAATGTTGAGAAAAGTGTTGACCCTAAAAGGAAGTTGTGAAGAACCAAGGTTACGAGAAATGTAGGTTTTAAGACAGAAAGTCCAGAATGTTAAACACGCTACGTGCCTATGAGGGAAGGAGAAACTGTAAGGTAGAATATCTGAACAATCCTAATAACATTAGTCAGGATCCTGCGCCTAAGGCTACAGTGTGTAACTTTACAATGACTGAACTACACTACTGAGACAACAGGCAACCATGCTAGTAAACTTTGACCACACAAGATGCCCTGTTGCATAATGGGGTTTCCCACTGCAGAATGCATGTATTTACATCAAGACTATTGTGCAACAGCCATGTGACTTCACTTACACAATGGTCCTGATGCTGCAACCATGTGTCTGGTCTCCACCTGAGAATATGAACACTGCACTGTGGTGTAATTCAACTTAATATGATTCTAAGTTAGTTTATGATGACATAGCTTCCTAACAAGATGCCTTCCACTGTGTCTGTCTTCTCCACAGCTGCAAAACGGTGAACCCTAGACATCTGAAACATGACATGGATGCTAAAAGGATCTGAAGGATGCACATTTGAGTTCTTGTGGTTTGCAGTCTTTCCAGACTACAGTACCATCTTCAGCCACTAGGTGGCAGTTTTCTTAGCCATCAGAAGGGAAGCAGCAGTCAACCCTGCTGTCCCTTCAGGGGGCTTCTAAGCAGCACCATAATGGCTAAGTGCCTGGTAGGGAGGAGAGGAATCAATTTGTGCCTGTTTCTCTTTGCAGGCCCACAAATACTTTAAGAGAAACACAGGGTCCTGTTCTTTGGCAAGTGGGAGAGAGAGAGATGAATGAAGGAAAGGCTGACTTAGCACCCATGGGGGGGGGGAGAGGAAAAGGGGGAACAAAGAATGAAGAGCTCCAGGGTAGATGGCAGAACATCTGGGTGAATAAGCAGTAGTAACTCCATGGGAACCCTGGGGCATGTTGTATAAAGGAAGGAGTGTGTAGTTTGGGAAAGAGCACTGGTTTGTTTGTGGAGGACTAGTGAATGCAATGCTGAGAACTTCTGCTGGTACGGAGAAGAAAAACTGCAAGATTCAAGGGAAGTCTGGAAATTACAGTGATTTTAAATTTACTTAAATTCCCAGTTGTTGCAAACTAAAGGACCATTTTGGTTTTGAGAACACGTGCCTTTATACCACTTGAATGTGAAAGTGCCCCAAGGATGCTTAGTACTGCAACTTGAATCTTACAGTTTATGCTACACAAATCTGTCCTGTGCTGTACACTAAGTACTGTATCCATCTGTGTTGCAAACTGTGGGAACTAGTGTGCCTTTGTTCATAAAGTGGTTACTGTGGACTTAAAATCAGTTTAGAAGACTACTCACAATGGATGAGGTACAGAGTATTAGCCACAGACTTCAAAACAACCAACTCTCAACAAAGAACAAGGTTTATACCCCAAAGCACCTCACAAAATATCAAACAAAAAGCTTACATTCATGCCACTATTAGTGTTAAATATCAAGCATAATTCAGAATTTGTGCTGGAGATATATGTAACATTAAACCGATGTGCAAATCTGTCCAGTTCTGAGAATCATAGAGTCCTCTAGACGATGGACTGCAACTTTCCAGGAAACCTTACTGGCATATCCAATAATGAGGTATTCTGGGCACTGTAATCCAATATCATCCCAGAGGACACTGAGATACTCACCTGTTTTAAATCCTGTCTTCTTTACACTTCTACTCTTAGAAATATTTTTTTAAAAAACACAGTGCATGTATTTTTGGCATTTGTACCATTTTGCATAATTCCACAATTTGGCTTTTATATTTTGTTCTCAAAGTACTAACATGAAATTTTTAAAAAAAAATTCTTGGAAATTTTCTGTAATAATTTGTAGAAATCGTTGTAGCAAAGACTGTTCCATGAGGTTAACTTTGTTGTGCTCTGTGTAATTTCCATCACTTGTATCTCAAAATCACATACAGCCAAATGACCTTTCAGGGAGCAACCAAAAACTTGTGGCTTTATTTTTCTTTGACATTTGCCACCAAGGCCTCCACTGCTTTCCAGTCGAGCTTGCTAAGAATGCTGCTGGTACTTTCAGACACACTGTCAAGGTTATTAAAGCTGGTAATGGAACAAGCATCTTCCTGAAGCAAAGACTCCTATGAAGAAACAAAAGTATAAATGAAAGAGGAGATGGAGAGGCCTCTCACTATTCAGTCAAAGCTTCTACTTTCCAACTGAGCAATTAACAAGCAAAGTTTACAGTGCTATTTGCAAATGCATATAATATATTGACCATTATGTGAAAGGTTCAGTTGTCCCTCTTTCTTTGCCTTCCAACAAGTCACTGGCTGACAGAATGTGAAGCCTGAGTGGCAGTGACTGAAACAACCTGGTTACTCTAAGGAGATCACTGCTAAACCCCAGGCCGTTTCTGCACTGGACTGTTATACCGCTATTATTCCATTTACAACATCCTATGGAATCCTGGGGTTTACAGTTTCGAGAGGGGCCACCTGACCTCTCCTGAAACTGCAAACCCCAGGATTCCATAGGATGTTGCAAGTGGAATAATAACACTGTAACAGTGTAGTGCGGAAATGGCCTCAGTCTTTGCATCACGCTTCAGCAACCAGATGTATGGGACTCCCTGTGACAGATACGTCACTTGAGGCAATTGTACAGGCAGTACCAGCGAGGGTGTTTTAGAATTCTTATGGACAGGTCTAGTACAAACTTGCTGGAGGGGCAGAAGGCAGCTCCAAAAATTCTTACCTTGAAATCAATATTTGATTTCCCCAGAAAAGGCTCTGTAAATAAAAAACAGTCTCCAAATTCACATCTGATGAATGCATTCTTAAACCTAACTCTTTGTCATTCCTAAGATTAACTGTTTTCAAGGGGAAGGAACTGGGCATGATATCTTCATTTTCTGCAGTGGACAGAGTATATCCAAGGATAAATTGCTCCTTCCATTCACTCTTTTGGGCAGGGACAAATTATTGGAATGGAGTACCCCATACTGTTGGAGAACAATTTGTCTGTCCAGCTTTGCTCTCGCCAAGCACCAGTCAAGATTATTATTTCTTTACACAATATGAAAAAGGCTTTTTAAAATTTGCTTTAAAAATACCCCCCCCCCAACAAAGCTTACCATCTTCTTTTGCATGGAATGATCTGTAAGATATTTTCTGCACCGGAGTGTCATTCATCCTCTTGCGCACAGTGGCAGAGATCCAACATCAACTGGGTATATGGTAATGCTCCACCTATAGAGTTCCATGTCCTCCCCCTTGTCTTGCTAGCTATCAAGCCTTGTTAAGGGCTGCTGTACCTGCCCTTTATTGGTGGGGAGGGGGAGGAAACTCAGAAGAGGAAGCTGTGACTGGTCTGGGTTTGTAGCAGGGAAGAAATGAGGGTGTCCTCCAGATGGGAGTTCCCCATCCTTTTTCCTTCCTTTCAAAATGAAGACCAGCCACATCCCTCCTTTCCCATCAGCAAGGAACAGCAGAAGCAGTCCTTCCTGGAACTTTGGAAGGTGAGGTTTTGGACAGGGCATGAAGGGCAAGAGAATACCCCCTTGTTGTTGTTGTTCCTGCACGTCTTCAAGTCGTTTCTGACTTATGGTGAGGCTATCATGGGGGCTTTTGGGCTGAGAGTGTGCGATGCACCGAAGGTCACCCAGTAGCTTTCAATAGGTGAGCAGAAATCAAACCCTGGTCTTCAGGGTAGCTCTCCAACACTCAAACCAATACATCATGCAGGTTCTATGGAAATACACGTGCATAAGCCAGTAACAGGATTCTGCCCAGTATGTGCAGTCTCCTTTAAAAGGGAAAAACCAGGGATTTCCTGCAGTTCCCTACCATGTTCCTGAGTGCCACAAGGGGTGAGCAATTGTCAGAGGTTGCAGGGCTATACATTCCCCCAGGGGCCCTGATGGTGCATTACCGCCTCCATAAACAAACATTTTCAGCACAATTCCCCCAACACCCCTAGGGGACTTGAGGGACAATGTCACTATGTTTTAGGTCCAGGAAGCAACTGTTTTTTTCAACAGGCCAATGTCTGTGCCTTTTCCTATTAGAAAAATGACCTACTCTGATCTAAAATAGCCCAGGGGGTATGTGGACATTTTTTCAATTGTTCAACTGTCTGGGGGCAATTCAGGCATACTTCCTTTACTCCAATCAACACAACAGGGTCAACTCCCTTGGAGCTTCAGGGAACTAAAATCTCTATTTCCTCAAATAGAGGCTGGGGAGGTCTTAAGAGTAGGATCATATCAACTCCTAGGATTTTCTTCAGTCACTACTGGAAGCCTTTCCTGTGACCCCTATGCACAAAGCCAGTATCCTTGCAAGAAACTGGCAGTGTAGGGCACTTTGAATTTATAAGGACAAAGTAGTGATATTGTGGATTAAAACTGTTCTTTGAAGATTCTAAGGTTGTATCTTTCTGGTCTCTCCAAGCCTAGGAAAACGGTACAGATAGGAATCACGGCTCACTTAGGTTGTAGAGTGCCTGCCACAGCAGCTCTGTAGGGCTCTGTTGTGTATTTGTGCCAGGCACAACAAAAGTGGTGATTTTTCCTCTGTAGATACAGGCTGGAATCCTGCTGGTGGCTTATATCGACGTAGGTAGGGTTACCAGGACCTCATGTTTCCAGCCGAAACCCAAACACCTAGGGATGGTGCCTGGTGATACCATTAAACATTATATACCAATTACAGTTATTCACAGCTTGTCATTTAAACACAAACACAAACACCAATTTTTCACTTTGGAAATTAAGACCGAAATCTAAACAGGCTGCTCATGGAGCAAGATGAAATGAGAGCATTGTTCCATTTCACAACCTTAGGGAGACAGGAAAAAGAACACTTAATCTAGCATATTTGCTTCTAACCAGAAGGTGGATGAAGAACAGAGTGGTGGATGAGTCCATAGAAGTGGAAGGGCCAAGGGTCTTTCTCTGAGTTTGGAGCTACAAAATGGATCTGAAGCTCTCTCTCTCTCTTTCTTATCAGTGAAGATGAGGGACACAAGCAGGAGCAACAGTGTCATTCCTCAGAGAATGTGAGGGGACCTTGGAAGACGCAGCACAAGGATTGGCCCCTTGTGGAGGAGGCGTGTGGTGGTGGTAGGGGACTCTTGCTGAAGGGGACAGAAGCAATAGTTTGTGGGCCTGACTCGTGAGATGTGCTGTCTCTCTGGAGCAAAGATCCATGACCTAATACAGTGGCTGACAAAACTGGTCAAACCCACGAAGTGTTATCCCTTCCTTTTGGTTCATGTGGAAGCCAATGACACTGCAAATAAGTCTCTGAGAGAAGTTGACTGGAGGGAGGTTACATCAACATCTCTAGTGGGGACTTGATGAAAGGGAGGGGTTGGACTCCCTATATCTAGTAAGCAGACTGATTTTTCATTAGAGGGGTGATTGAAGAGTTGGTACTTACGTGAACGATCATTCTGGGATGGCAGGAGGAGCAATCCACTACGCCTGGGATTTTCCCAAGCTGTTCCCTGGGCGGGCATGATCTTTACACCTGCAGCACCCTGCACCCAAAGGCTGCTTGGGATGACTTATATTTATCTATCTTGTAGTGTTTAATAAATGTGGAAGCCTCCTTCCAACTTGCTGCCCCGCAAACGTCTTCCAAAGAAAAAGCGGATTCATATGCCACTGACGTTGACATTGAACGCGTGGAATGTGGCCACACATTTGCCAGTCTTGTCTGATTAGAGTAATCATAACATATAGATATGCAAGTCTTTATCCAAGACACTGCCTTGCTCGCTCTTTGGCCAAGCGTTTTAGGTTGGAATGATAGCAAGAGTGCCTCAGACTTCTGAAATTCTTTTGTCTTCTGACATTTAATGTGTGCCATTTTTTCTCTAAAGGATGGACTGGTTTGGGGCAAAATGTTGGTAAATGTATTAACTGTTGTTGTGCCAGTGATGTCAGACACTTTGGTTTAAATGAGGGTCGAAACCCAAAGTCCACCTATCATGTTTGAATTTGCAGAGGTGTTCATTCACTGACAAAGCTGCCAACTCCGAAACCCTCCTGGCTGGTGTGATAGCCAACAAAAATCCTGTTTTGAAAAGATAGGAGTCTCAAGGAGGCCTCTGCTAACGGTTCAAAAGGTGGTGCTGTCAGTGCATTTAGCACTAAATTCAAATCCCACAACAGGAATCTATGCACCGTTGGACCAGATGCTAATGTTGCCCCTCTCAAAAACGTCTTATATGTGGATGACTCGCATACGAACTGCCGTCCTCTGCCAGGAATGCCGACAGCGCAGATACCTGTCTTTTCAACGTGTTAGGTCGGAGACCTTTTTCCAGTCCATCCTGCAGGAAATTGAGTATTTGCATCACTCCCACCTCCATTACAGAAATTTTGTTTTCTGTACACCATTTTGTAAACGTCTTCCATGTCCTATCGTAAATTTTTTGTGTAGATTCCCTTCTGGAACCTATCATTGTATTTACTACCTTTTCTGTATAGCCCTGCTGAGTTAACAGTCACCTCTCAAATTCCACGCTGTTAGCTTCAACCAGTCCGGGTCTGGGTGGTTCACCGGACCCTGACTTAACAAGTCCGGTCTGCACGGTAAGCTCCAGGGTGGACTCTGGGCTAGCCGCATCAGTAACGGAAACCATGGCCTCCTTGGCCAAAATGGTGCTATCAGTATTACCGAGGCCTTCTCCTGCCGCACCTTCAGTAGCACCTTCTGCACAATCTTGATTGGTGGGAAAGCATAGTGAGTTCCTGGTGGCCACGGAACCGAAAAACGTCGTAAGCCTCGGCTCCTTTGCTTCCACGCATTGAAAAATATCTTCTTAGTTTGGTGTTTTCTGCAGTGGCAAACAAATCTACTTGTAAAGGCCCAAAAATGCTGTTTATTTCCTGGAAAACCTCTACATTGAGGGACCATTCTCCTGGATGTATGTAATTTCGACTCAAGTAGTCCGCCTGTACATTCTGGACTCCCCTCAAGTGTACTGCGGAGATCAACAGTACATTCAACTCGGTCCATTTGAGCAGATGAGTTGCCTCCGTCAGCAGTGGTACTGAACACAGTCCTCCTTGCTTGCATACATAAGCCTTTGCCGTCATGTTGTCTGTTAATACTACCACATGATGGCCCTTGACCAGGCGTTCACAGCTTTGGAGTGCTAGGCGAATTGCCTTTAACTCCAAGAAGTTGATATTGAAATGCCTGTCTCTGATCGTCCAACGGCCCTGAACTGCAACACCAGCACAGTGGGCACCCTAGCCATAAAGACTGGCATCCGTTGTAATATACACCACGTTCTGCTTTTGAAAAGGAATGCCTGAAGCCATATTCCTTTTCTTTAGCCACCAATACATGCCAGTTCGAATGTCCTGTGGCACCTCCACTTTGTAATGTCTCCTGTTGGCGATGGCCAACTGATGCCTCATTAGTAATCTCTGTAAAGGTTTCAGGTGAAAACTGGTCCATTGTATCAACTGTGTTTTTGAGACTAAGGTGCCCAGAACTCTTGCCAACTGCCTTAGGTCCAAAGAACTGCTCTGTGTTAATCAACGCGCTGCTTGTTGTACCTTTTCTATTCTTTCTGAAGAAAGATATAGTCTGCCTTTTCTTGTATCTATTCTCGTCCCCAAATGGGTCAATTCCATTGACGGGGTTAGCACACTCTTCTCAATGTTCAGCAAGAACCCGTAATGTGAGAGTACTCGAATTGTCATCTTCAAGTCCTGATCTACCTTGAACTGTGACCGTGCCTTCAGCAGAATGTCGTCCAGGTATGGGTATAACTGTACCCCTTCCATCCTTGGAAATGCTATTAGAGGAACTAATCACTTCAGTGATAAGCCTGCACCCTTGGTGCCGACGCCAAACCGAACGGCAACGCCCTGAACTGGTAATGTTTGTTCAGATAATTGAACCTCAGTACTTCCTGTTGGTTGGACACATGGGGATGTGGAGATATGCTTCTTTTAAGTCTACTGATGCTAAGTAGTCCCCTACTTCCAAATTCTCTTTGATTGTTTGTAATGTCTCCATCTTGAATTTTCTGTACTCCACAAACTGGTTGAGGTATCTGAGGTTCAGAACCAGCCTGTGCTTGCCGTTCGGTTTGGGTACTACGAAAAACACCGAATACACCGCTGTTCCTCTTTGGTGTACCGGAACGGCACCTCTGTGGCACCTATGTCTAATAAGTGTATAATTTCTTGCATCACAACCTGCCGGTTGTCGTGATTTTCCGGTATTGGGGAAGGAAGAAATCTGTCCTCGGAGGAGATGTGGAATAATATTTTGTAACCTTGGGTTACCACATCTAACACCCACCTGTCCGATGTTATCTTTGGCCACCTGCACCCGAAGGACAGAAGCCTTCCCCCCACTTTTCTTTGTTGGTAGTCAGTATTGTTGTTTACCTTGCTTGGGAGTAGTCCCAAACTTTCCTTGTCCTTGTCCCTGTCTATTAGTTTGATACTGTCTTGTAAACTGTGGTTTTGACCTGCTCCATTGAAACCTGCCTGATCTATAATCTGAACTTCTTCCTGTGTAGCCATAAACTCTTCCTCCTCGAAAGGAATAATTAGAGCTTCTGAAGCCTTGCCTATCACCTTTCCTTTTTTGAAGGGTCGGCATTACCTGTTTTTTATCCCTTGTTTCCACCAGGACCTTTTCCAATGCAGTCGAGCCAAAGAGCAGATCACCTGATATGGTACATATGCCAGATTACTGTGAGACTTCTGGTCTGCCTCCCAATGTCTCAACCAAAGGGACCATCTCGCTACGGTTACCAGGTTTATGTTCCTTGCTGCATATGCCGTCGCATCCAACCCAGCATCTACAACATATTTAAGAACCTTTTGCACTCTCTCCACTGCCTTTATTAACTCATTCACTGAAAGGTCCTGTACCTCTAAGATGTCTTGACACCACAGCACTGCTGCCCTGGCAAACATCGAAGCGGCTGTTGATGCTTTAATCGTTGCCGTGGCAGCCTCGTGAGCCTTTCTCAGACAAGATTCTGCCCTGCGCTCATCCATTTCCTTAAGTTGCGTGTCTCCCTCCCTGGGGACAATCGCACCGGACACTAGTCCCACAATCGGAGCGTCCACTGGGGGCACCTTTAAGAACTTCATGTCCTGTTCCAGGAAGGAGTATAACTTATTGTTGCATGACAGGTTCTTTTTTGTATTTTCCTGATTATTCCACTCTGCTGTAATGCTATCTCTAAATAATTCAGGCAGAGGGAACTCCATGCTCCTATACTCCTTCTTTCTTATCACTGCAGATATCCTACACTCTTTATCTGCTTTGTCTTGTTCTTCCTTATGTAACCCTAATGGTTGAAGCACCCTTCTTAAAATACTCCTGAAGGAATCAGCCTCAAACATCCTGTCCGAATCTATCTTATCATCCTCCTCAACATCAGACATCTCAGTCTCTACTTCCACCACCTCTTCCTCATCCATGTCTTCCTCAGTGAAGGTGTCATCATTAGGTATGGTAGTGGTGACCCCTCTTGCCTGAGTTGAGTGTACTCCTTTTAGTGCAGGCTTATCACTGAAGGATCCCTGCTTTCCCTTTGTGTTAGGTTGATATTCATATTCAACTCTCCTTTTCTTTAACTGGTGCCCCAATATTTTCTTGGTATCTACTGACTCCTCATGGCATAACCTTCTTATATTGGCAGCTGTATGAGTATTGGGCATCATTTGTGACTGTAATTCATGCTGCTGGGATGAACCACTTGACTTCTGATTTACCAAATGCTCATTTAACTCCATTTGCTTATCCGTTACTTGGCAAATTTTCTGTGGTAAAATTGCCTGAAGCTGTGAAGTAACAGCCTCCTTGATCATGGAATGAATTTCAGTGCACAAGCTCTCCATTACGCCCGGTGTTTGACTTATTTGCTAGCACAGCATAAGTGATCATGACCCTGCTGTGGGTCTGGCCTTCTCTGCTGTGCGTTCTGCAGCCATCCCTCCATGAAGTGCCGCATTTCCCCACTCCAGGGCCCAAAGTCAGCCGCTGCCGCAGTCTGGCTGTCATCCACTGAACTCTCCATTACAGGAGTGGCAGCTCTGCGCAGCTGCGCAGTCGCTGTTGCACTCAAGTCTTTGAGGTTAAAGCAAGCGTCGCCACACCAAAGATGGTGTCTGTCACCCTTGAGGGAGGGGCTGAATCCTCGGGCACCATCTTGGAATTCTGTTTTCCAAGATGGCGGCCGGAACTCTCGGAGGTGAGAGTATTTTCCTTTGATACCTTCTTCACTCCGTGTTTGTCTTTAGGTTTGATCTTTTTCTCTGCCTTTTTTTCTGCTCTCTTTCCCTCTGTGTGCCTTTTAGCTTTAGCCAGTTTCACTTCATCCGCTTCACTCTCGCTTGAGGACAAGAATATTTTTTGGAGCTCAGCCACGCGTTTCTCCTCCGAGAGACGCTGTACCATTTTTATTGTTGTTGCTCCAGCCACCTTGCCCGAAGCCTGCCTTGCAGCGGTCTTCTGGGTGGAAGATTGAGTTGTAGTGACCGAGCCCAACCCTGTGGTGCTACGGATCACTTCATCCAAAATATTTTGCTTCGCCTCTGTAGACTTCTCTGTATTCATTTTTTTTTACCCTCCTAATACTTCCTATCCTTAAAATGTCATTTATTCACAACCCTACCGTGAGAGAGGGACTCTTATGTGTCTTACTGTATGCATGAGGAAAGAAAAACTGAAGGGAGAGGGACAGGGAGTCAGTTTAATGGATTTCAATAAGCTCGCGAATGGCTCCTGCATCATCTGGCACGAGGATCAAACCCAGGCGTAGTGGATTGATCCTCCTGTCAGCCCGAGAATTACATCTGCATCTACATTAGACTATCCAGTTGTACTCTTACCCCAGGACCAGGAATTCCCTTGGAGGGATTAGAGAGTGAGGGAAATAAGAGAGGAGGGACGGGTGGGTGAGGGAAATCTAGATCATTTTTGGTGCTATGCAACTGGCAGGGGGGTGTCTAGTGCAACCCCTTAAATTGTTATACAATTATAGAGAAAATATGTTGCCACAATGAGAGCTCATAAAAAGGCAGAGGCAGAACCACAGGAACAGAAAAGGGCAGTGGAAAAACTTGTTTCTTTGATCAAGATGGCTAGTGTCTGCTCAGCTCTCAAAATGGTCGCTGCATTGTGAATGTGAATGGCATGTTTTTTGAGATGACTGCTTGGGTTTTGTAACTGTTTGGGTCACTCTGCCTGGGAGCTCTTTGGGAGAAGTGGCAATCTCAACAGATTGAGGAGTGGCATCTGAAGAGTTAAGGACAGCCACCTTCTCCTCCTCCACCACCACCACCACCACCACCGCTCTATCCCCTTGAGTGTTCATCAGTGCCAGCTAGAGCTGAGGTTGCTTTGGGCTCTATTAATTGAGCCTCAGCCTCATCAAGGTTAGAGGCAAAACTAAGACCCACTTCTAAGGTTAATATCCCTTTCTATTAAATAATCAACTATCCTGTTGATAGTGGTGGTTCCAGAGGAGGCCCCTGCAAGGACGGGGTTGCCAGCAAGTGCACATCTTTACAGTTCCACAGGAGGCAGTTAAGAGTCCTTATTTATCTCTAATGATCCTGATATGTTTGGAGGCTAGGGGATTCTGAGAAAAGGAGCTACCTTTCAATTTGATCTCAGCCTTCCCCATTCTCACCCTCAACCTGAAAGGCACAGGGCACAGTAAACAAAGCAGAAGGAAAAGGAGGGAAATAAGGAAAGAGGAAGGAAAAGAGAGAGAGAGAGACCAATATTACACCAAGGCTAAAGAAGCAAGATGAACTAGAACTGACCTTTTTCCAATGGGCCAAAAAAGGAAATATAGCCAAGAGAAAGATGGGAAAGCAAAGTATACCCCTATGTGTACACTTGCATGTATATTTTAGATTGTGCAAACGTAGAAAGAGACTACAACGTATACACATATCTGCATTTAAGATGTTCAGAATGGATTCTGGCAACCAGCTTTTATCAGCATATACTACTATTTACAACCACCCTATGACTGAAGAGCTTTAGAGCATGAGGTCACCATTACCACTAGTGAAATATATCAATGGAAAGGAATGAGTGTCCCATTAACCAAGTGAGGAATATATGGAGAAATACCTTGCTTAAGAAAATCATCTTGTTTGTTAAAGATTACATACACCATTTCATCCCATTACACACCCCACTTCATCACATTGTGCCTACACGTTAAACTTCCAACAAGATCCTTCAATATTCTTGTCATAGCTTGCATAATAAATTCTGATGCCAAAAGTTAATGGTCCCAAAAGTTCCAAGTGGGTCACTGCAACTGACATTTCCTGCTCTTACCTTATTGACAGCGGAACTGCCATACAATATCTGCTGGATCTCCCCAGGGACACTCCAAACACTCATGACATCATCTTCACTCGCCTCACTGGACTGAATTCCTATGTCATTGTTTGGGAGCCTTCTCTCATTCACTGATCTGTTTACCAGATCAGAAGCTGGAAGGGGTAAATTACTTTAAGATCTTAACTCACAATTCTCTCATGCAGTTCTTTCTGATTAATACATAGTTGTTTGGACTTGGACTCTGCAGCCTGTATTCCCAAACCTACCTGCTCCCAAATGTTTCATAGAGATCTGTCTGCTTCAGCATTCTCCATTTTGTCTTCTTGCTCTATTAATTACAGTAGGACCCCCATATCTGCGGATTCATTATCCGCTGATTCAGTTATCCGCAGTTGGCGATGGGCATGTAGAGAATGGGAGATCACCCACTCTGCACACCCCTGCCAGCTGGAACCAGCATGCCCACATGGGCAGTGGCAGTGGGCAGGCACAGAATGGAAGATCGCCCACTCTGCATGCCCCTGCCAGCTGGAGCAAGCGAGTAGAGGCCCTGGGGTGTGCGGGGACGCGGTGAACACCGGCCCTACATGTTGCTGCAGGCCTGCTCCTGGGCGCCCGGGCAAGCTCAGGCCCCGGGGAGTGCAGGGACATGGCGATAGCCAGCCCTAGGAGGAGAACTGTACTTTAAAATTTTGGGGGGGGGGGTGTTGACAAGGCATTCGCTACTATCTGCGGATTTCAGTATCCGTGGGGGGGGGCAGAACCAATCCCCTGCGGATACGGGGGTCCTACTGTATCGATACTTCTGCCATGAATACTTAGGGGTCTTGTTCTCTGCTTATGATTCAGGTTAATGAGGGAGAGATGTCATGAAGCAAATACGCTATGAACAGAACAGGTGGATGATCCTGCCCTATGTGTTTGGCTGTGTTACAGGCCTTGTTCTCCCGTTGGATAAACTTCAAAATAAACTTCAAGATGAACTTTAAAACAAGATGCAATATTAAGCGCTCATCATACAGCACAATTTCACTGGACAAAATTGAAGCCAAAATCAGTTCTCCCTCCCCATCTAGCATCAAACAAGGGAGCCTCACACAATCTTTTGCCTCCACTGCTGCTTCCACATAGTTCCAGTGACACTGTGCTCAGTATTGCTGCAGCTGAATTGTCATGATGCTAAAGCCCATTATTACCAGATACAAATCTGTCTCACTAATACTGTGTAGCAATATGTAATCATCATTACTGCCCTCAAAAGCTTAGACTGGAAAACACACACTGTAGATTCAAAAAATCTTAATTTGAATTTAAACATATTTTTATTCCAACTTATAGATTACAGTTTACTGCTCACATAAAACTAAATGAACAACATGGGTTTTGAAAATAGTTTGGAACAACAGGGAAATACTAATGATGATTCTAAGTTTGGGTGGGGGAGTTGGGGTAGCTTCCCTGAACTAACTCTGGAAAAACACCCCGAGCCCAAGAAATCTTTATCTGTGTTAACATTTTGCTTTTAAAGATTTATATTTCAACCCCTGCCAGTTATCCTACTGCGTCTTTAGGATTTCTTTATCTTAGAGGACAAAAAAGTTTTCATCTCATATGTTCCACTGTCCAATAAAAATTACAGTGTTTGCAATAAACTTGAAAGCATCCTGAAAGAAAGCTAAGATGATCAGCATGAAATAGTACTGAATGTGCAGTTACCATACAAACCTCGACTTTCCCAGTCAAGCCTGCTATTTGACCACTGCCTCAAGTTTCCACTGCTTTTCCATTGCATCTGCCCTTGATAGTCTTCTGATGACATTCTTCTGTAAGGAGCTTGGCGTATTTGACCTTAAACAGAATAGACAACAAAACAACTTATTTCACAGTTTACGGGACAAAAAGAGAATTAAAATGATAAAACACCAGTAAACTTCAGTGCAATCTGGTGACCTTTGCTACTGCTAACACTGGCATTGAGCAACCCTGCTGCATCGTTTTTCACATCAGAATAGTCAAATGTAGTTGTATTCCATCCTTTTGTTTAGCTGTTTATTTAATACATTTTACTTGATCTTCAGATTAAAAGGCTCTTAGAGTGGCTTACAATTAATCAGGGGGTGGGGGAGGAGAACAAAAAAGCATGTCAGGTACAGGTGTGGAAACAGGTCATGTTGTCAGGATTACAATCCAAATATGAACTTCCTGTATTGGGAATGCAATAATGACTGCAATTCAAAACAGTTCTTTTTTATTCTTACCTTTTCTCTGAGTTATATCAGAAGATAGACTGGAGAAAGATTTTGTCTGATGAAAATCGGATTTCACAGCAGCCTTCTTTCTTGTAGCTCGGCAAGACCCACAGACATTACTAAGAGAGATACACCAGATTTTGATCAGATTTCAACTCCATCAGGCTTTTAGAAATTGACCATGATGCAATTTTAATGGTATGCTGTGTTGTTCTGTTAATTTTTACAAGGTTTTTAATTAATAGTTTTAATTTCACAGATTTTTAAAACTAACTTATATATATATAATTTTAATTGATTTTGGTACAGTTATTGTTTTGTACTGTTCTTAATAAATTGTAAATCACCTTGAGTCTCATTATGAGAAGAAGGGTGAGACATAAATGAATATACAGTCGACCCTCCATATCTGCAGGGGTTCTGTTCCAGAACTCCCTGTGAATGGAAAAAATTGTGAATGCTCACATCCCGTACTACTAAATGGCAGCAACACATGCATGGATGGTTCAGCATGTCCACACATGTTGCCACCATTTTAGGTATAGGACACAACATTCTGTGATTGCTTAAATACAACCCATTAAAATAACTGTATGATGCAATACATATATATACTGAACCATCCACATAAAAAAGCATATACTCTACTGAAGAATTGCAGCCCCTTTGAGCGTCTAGCACTGGAAACTGTACAGATGACTCCACAACAATTTCTGTGTTGGAAAGTTTGAAGACCAAACTATATGTTATATTTAAAATAGATTTTCATTTGCACATTTGTGTTTAACCCCAGTCTCTCACATCTGTGCTGCAGTGCCAAGCTTTTAAAAAGGTATGTTCACTCACGTGTATCTACTTATACGAACACACATATAACATACAGAAGTGTTTGTCCTTGTATCTGCTTAAAATGAGCAGCTTGAAGGATGCAGCCAGTAGGCGTAATGCATCTACTACTGCTGTGGCACATTTGTCCAGGCTGCTCAAAAGCAGTTTTAGCTGGATCCAGACCATTATTTACATTTTCATTTTCTTCCAAATTAAAATAAAGGGTCTTTAGACCATCAGGTAGCAAGCAGCTCTTCCAAGGCATACTCCCTTATTTTCTGCCTTGGGAATTATTTAAGAAATCTGTCAATTTCTGTTTAGTTGCTTCAATCATGCCTTAATGTTTATCTTTGCTAGATCATTCACATTGATTCATAATAGGCTATAATAAACCACAGCTAAGTTTTTCCAGCTATAAATCTACACACATTTTCCTGAAAATATTCTGTAGAACTCTGTGAGACCTCTGAGCAGATATACACAGGACCACAATGTCAAACAGGTAAATGTGAAGCTGATTTGTGAACATGAATGACAGCATCAAAGGTATGGACCATCTTAGAATACGTCACCTTCCAGCAGAAGCTGTACTCGGTCTCTTGAAATCAGAAGATGATCCTAGTTTATAGTCACTTGAAGGGAGCTGCACTGTGTCTGACAACAACTCATGCATCAGGGTGAGGGCTTCAGAGACTCTAAGATTATGATGCTCAGAAAACAAGGCTCTTAATGGGAGAAAACAAAATGTAACAAATAATGGCAGATAGGTTTCTTTACTGACATTTTCACTAGTTCAGTCAAACCCTATCCCAAGCTTACATTTATGTAAATACCTAAGTGTGGCAAAAGCTTCAGAATTTCCTAATCATAGTATTTATATCTATTCCTGGTATGGAACATTCATGGTATGAGTACTGGTTTTATGTCTTACTAGAAATATCGGTAGGGGGTGGGGGCATTCACAGCTCTATTTTTAGTGTAGAGTATATTCAAAATTTTGCTTGTACAAACCTAAGGCTTTTATATTTTTAAATTGTATGACTATGCCAGACAATACTATTTAATATGCTAAATTATGAATGAAGCAACTGTGAAAGAACGAACAGATTTCAGTTTGATATGAAAATAAATTCTGCGCATATTTCAGCTTCCTTTTTTTCTATTGAAAAAAAATAGGCAGGTGGGTGGGGGAAACCAAATTTCTTCCATGGGTTTAAAACTTCTGGGAACCCTTATCTCTCTCACACTATTTGATCATCTCAAGCGCTGATATCCAGGACTCCAACACCCATTGCTCTCATCTTAGCATTGCTCATGGTACTTGAACTGGTATCAATGTTATCTATAGTACCAAGAGCACTGTCTGCCTTTGGTTTCTCAAGACCTAACAGCATAGCATGCCTTCTTCTGACTTAGAAGCCAGCCTGGGACCTGATTTTGCCATGGTAGCCCCTTTTTTCTTTTTCTTTTTGCGGCAATGCCGCTGCCATTTCTGTTTTACTGCTGTCTTTTCTCTCCATATCCTCTGCATGTTTGCTGTCAAACAAGGAGTTCTTCAGTGTCACTTTCATTCCAGGATAGAAAAAAGTCTCCTTAATTCCTTCTTCCTCCCCTCCTCAGAGACATGTGGGTTGTCAGCCATCTGAGAGGGTATACTTTGCATTTTTTCTTCTTTATCAACTGCAGATCCTCACCGATTGGCATACATCTGGGTTGTTGAGGATCTAATTTTGTCTTTCTTTTCTTCCTCAGACCCTCATGGGCTGGTGGGCATCTGGGAAATTATTTCTTTAACCAAATTGGGTGCTTTCCTTTTGTCTTCAACTCCATTCATCTCACCTCTTGCCTCATTTTCCACATTTCTAACAAAAAAATCCTAACCACACTAATAGCGGAAAAAGGAGACTGGTTCGTCAGGCAGGATAGAAAAAATTGTCAGAGAAGGGAGCAGGTCCTAACTGCCTCAACTGAAAAAAATGTAGATTCCTGTCTGTACGGGTTGGCATGTGGGGATTAACTTAATCATTGTGTCTTATGCCTCCATGCCATCCTGAGAATCCTTTGCTTGACGACAAAATTTGATTTGAGGACAGGCAATCAGTAATTTGTGCTAAAATCAAGAACTGAATACACTGGCACAGAAAGCAACTGAAACTGAAAAGACAAGAATGGCACAGAAAAGTAACTTACTTATCTTTCTGATCTTTCTTTTTCTGCTGCAACTTGATATCCCGAGCTGTAAATCTAGGTGTCTGCAAAAGGAATTCAAATAGATACTAATTCATTTTCTCTTTTATCTCCTGATCCCTCTTCGTGCACATTTATCATACCTTTTCAGGACTATTTTCGGGTGAGTGCACAAACTGGCACAACTAGCAACTGACTGCAACTGAATGTTTCAAGACAGCAACTATGTGACATAACTGTAGTTTCAAAAAAAAAAAAAAAATGAAATGGGTATGATTCATTCCAGTATGCCCTCTGTTTATGCAGGAGTTCTGTTCCAAGAACACCCACATAGAACAAAAAAGGGAAAGTGCTATGCCTCGTTATAGTTAACGGATACGATGTGCATGTGCTTGCAGCAGTGCAGATAGCAGTCTACTGACTATAATGGGATGTGATACTTTGTGCGTGGCTGCTGTCCCTCCTATTCACTTGCCTATCTCCCAGGGGTCCAGAAGGCAGCAGCCCAGGCAAAATGCAAGTAAAGTGAGGCAGGGAAAAAGCATGTGCGTGGCTGCTGCACCCTCTCATTCACCCTCCTACTGCACGAGCACCTGGAAGGCAGAGCGCCTGGAAGAAACACAAGTGAATGAGGAAGAAGAAAGCTCCGGAACAGAATTGCAGGAGGAGTACTCACTTGGGGAGGGAGAGTTATTTATGGTTTCTTTGACTTTCATGAGTGTTCTGTGCCCCAAATTGTTGGGAAAGTGAGGGGCCACTGTACTTGTAAAATCAAATCGCCCTGAAATGCATAGTCTCAGGTCTCCTTAGTATAAACTCCAGATTTCAGATTTCTGGTTTTCATAGTTTTGCAGCTATGATGCAGACAGACATACGGACACTTAATATTACAGATAACAATGAACACCATTTTCCGTTTGGCTGTCTGCCTTCATGCCTCCTGTAATCTCATCCACTTCCAACATTAAAAATCAAAACACTAATGAAACATATCACAATACACTCTATTAACTAAAATGATCTATTATGTCTCTCTTTGTTTGGTTACTGAATACCAGCACAAATAACAACACTTTGCATTGATTGTGGAAAATGCCCAGATTTGAGCTTCAGCTAGGCATCAGAGAAAAAAGACTGGTGCTCTTTTTAAGAATGTCTCTGAGTATATACTCAGACCTGACGTACATTTAATGGGTTCAAGATCTATACTATGGGATCACACCACCCTTCATTCTACTCCCAGTATCCTTTCTTGCATTCTTGACCCCATGTGCCAATTTAGCATATTTAGTTATATCTGATATAAATCCTGAATACATTTTTCTAGCTATTCTAAAGATGGTACTGAATTGTATTTTCTATTTTAGTAGTAGAAGGTTTTATTTTCTATTTAATTTTCTATGTAACATTAATGGATTTTATGAGAGCCAACATTATGTAGTGGTTTGAGTGTCGGACTACAACTGTGGAGACCAGGGTTTGAATCCCCAGTTGACCACGGAAACCCACTGAACTACCTTGGAAAAGTCACAGTCTCTCAGCCTCAGAAGAAGAAAAAGACAAACCCCCCTCTGAACAAATCTTGCCAAGAAAGCTTCAGCTTAGGGTCACTGTAAGTGAGAAATGAATTGGAGGTACACAAGAACCACCAATGGATTTTATAGAAAGATGTAAACTGAAGGTCACTAGAGCATCTAGTTTCAAGAACTACAACTTACAGTACAGAAATCAGTCCTCATGTTTTTACAAATACTCTACGTTTCTTTCTATATTTTGTCACAGTTCAGTGCAAACAGTCTTACCAGTTGTTTTCTCAAAGGAAAGGGGTTACATTCTTTTGCCCTTTGTTCTGCTAGTGTTTGTAGATACTCAGCTAATCTTGCCTTTCGCTTTCTTTTCATCCAGGTTTGTAACTCTTTTTTATCTTCTTCTGTTTTATGTGAACGTCTGCTCACTGCACTTGAAAATCTAAAGGAAACATAGCAATAAATACTGACAGAAATGCTGATATATTAGTTTCCAGAACTGCTATTGATATACATGTTGGGAGGAAAATGTATAAAAATAACATGGGGATAAATATATGACTGTTTTACTCTAAAACCAAAAAGAAGATTAAAAAAATACATGCTAATACAGAAAATGACAACCTTCCATGAGCTTACAGTATCAGCATAAAACATCAATATACAGAGGAAGGACACAGAAGCATAACAGCAACAACAGCTTTTATTTTAATCACACATTTTATCTATATGTGCTCTGATCTACCACTGGAACTCCACCTGCGGAAGCAGCTTCTTACGCACAGGGCTGATAAGGGAGCCGATCCATCTACACTGGGATACTCCACATTGCCTCTCCGAACTAGTTGGCTAAGATCTTACCCCAGGCTGGCAGAATGAAAGGAACTGTAAAAAAACTAACAGGAGGTAGTGGAGGCTGCTCTCTCTCCCAGCTGCTTACCCTGGTGCACAACCATAACTGGGGGAGGGGGTGCTGCCAAGCCTAGTTCTGTCTCCCTTGCCATGGATCAGCTGCAGATGTGCCAAGGCTTATTGCAGCCACGCCTGGAGATGAACAGAAGGAACATCTTCCATTAAGGAGCACTTCAGGTTATGCTACTCCCTTCTCTTTCACTGCTCAAAAACAATGAACCAGACGAAGCCTAGGTGCACCCCTGCAATCACCCAGTGACTAGAGAGAAGTACGCATGCAGGCATGAGGGGGTGGAAAAAAATATTCACTATTCTTTATTGTCTGATTGAAAAACGGGTTTTCTGACATTTGGGAGACTTGGTGCTGAAGAGATGAGCATTTTGCAGTTTTTGCACAGTAATTGAACAACAGAGTGCTAGACTAGGACCCTGGAACACTACTCTGTGAACAACTGCTGGCCAAGGAACCCTTGGCAAGTGACACTCTCTCAGCCTCAGAGTGAGGCAATGGCAAACCCGTTTTGAACAAATTTTGTCAAGAAACCCCTACAGATTCACCTTAGGGTCATTATAAATTGTAAATGACACGAAGCCACACAAAAGCAACTTGCATAACCCAAACTGTTTCACAAATTTATTCTCCATAGAAAAACAGGGGAGTTTTGTGAAAAAAAATTGGTTTTGTATGATCATTACATGCAAAATGTTTTTTGAAGCAATTTTTTGAGGTTCTTATTCATAATCTCTGTGACTTGGACACATGGGTTATTTTGTACCTCTGTACAGCCCATCAAAAACTTTTAGATATGCTGAGTATTTTGGTAGAAGCTCTGCGCCCTTCCCAACATGCATATTTGGAGCTATCACTCTCTCTTCCCTCAGTTCCTTTTTTCCAATGCAGCTGCAACAGCATTTTGAATAGTGTCAGCACTGTTTGTGAAATGAAGTTAGGTCCATGACAGATCCTTTTGCCATTCCCGAATACACAAATTGCAAAAAGTTCTGCTCTGGGGAAAGATATCACATCACTCCTTAGGAATGATTCTCAATCCTTGCATGGGATGAAAGCTGCAGACCTTTCAGCCTTTTCTCTTCTTACAAGGGTCACTGCAAAGATCAGGGACAATTATGCCCAAAGCATTGTGATAACCCCTTCATGGTCAAGACAACCCTCTCTTTGGCATTCTGCTCCATCTAGCATATCACTATTACTGGCTTGCAATTCAATCAGAACTGACATCCTAACAGGGAGGAGTGGTCCTACGCCAAGACATTCCAACTTTGCAACTAATAGCATGGAAAATAATTCCTCCTCTCAACGCTCAGCACAGGTGGAATCCCCCAGTGCACCAGCAAGAAAGCCCTTTAAGCATCGGTCTTGTTTCAGTAAATGGAGGTCCTTCTCCTTTCTAGACACAAACAGTCACATGTCTTTGTCCCTACAAGTAGTCAATGTTTTGGCATTTCCAGGCTATTCAGCTCAAAACAATATACATACCTATTAAGGTTCATATTATAGCTATTACAGCATACTCCTCACTTCCAGTTAAACATACAAGTTAAAAAATTGTTGAAGACTTCAGAAATATTTATCCCCACTGTAAGCCAATTATAGGCATGAGAGTGAAAGAGAATACCATGTGTAGAACTGTAGTGCTGTGTCCAGTATGTCAGATTGCAAAACACCCATTAGGTCTAAGTCAGAGACCATGAAGAAGAAGAAGAGGAGGAGGAGGAGGAGAAGGAGAAGGCCGCTTACCTGTAAGAGGACCTTCGAGTTGCCATCTGTGAACTCACATATCCCTCTCCCCTCCCCACTGCAGATATTCCCTTTATGCTTGATTCTTTGCACTCCAATGTACGGGAATTACACAGAAAGACTAGGATCACCCCACATGTGTGCAGTGGGGGGGGGAGTGCTCCCACCAAAATGCTCAGCTTAGCTTTAGAAGTTCCCAAATGGCTCTCTACAAATAATATGTGTGAATGCACGAATGAAGAACAAAAATTACAAGTAGTTCTTCAATCTATCCTTATTTGTACAAAAACAGTTCTACAAACTCATCAAATTCTTGTATTACAAAAAATTTTAGTACAAAAAAGGAGGTTTCTGGGGAGCAAGTTTTTGCCCCCGCACTCCCACTTTTCACAAAAAGCCATGAATCTTATGTTAAAAAAAGTGCTTTTCTGTGTAAAAATATTTCAGGATGTGAGAATACCAGGCAGAAATTGCACATAATGGTTCCTTTTCTTCCACAGTGGAGAGAAAAATAGGGAAATTATTTGTCCTTCTGTGCAAAAACAAAATAGTCAAAGAATTGCATCCTCAGGAAGCTTACCTGCATCAAGTTTCACCTGTGTATGTCACTAACAGGACACTCGCCTTCTTTTGATGTACATGGGATAAACTTCCCAATTCAGAACCATCAGTTGTTATGCACAAATAAAGCTGGATTAATGTCTCTCTCTCTCTTTTTTTCTGTGAATGTAACATTACCTGGAAATTTTTTGAGCCTGTGTCTCTGTGAGACCTAGTTCTGAAGCAGGTATGCCCTCCTCCACTATAAGATCATTAATGATGTCAGAAACACCACTCAAGCCGGTGATCTGCAGGCGGTTCTCTGAAATACTGTAGGAAAAAAAAATATATCTTTCTTCAAACCAGAAGAAAAAACTCCCATTACAGCATCTAGGCACTAGTACAGCACTTAGCCTCACTGATTCTGATCAAAAAGGGAAACAGAAATGAGTGTCATTCAGCACACTGATAGCACCCAACTATCTCAAAACTCCTAATGATCTTACTTAGTAGACTCACATAAATGCTGAATAATATGGGAGATAGAATAGAAACTGTGGCATCCCAAGACCACTATCTGGAACTTGCTCTACGGTGAGGAGCAGAATCACTGCATCATAGTGGCTCCTACTTCCATACTAGAGATAGTCCAATAGAATGCCATGAGCAATTGTATCTAAAGCCACTGAAAGATGGGAGAGATGCAACAAGTTATCTTTCACCTGAAGTCATCTGTCAGACCAACTAAGGCTATTTCAGTATACAACCCTGGCACGTACAGACTGAATTGGAGAGAGATTATCCATTTCTGCTAAGAATATCTGAAACTGCATAGCCACCACACTCCCAAGCACCTTGCCTAGAAAGGGGAAATTAGCAATGGGGCAGCTCTACTTCATGCTTATGGGTTCAGGGAGATCCTCTTCAGGAGCAGGGAAGTTACTGGTGCAATCACGTGGCCCTGAAGGAGGGAGGCATTTACTATGTCCTGGACCCATGTGATCAATCCACCTCTACTCAATCTTGTCACCCAAGACAGGCAGGGTCAAGCTTCTGTGTAGAAAGGTTCAAGTATCTTGCTCACATCATCACGATGTAACAACTGAAATGAATTCTAAGAAACCTGACCAGATGGAGCTCTGGACACATACTCAGATTCTACATAACTGTGGTGTCAAGTTCTGAGTGAAGATGGGCAACTTTCTTCTTGAAGCGCACAGGCAAATTTCTCACAGCATGTAACTGAGGCTTTGCTTCCTATTTCTATCAGGCCTGATCCAAACAGACTCTTCACCAGCTGGAATAGCTCTGCTGGGCAGCACGTTGAGGATGCAACAGCAGAGGTAGACTTTTTGCCATCCTCACTCTGGTAAAATAGGCAAAATAAAATTTGCTCAGATGTGTGTCTGGTTCCCCAAATTGGCTCTAGCTCAGAGTTATATATTTTCTCATGCATACCTCTCATCCAGCTCTTCTGGATTAAAATTAATATCTACAAAAGAAAGGTAGATTATTAAATACTCTCTAGAAAAGACATCTGTAAAGTTACAGCACAACCACCATGAGAGGTTAAAGAGTTCCATTACAGCTTGCAAAGGAGTCATCAATAGGTAAAACTTCTTAATGACTTCCTATTGGGCCCACTAGCCTTCTTAAACAAAGTTTAAGAAGTTGCAGTCTTTCTTTTCTTCTCTTTTCTTCTTTTTTCTCTCTCTCAACTGTGCAAGCAGAGAACAGGAAGGAACAATTCGTCATTCCAGTATGCTCCATGAGATCTGAGGCAGGTACACTAAGGCATCGGGCTCGTAAGTTGGCATCAAGCCAAGAATGCTTCTACACAAACTAATATATTAATGACAAGTTAATAAATAATCAATAATGGCAGCAACCAGACTGAGAACTGAGTTTCTTTTAGAGACAAAATCTCATCTAAACTGATCAGAATGATGAATGTGGCCACATATAATTAACTGCATTAATAATTTAAGATTTGGTATTACAGTATTTTAATTATATTTATATCCCATACCTCCTCCAAGGAGTTCAAGGAGTCTAACTGAGGATTTAAATCCAAGTGTCTTTGCTATCAGCTCAACAGTCTAGCTGTGTTGCACTACGTGATTGTACTACTGGCTTTCTTCAATGACTACATGAAATCATACAGAAAGTTAGTGCCACTGATGCATAATTGTCACATACACTTCTAAGGCTCAGAGATGGTAACTTTTTTTTTTTTGAGAAAGTGTCTTATCACGTACTACAGCAAATAAAGGTTCCTAAACAGCACATTTATAGAATCACCAAAGTAAAACAAAAACAAAAACAGGTAGGGATGATACCAGAAGATGACTTCTTGACTCTGAGAAGATTAGTAGCTGACACTGAAGGAGAAACAGAGAGTGTTCGTAAGGCAAGGCAACTAGTCTGAGAAGATTTAGTTTCTAGGCCAATTTCTTCTTCATCAGTAAAATCCTCCACAATCACTCGGGTTGAATAAAATTCTGTTAAAACAGAAAAATAATTGAAACAAATTAGTGTAAGGTAGCTTAGAAGAACCACAATAAGTGTTCGAGCTATTCTGGAAGGATTCAGGCTCTCTGTAAAGAATGGGATTCACAGCTTGGATACACTTATAGATTGTTGGTAAAATCTCAACTGGCCTTGATGGATGAAAGCACTTTATACAGTGGATATACTAGCTGTTACTTTATATGAGTGAAACAGCCTGGCCATATTTAGCCACATTTTGGTAACCAACCGTCTAGATTCTTAACAATGCATTATACATGAGAACTCTATACATGAGAACATTATACATGAGAAGGCTATCTAGAAATCATAGCCCATCATGCATTCCTAGGCTGGGACATTCAGTAATATTATGAGAATACTTTAACAGCTTCACTGGCTCTCAGTAAAGGTCTAATGTAAAGTGCTGGATCTGACTTTTAAAGCTTTTAATTTTCTTACGCATTGCTCCCCACGGATCAAGGTGGGGGACAACAATAGATTAGCATATAACAGTTAAAAACAAAAGAGAACATCCTTCACCTCTAAGAAGGGGCGTACCTGGTGTATCAGCCAAGGCTGATACTAAGCACTCCTGACCCTTGCATCTATTTGAGCTGTCATTTGGAGTGACAGATGCAAAAGCGCTACCAGACACAGTATTTCAGGGGGAGTGTAACCCCAGCCAGAACTGGTTGACACACCTCCAAATCCAGATTAGGACCCTTAACCTCCGTCTTGATTGGATTCGGCTTTAGTTTGTTTTTCCTCATCTAGTCCATTACCCCCTCCAGGCATTCACTCAGGGGAGACACACTATGCTTAGCTTAAGCTTTTATACTTGAGAAGACTTTTATACTTGGGGCATTCTAATGCAGGGCCAACACTCCCATATATTGTCATTTTGGCCATATCTTTTTATTCTCCTATGCCTTCTAACATTTGAATTTTAATATGCTCTTTACAAGTTGTGCATTTTTAGCAGTACATATAAATCTAATGAATAAATAAACCTATTCTAGTCTAATTGAAATGTACAAGATCAGGGTATTTCAATATCTTTGGATTTTCTTATCCTTTCCCCACATCTTTTTATTCTTTTCATAGATGTTCTGGTTTGGTGAAATCTCTCTCCTTCCCTGTCTGTCTCACCTTCTTGGGGGGAGCATTCCCATTCATTCTCAAACGAAGCCCATTACTAAAAGCACACACTAGTGATAATGAGACAGATCAACTGGAGAGTCCCAGAAGACCCACCTTCTTTGGAAACCTTAACATCTGGTGCAAAAAATGAAATGCCATTGTTTCCTGGATCAGACACCAAATTTACTTCTTCTATTGTTTCCACTACCTATGAAAAGATGTCACATGTTTAACATGGATTGCTGACACATAAACAACAACAAGTAAACAACAAATTTATATGCAAAGTCATCATCCTTCAGAGGATTATTTTTTCCAGCAAAAGTTTTCACTTGAATTAACAAATTCACTGTGTTGTAACCGATGTCTTTCTTGCATAAAGAGCAGCCTCCTTCTAGCTGCTGAAGGATAAAAACAGAGAAGTTATCTGATTGCCTAAAGGTGGCTATATACTCAATGTGTATTTTTGCATTCTAAGATGGCTTTGGACAGAGTGGAAAGTAGGAGTTTTATGCTCTGTGCAAAATGGGGTATATTTTCAGTATGAAAGAAGACTGGATCTAAGAATAATGCCTTGTTCATAAAGTAGAGTGGCTGTTTGAAGGGAACCAAAAAAAACCCCCTACTTCTGGTTTTGACAATGGGTTTTTGATGTTGCATACAGTGTGTGGGGGAGGCTGCAGCAAATTTAAAATGTTAATGACCACTTCTGAAGGCAATTCATCTTGTTTTTGTCACAATAAGTGCAATCTAGCAGAATCTAGGGGCCTGAGGGTGAAAAACAGTCTTGTAGGGCCACGTGCAGCTCTAGGGCCATGCTTTGCATACCTTGACCCTATATATTAAGCTAAACAGGAATGCAACTGTGGTGTAAAGCAGTCTTAGCACCACCAGTGTCATTGTAAGTAGAAAAAGAAAACAAGGATAAGCAGATAGAGATGGCAAGGGGAGAGAACAAGTAGATCCTTTTCCTTAAGAGAGACAGAAAATTCTGTCTGGCTCCTGAGCTTAGCAGCAAAGAAACTAAAATGGTATCCACTGGGAAAGAAAAAGATAATAGTAGATGTAAAGTAGTAGAAGTAAAGCCCAGCCTGAAGACTCTCTCAGATCAACAATAATGGGAGGGACTTGAAAGTTCTGCAACTGGCAAGACACAATAGAGAAAACTAAGGAAGGAGAGAGGGGAAATCAACAGTCAAAACAAAGTGAGTGAGAACATATTGTTCCTGCCTCCACAACCCATATGATTGTGGACTGTCACTCTGCACCATCCAGAGAATAGAGCAATTAAGCCCACTTCCTGTGGGACTACACAGGAGTCACAACAGATTCCAGATTGATTTGATATCAGTAACCCTTGCAATGTAAGTGAGAAACCATATTTTTATAAACTAAACTGTATTAAATGTCAAATCCATCTTTTTAAAAAGTGATTTATTTGGGATTGCCTTGACCCAAAAATGATTTTTCCAAGGATGATCAAACAGTATCTTCAACATGCTTTCCCATGGACACACTGCTTGGAATCCTGCTGGTGACATGGGCACATGTAACTCAGGTTCTGTCTTTTTTGGATGTAGTAGAAAAAACTATTCACTAAGTCTTCATGTCGCTTCCAACCCCAGAGAAACTGTCCCAGCCGTTTATTGGCTGGGGAAAAGAGCAAGGGAGTGAGGAGGCAACCAGGTAATGCCTGGTTGCAAAAATGCAGTCAAGGGAAGAGAAATGAGGTCACCGCCCCATATCTTAGAATCATAGAATCATAGAATCATAGAAATGTAGAGTTGGAAGAGACCACAAGGGCCATCCAGTCCAACCCCCTGCCATGCAGGAAAACCCTCAAAGCACTCCTGACAAGTGGCCAACCAGCCTCCGCTTAAACACCTCCAACGAAGGAGACTCCACCACACTCTGTGGCAGCACGTTCCACTGCCGGACAGCCCTGACCGTCAGGAAATTCCTCCTGAGGTTCAGGTGGAATCTCCCCTCCTGTAGCTTGCGTCCATTGCTCCTTGTCCTGGTCTCAAGAGCAGGAGAAAACAAGCCCACTCCCTCCTCGACATGACATCCCTTCAAATATTTAAACATGGCTATCATGTCCCCTCTCAACCTTCTCTTCTGCAGACTAAACATACCCAGCTCTCTAAGTTTGTCCTCATAGGGCATGGCTTCCAGCTCCCTCACCATTTGGTTGCCCTCCTTTGGACCTGCTCCAGCTTATCCATATCCTTCTTGAATTGGGGTGCCCAGAATTGGACGCAGTATTCAAGATGAGGTCTAACCAAAGCAGAATAAAGTGGTACCAATACCTCCCTCGATCTAGACACCATACTCCTATTGATGCAACCAAGAATTGCGTTGGCTTTCTTGGCTGCCACATCACACTGCTGACTCATGTTCAGCTTGTAGTCTATTAAGACTCCTAGATCCCTTTCACACGTACTCTTAGCCAGCCACGTGTCCCCCATCCTATATTTCTGCATACCATTTTTTCTGCCTAAGTGTAGGACCTTACATTTCTCTCTGTTGAAATTCATTTTGTTAGCCTTGGCCCAGCTCTCCAATCTGTCCAGGTCCTTTTGAATTTTGATCCTGTCATCAGGCGTATTAGCCACCCCTCCCAATTTGGTGTCATCTGCAAATTTGATCATCTTCAACCTGATTGCCACGCACATGCCAGTAAATTGCTGAGGCAAGCTTTGATTCATGATACGGAAACTAACTCATTGTCAAGGTAGCAGACAATAGCCACATCAAATTATGAAAGCTATATCCTCCATCTGAAATTGTATACACACACACACACATACACAATATTATTAATATATTTAAATTCCACTGCATTTGTTAAATAAAATACAGAGAAAATGCTGGAGAAAAGAAAGTACATAAAACTTATATATACCAGTTTAGTATTTCTAAATTCTTCTTCCATTCTTTCAGCCACATTCTGTAAAATCATTAGCTGTCTATCCATTTCCCGGAGTTTGGCAGAAATGTGCTCTCTGCTAATTTTTCTAGCTGACAGTCTTCTGGAGGAAGTAGTACTGGAATCTTTATGCAGAAGGTTCACAGTTAGAGGATCACTAGCAACTTCTGTCTCTATAGCCTCTGGGGGTACTTGCACTGATTCAGCGTGAAGAGTATCTCCTTTAAATAAAAGAGAGACAGACAGAGAGAGAAAAAGATTGACCCATGTTACCTGTGAAGACTTCTGATTATTATTATTATACTAGAGTTATTACATATTTCCTCAGTTGCTTCTCAAAGAGGTAATGAAGCAACATAAAACAAAGAAAGACAGAGATTTTTGGTAACAACAGAAAAACTTTGGAAGGGAAGATTTCCACAGGGCTACTGTTAATGATATTAAAAACAGTAAGCTTTAAAAGTTAGTCAAAATAGAAACAAAAGACACACACCTTCTCTCTCAAATTCTTCAGGTGGAATCACATTAGTAACAGATGCTGCCACGTGATGTAGTTTAGCAGAAGTTGGGAATTCAGTTTTCACAGCTTGTCTAGTAATATGTTTTGCAGCAGACTCAGATACATCTGGCAAATTTTTCATGAGATCACCATCCTCTATATCTATCACATTGATATACTTCCGTCCAGTCTAAATCATATTTAAAAGAATTGTATTAGGGTTAGCAAGTAAGATTACATCATTACATATTTTTACACAGAAGTTACAGAACTGATTTTGTTTTTCTGCAGGTAATATAAATAAGGTAAGTATGACAGACTTGCATAATTCTAACTACTGCATCAATAGCAAATATTTCTCATTACTGACCAAATCAGACGCAATATCAGATGAGAATGGTAAAGGCTCCTCTGTTATTTCAGTAGGGAATGTGAGATTCAAGTACACATCTGGTGGCAAAGTCTGAGGAAGACAGGAAGGTGACATATCTGCAAGAAAGAAAGAAAGAAATTGTTAAAGTCAGCATAGGAAGTAAAAACCTTGGAATACTGGAAAACATATTTGGAAGCCATAATAACAGATTGATTAGAATGCAGAAATGCTAAATGAAAGGTAAAAGGTTTATGAGAAATGCTAAATTTTTCTCAAAATGAGTTCACTGGGCACTTCCATCTGCAAAGGAAGCAATATTCAGCATGTGTTCAGCTCACCAAAGCTCTGGCGATGCTCATGTAACTCAGAATCTTAGGCTTTCTGTTGAGATCCCTGGTGCCTCTGCCAGTTCTTTGCATAACCAGGTCACAGAAAGAGACAAGGAGCCCACAACAAGACACTGTATTTGCTGGCATATTAGACACACTGGCATATAAGTCACATCCCACTTTTCATTAACAAGTTAGCTATGGACAGGTTGCTTACCTGTAACTGTGTTTCTTCGAGTGGTCTTCTGTGAAGTCACACAAATGGGGTTTACGCGCCTGCGCAAAAGAGCATTCGGAACCTTCCTGAAGCCTAGGAGTAGGCATTTTGGTAGTTGAACCCTCCCCCATCCTCCTGGGGAATATAAGGCCCCTCCCTGTATAACGGTCAGTTCCTTCACTGCTAGAGTAGCAGCATGGGAACCAACCATCCAGCAGGACATGATGCGAGGAGGATGGGTGGGGTTGTGTGACTTCACAGAAGACTGCTCGAAGAAACACAGGTACAGGTAAGCAACCTGTCCTTCTTCATGGTCTCCGTGAATCACACAAATGGGAGACTAGCAAGCTGTCCTGTTTGGAGGAGGGAATCTCATGCTTAAAATTCTTCTATACTATCATCATATATATCAACAATTACATTTTCAGTTATTTTTTTGTCCTCTATTTACTGTAGCAGTATCTTCACCATGCCAATAAATTAAAATTTATTTATGCCAAGGATTCATTTCTGCATTCATTTTCAATTTTTGGGTTTTTTCTTTCTTTTTTTCTTTTTTTTTCCCCTCACAGAAGAAAATAAAACTGTTCTCCCAAATGCTGCATCATTTTTTGCTCTGTTATCTGCCCTATAAAGAGAGATAAATGTCATTGGTTGTGACCATTGATCAGCTTTGCATATGTCATGTAGTTGTACACCATGGAAAGAAAACAACTGATCTCACCATAGAGCTTGTCAAATGGGCCCTTACAGAAACTGGAAAGTATATTTATTTATTTATTTATTTATTCCTTTCTGTGACAAACCAGATTTCCACTGTTTTGGAAAACAATAAAATAAAAGCAACCTTTTTGTTTCACTAACGGAAGCATTATGTTGTACACAAAAAACAGTAATGCACGTCTAGCGTCAAGGCAATGCAATCTTTTCT